>OU015761.1:1782779-1867428 GCA_907173295.1 Fagus sylvatica
GCTTCATATTCTTCTAATTCAGCATTTGGGTCTTGGGCATCCTGGTAAAGAGTATCTTCATACCAATTCTTCTTCATTGGAACTGAGAACTGGGAAAGGTGAACCATTTCAGTGGTTGATCCTTCTGAGGATGCTGAAGATTTTGCTGGAGATTTTCCTTTGCCACTGGCTGAGGCAGAGGCTGCTTGGCAGGCTTGGGCAGCAAACTTACAAATTTCTGCAAGCTCCTCAGGGGATTTTCCCTTAAGGAAATCTGGCATGGATGGCTGATCTTCAACCTGTTCAATTTCAGGGAATTCATTATAGACAAATTTAATAATTCTATCTCTGTCAATAGTTGTCCCACCATTTGACTGTATGGTTCCTGATTAAAATATTGTCTTTAATCTGGTAACTCCATTTGACAATCCAAGGGACTTTATATTTGAAACAGAATAGCAGGGATTGGAGGATATCTACTGTGATATTCTGAACACCTGTAAGACTTAGTAAAGTGGAGGAGAGCCTGCTTGAGCGTGTGAGTGCTCAATGGAGGAGAACCTTTTTTAGTAGGAGGAACTGAATTCCACAGAGTATCTGGGATGATTTCTGCTTGAGAGCCATGGATGGACCACCATTTAAGGAACCAAAGTGGTGGCTGGCATTCAGGTTTAGTGAACTGGAACTCCGTATTGAATTGGATGAACCAGGAATGGGCCATATTGGGAAATTGGATGAGTAGTACTTTGTACCATGCATCAATGTAATCATAATATGTGTACCCAAAATCATGTTTATTAAGAGGTCGAGTAATCCAGGGATTTCCCCACTCTCGGAGATGAGTGAATTTAATGATCTCAATTTTGTGGAACAGGAGCTGATCTTTAGTTTCTGGGGTTTTCCCAAAGATGGATTTTATTTCTACTGAGCCTTCTTGCTGGAGAATATTTTGGTAGAAATGGATGGTTTTATATGGAACTGAGGGGCAGTAATGCTGCTGGATTCCATCAGTAGGATGAGGAGGGAAATATGATTTTATTAAGTGGAGGGGGTTCTCTATTCTTCGATGTTCAAACTCAATTTGGAAAAGTTTTTCAGCGAAGAGGAGATGATGAGGAGAAACAGCTTTTTTGTTGTTTCTATGTTTAATTGGGGCTGCTGGAGTAGCAGGGACTATCTTTTTATTATACGGGTCATAAGACTCGACAAGGGCTTTAGCGAAGGAAGAACTGCTTTGGACAGGTTTTCCTAAGGATACCATTCTGGAGGAGGATGATGGGTTATTTTGGGAAGAGGCTTGTTGGGGATTGTACCTAACAAGTTGGCTCGGGGTTACCAATTCTGGCTTTATTTCTGGGAGCTTATTGGGTGGAATTTTGCTGGAGGTGGAGGTAGCTTTTTTGGCGTTTTTACCCGCCATCTTTATTCTGCAAAAATTCACGGGTAAGGAAGTCAGGGATGGAGTTTTATATATATATATATATATATATATATATATATATTATATGTGTACACAGTCTCTTAAAAGATAAAAGAATTGGTACAAATGACGAATGTATGATTGTTCTTAAAGATTTATTTTTTCCTGGGTTTGTGATGGATGCACAAATTTTTTATTAGTATTTTCTATAGGTTTTCTATCATTTACAAAAATCTGAAGAAAAAAAAATAGTTATATCCATATATTAATGCAAAAAACATACTTCATAAGACATTCCTATTTAGGAAGATTACTAAATATTCTAATGTTGTAATTTGGGTTTTGAAGATGAAAAGTTCTAATGTACTAAATCGCCAATGACGTTGATGGTCCTAGTATGCTTAAATGCACATGAGAAAAAAATGAGATGACCAAATGGAAACCGAAACCAAAACCAAGAGGCACAAACAATGAAGCTTGATTTAAACCAATTCAAAAGTGAGCAACACATTTTGTCAAACACATGGTGTGCAATTAAAAGAATGTTTTGCAATATTAATCCACCCAAAAGTTATATTAAAGAAAGGAAGAACGAAAAGGAATAGCAAACTTAATATTACTATATTAAAGCAAGAAAGGAAACATCCTGTCTTCATTGCCTTGGAATGGAGGATTTGTTACAATAGAACTAATACGTAAAAGGAATGGAAAAATTTGCCAAAGCGTTAAAAAATTTAGGACATTTAGAAGTGATAGAACAAAAGTGAAAAGATTTTCCAAGCTCTAGCACATTGTTTAACACATTTGAGCCGGTCCATGAAACATGGGAATTAGTAATAAAGATCATTGCAGCAGGCCTTTGCATCTCCTTCCACTAAGATGTTGTTGAACTCTTCTGCCATAGCTAATTTAAGCAGCCACAAATTTGCTTCAGCCTCAGCGTTTCCTGGCTTGCCTAAGTGGTGGTGTGTAGCCCAACCTTTGTTTATTTCCCCTTTATCATCATGAGCCACAACTGCCATGATCTTGCAACTTATTTTTCAACCTTTGTAAGTTTACTTGACTAAACAGCAGAAACTAAATTGAGTTTTGAAACAATTAAAACACACACAAATTCAAATTAATTGTAAATTAGACTCACTACTCAACTCCAATTTCCATTCCAAAATATTTTGCAAGTCATTCAACTTTCTTTTCAAAACACTATTGCATTCATCGTCTCAAAAATTTCAACAAACATTATCACCACATCTATCTCTGTTATTGGCATTTAATCAACATAAAAGCAATTTTCCCTTTAAAAATTAGCTCTAATTAATTTTAATAGCACTTAGAGAGCAAATCATAATATATTCTGATGATGTCCGTTTAGAAACAAAACATCAAACACATAGTGAGCAGATCATCATATGTTCAAAACACCCAAACGCACCCATCCAAAGTGGATTAGTTGCAAACAATGCCCCCATTCAGTTTAGCACTGTTAAGGATATGAACAAACTCAAAGATATACACTCACATCAAATGAAGATGAAGACTCAAAGATAAAAAATAAATAAAACCAAAACCACATAGTTAGAAATCTTTCATCAGTTTAGATTTCGGAGGAACTCAAGTTGTAATTATCTTCTCTTGTATTTATCCTGTAAACATCATCACATTGTGAATATAAATACACCACACCCTTTTTTTTACCAGAAACAGCTAATTTGTATGTAACAAAGCGTACAATTTTATTCCAGTGATTAATAATGCAAGCATATGAGTATGACTTTTACATTGATCAAATACCTTAGCTAAAAGCGACACAAAGAAAAAAAAAAAAAAAAACACAGAAACAGCAGCACACTATGCTTGAAACAAAGTGTACAATCAGTCATTTGCATGACAAGCATATGACTATTATTGATCAAATACCTTAAAAATGAGGGACACAAAAAGCAGAAATAGAGGTACCCTCATGTATGGTGAGCCAAACAGTAGAGTGAAACATCATCTCTAAATACTTCTGCTTGTTTTTTTCCACAGCTTGTAAAATTCCCCAAAGGACAGTGGAGTAATGAAAGGAAGCAGAAATCTGTTACAAGTTGCAGTGTCAAAATCATAAATAATATTCATTTGAAAGACAGAGAAATAAAAAGAGACAACATCACCTATGTATAAGTCTGAGTTCCATATATTTATCCAAAAAAAAAGTTTGAGTTTCAACCAGCATTGAATACTGCTCATCAATTAATTATGGCCAGCGAGTGAGCAATAGCGCTCCATTTTTGCTCCTAAGTTTCCTTAATCGTTGTTGTGAATTCCACATGCATATCTTTTAACTCCAATTCACAAAGACTTTTTAGATGCTTCAACCCGGCAGGGACCTTCAATTTCTGACAGGACCGAATCTCCAACTGCTTGAGGTTAGGCATTGCTTGTTCTAAATCTCTGCAATTACATAACCTTTCATGGTATAGAGGCATTAAAGAAAAGATTGAGACATTTTGACATAAAACAGTGAGTGAGACAGTAACTAAAACCAAGAGAGATGGCAACTAAAACCAAGAGGCATAAACCATTAAATTGACATAAAACAGTGAGTGAGACATTTTGTCAAACATATGGTGCGCAGATTCCAAAATTTGAATGAAAATAAAGTTTTGCAACTTGAATCAACCCAAAAATGACTCCCAAGACAAATTAAGCTCATTACAATAGAACAAATGATCAATTATCCCAAGTTGGCAAGATTGAAAGAAGGAAAAAAAAAAAAAAAAAAAAGAAATAAACATTAGAATGTACAATTAGGTAGTTCTTGACAGCCATATATAATCACCCCCATAAAAAATAAAAATAGAACCAACGGAAAAACTTACCTTACATTGGTGTAAATGAGCAGATGTGTGAGCCTCCTTGGTTGAGATGCTTAAATAAAGATTGATGAGAGAGAAGGTTGTGACTTTTGGAAATAGGAAACGCCGGAAACTTGAGGGTAACGCCTGAAGCAAGTGGGTATCCTAACGTCTGAAGATGAGGGGTCAAAGAAGAGAGAGAACATAGGGGAAGAGAAAGGGAACCTAACGCCTGAAGATGAGGGAGCGAGGGAGAGAGAGAGGCGCACCTGAAACAGAGGGAGAGAGACAGACGTGAACGTGAAACAGAGAGAGAGTGGACTGAGAAATAATTAGACTTTTGTGGGTGTAGGGATGCTGATGTGGCAGTATTTGGAGGAGGGAAAACACTTTCTCTCTGCTTCACCTTTTAATTTATACTAGTCGCAAACCCGTGCGATGCACGGAAATTTATATATATATATTTTAATTTTGTGTGAATATCATAATGTTAAGAAATTATAAAAAACTAAAATGAGAATCTCAATTCTGATGAATAGTTTTGAAAAGTTGTTAGAACCTGTTATATTTTCAAAGAACAAAAAAGAGCGCTTGAATTGAAATGAAAATATATATTTCATCTAACAATACATGATAATTCTTCACCAAACATTTATACAAAAGCATTGTAGAAATAATCTAGCATCAAATCAGTAGGTAACAATTTTTTTAAAAAAAAGCTCTTCAAAATCATTAAATTCAAAGCTGATAACAATTTATTTATGAACAACAAAAAACACATATATAACAAAAAGATTAAACAAAAAGACTTAACACTTTGCTACACTTTACACAATAATCAACCACTAATGACTAACTTACGCATCTTTCAAAAGGTAGGAGAAAAAATATATATTATTCTGTTAAAAAAATAAGATTTACATTTAAACCACAAACAATCAATGTATCAATACAGACATAATTACAAACCTTGAAAATAAGATAATTTCCAACCTTTGACCAAATATCTTTAACCCCTTTGAATATAGTCGTGGACATTTTCTATAAGCTTTCTATAAATCTTGACAATAAAAAAAATATCTAACATTTATATTATAGGAACTTACATTATTTGTTTGGTAATGTGGTAAAGAAAGTACATATAAGACAGTCACCAAAGTTGCTAGGGGTCATGCTATAAAATTCTATTGCCTCAAGTTCAAGCCTTAATAGTCTAGTAATCCAGCCAATGGGCTGTTTACAAATGGCTAACCAACTACTAACAGCTAACAACCTTTGTTACAAAAGATAGGGTCGTTACAATAAGATCCTAAGCCCTAACTACAAAATAACTACTTTTGTTGCAAAAGCTTGGTTGTTACAATAGCTTCTAGCACTTTGAAATCCACTACATCAGAAATCCCCCTCTTTAGAGATACTTGCCTCAAGTGTAAAGTTTCATTCTGAAGATGATTTTGGTGGTAAGGTGTGAGATGCAGATTGCTGAATGTTGAAAGAATGGAAATTTGCAAGAGTGTTGGCAACTCCACCTTGTATATGCATTATCATTGATTCTTTTTAGCACCTTGCAGGGACCTACTTTCATGTTATGTAGCTTCAAAAAGGGACCAGCATGTTGTCTATCCTTAGTAAGAGTGATCCACACCAAGTCCCATTCTTGGAAGACAATTCTCCTTCTATGTTGATCTGCCTTGGCCTTATACTTGGCATTAGAGGCTTCAATTCTTTCCTTCACCTCTGTCTAGGACCGTGACAGAATTATAGACACAGCAAGCATAATAAAAAATCTGAACAGGGTGCATGCATAACCAATTAACATAATGCATTATTTCCCTGCCACTATTTACAAAATTTTGGCTTGTTATGCAAAGATCAGCAAGCTTTTAAAGCAAAAAAAAAAATCCAGAGTCTTGAAACAAACACTTTGACTAAATAAAATTTTTTTCAAGAAAAGGCATGCAAAAACTTACATTAAAACTTAGCTTGATTTTAACCAATTTTTCTTTTCATATATCCAGAGGTGATCAAGTTCATCCAGATAAATTCTAAGTAGCTCTTAAAAAATAAGTAAGTGTTACAATAGGATATCGTTGAAATAGCTTTTTAGAATTAATATAAAAGCTACCTCATGCATAGCCATAGCCATAGTATGAATTAAACTTACACGTTTTGGTTGAATAGAAAAAAGTTTGGTTAGTGTTGTATACTCTCCATTTGATAACCATTCAATGGGGAACTACACAGCCATATAATGGTTGATAGCCCTAATGAACATAATAAAGGAGATAGAGAAACATGTTATTATCTTCAAATACCTACAGATATGGTAAGCATGAAAGCAACTTTCACCCCCACAATGTAAGGAGACAACATCACTAAAAAAGTGTAAACTTTCACGCCACAATTCAGACATGTAGGCTCACCTCTCACAGAAAAGGAGTTATGAGACCGGTTGCATGCCTAGTCGAACCGCCATCTACAGAGGAAACAATAGCTAAAGTATCATATTAATATTTACCAATTTCCATAGTCTTGAATCATTTTGCTAAATTTCTTATAGATTACCTCTATTTTCTACTCTACTAACTCAAACCAATGGCTCTCCATAAACCATTGTGGCAATTAGTCTGCAAAATGAGAACAGAGGCTCTTAGTACTTAGCTACGAAATATAATGCAACAGTCACCAATAAGGAAGAAACACTTCAAGAAATAAACCAATAAGAGCTGCATGAGATATATGATGACTAAAATAAGAACAGTTAAACAAAGCCATTCCAATAAGTGGACAACTTCATGGTATATGCTAAGGATGATGCTCTTTCTGCAGACATAAATAATGGAAAGTTCATGAGAGCAAGTCACTCTGGAGGTAAAACAGGCAAGATGGAAAAAAGGAGTGAATTATTCAATACAAGCAGAGCAATATGTAATATGGTATTTTTCCCTTTTTTCATTAGATTTTAATTGTTAGACAACATGAAGCCATAAACAGAAAATCCATTCTGATTTTAAACCCAAACACAAAATCCCATACAACACAAACCCCCACAAAATCAATCAAAAGCAGTACAAAATTAAACCTGGACTTTTTTTTTTAATCTTAACTTAAGGTTCTTATTACGTTGATCGCCTAGTAAGCCTAAATGCACATGAGAAAAAGAAAAAAAAGATGACCAATGGTAACTAAAACCAAGAGGCATAAACCATTAAATTGACTTAAACAAATAAAACAGCGAGTGAGACATTTTGTCAAACATATGATGTGCAGATTCCAAAATGTGAATGAAGAGAGTTTTGCAATATGAATCAACCCAATAATGATTCCCAAGACAAACCAAGCCACATTACAATTGAACATATGATGTGCTAAAATATTTTTCACACAAAAGAGCACTAACCTTGTTGCAAAAAAACAAATGGGGTCGGAACTGACATGTTGAACATCAGTGTGTTGAGCATCAAGCTTTCCGACTGTTTGCTTGGATAAAAATCTGTAGATTATGAAACCAAAGTTTAGTCCCTGATTTCTTGTAGTTAGATCATATTCCACACGTGACTTTATACATGGAAAAAAAAAATACAGAAAAACAAAATCAATTGTTTTCACTTTTATTTTTTTTAAAGAATCTTTTTAGTAATTATATATCTTATTTCCCTTGCTTGGGGTTGATGGAGTATGAACAATCTCATTCTAAACAGTATATACACGCTCTTAAAACTGTGGACTGCCTGAAATCAGATGTTAATTTTTTGATGAGCAAACTTCCATCTGCTGCCTGTGTTGATGTGCACTGACTACTGAATGCTGCTACACTAATTTCAGCTTCCTTCATCGGTCTGACAAGCAAGTGTGAATAAATTACTTACTGCCATCTAGCCACGAAGAAGAAAACAATGAGGAAAGAGATTTTTTTTTTTATTAACATTCCAAAAACATAGGTCAGAGTGAAATTTCGAGAACACCTCACCTCAAAAACACCACCACCCATAGTCTAAACTTCCTAATCTAACCAAAAAACAATGAGAACAAAGACACCCACAAAGCAAACACACAAAAGCCACATAATTATCCAATATTTAAATTTTTATTAAAAAACCCACCGATCGAAAAAGAGCTTACCTTAGAGTAATTAATCTCTGTGGCGTGGAAACCCAACTGAAGCTGTGGCTCAGGATCCATGTCTTTGATTCAAGTTTTGGGTGCCTTTGGCTTAAGAGGGATTCGGGTACTGAAGTTAACAAAATGAAAAAGAGAAGTGGGCATCGGGTAAAATTGTGATGCTGAAGGCTGTGCTTAAATAAAGAATTGATGAGAGAGCAGGTTGCTAAATTGGGGAAGAGGAAACGCCGTAAGGCCCGTAACAGTTGATGGAACGAAGAGGCGCAAAGGGCATGCCTACGCTTCCGTTTGGACAGAAAACCTAAGCTGGAGATTGTGGGGAAAACAAACGGCCAATTTTAGGGGAGTTTATGGTGGAGAATCCTAAATGGGGCGAAACGGTGAGTTGGATTTAATGGGGAAGTCAAAAAATCAGCCGTTTGTGCTTTTGATCCCATGGGAGACGAAGAGGCGGGAGGAGAGAGAGAGTTTGAGATGTAAGCGTGTGAGAGAGAGAAAAAAAAATGGAGACGTGTGAGACAAAGAAATAAATAAAGAGACGTATGATAGAGAATGAATTAAATAGAGGGTAATATCAAAGTGGAATTGTTTAAGAGCAATAAATCTGAGGTGGCAAGTTTTGGAGAAGGCAAAAAACTTTCTCTCAGCTTCAGGTTTTAGTTTATACTAGTCGAGACCCGCGCGATGCGTGTAAAAATTTGACATGATATTTTATTTTTGGGACTTATAAGTGTTAGTCCTAAACCCACCTCAAAATAAATATTTTGTAAGTTAAGTTGTCTATATTTGTTATTTGAAAGTGTTTTAGATTTTTGTAAGGTTTTTAAAAGCAAGATATTTTGTAATAAATTTATAGTTAGATATGTATAAAAACGCAATGCAATAAAATTTTTTGAGAATGTATAACTTTGATTAAAACATGCAATGGATCTTGATTATTTCATATGTAAGCTAACGTTATTTTGCATTTTTGGAAAATTTATTGAGCATTTTATAAAAGCTTTGTTTTCATTTTATTACATAAGAACTATTAAAAAAGTTGTATCAATTTACTTTGATAATCACTGAGCTAATATATGAAAATCAACTATTACAAAATTGTTTCTCCCCAAAACATATACTGATATTTTTTCCTTTCACACAATTTAAATTTCATGAAAAACTAAGGAATCTAACTATGGAGTAGATCTTTTTATTTTTTTTATTATCATAATATGAAATAGATCTTAGGCAATCAATAACCCCTCCATTACATTCCTGAAACCTTTGCACCCAGATAGCCATTGTTGCTAATTCAACATTACAACACTTGGACGTGTAAAGTGATTTTAGCTAATAGCATAAAATTCCAGCGTCTAAAAATGTTATGATAAACCACTAAATAAGCAGACGTGTGCACCTTGTCTCTCTTAAACAGGTGAAACTATTCAATTTACCTGAAGTATCAACATACATTTGATAAAATAAAATGATTATGTCTAGCATTGGAGTTATGATTTGAGAATTTCTGGCAGATCACCTTCAGCGTAGTTAATGCAGCGAGGATCTGACAAAGTGAAAGACAATCATTAGGTTAGCATAACCCCTATAACAAAGAAACTCAAACTCAAATTAATACATATTTTGGTAAAAAAAAAAATAGTATATAATTGATATGAACCCTTTGGTTGTTACCCTAATGTCACCAATTGTAGCAATACCAACTGTATAGAGGTTGCCAATCCGAGAATACTCTGTTGGCCATTAGAAATTGAAAGTAGTAAAAAAGTTAAAGAATGAAATTTGTGAACTTTCATTCTTCAAGTAACAACTCTCTCCTAGTATTCTTTCATTAGCTAACAACATTCCTATAAGCATATAAATGAAAATTCTAAATCAGGCGAACACACTATAACCACTAAATTTTGAACATTTTATGTTGATTCTACTGTTAATTATAAGCTTACCCATTGGCTCTGAGATCAGAATATATGCTTTCTCTGCCAATTCGACTTCCTAAACTTTTCCTTTGCCTACCTATATTTCAGATCACATAGTGACATACATTGAATGAGATACTTGACAAATAATCACATTGGCAGAGAGTTAGAAGTGACATGATAACATTTTACAATATAATTAGATTCTTTTTTTTTTCCAAGAATGCTCCTCCAATTGTTAATGATCCTTATAAGCTGTACACCCCTCACTAAATGTTGAAGTTCTCCTCATTTTATTTTTTATTTTGATAAATATAAAAAAAAAAAAAAAAAAAAAAAATGATTTAGAATAGCCACCAGATGGAAAAGTAAGTTCCTTAATGTCACTGGGAAGGCAAATTGTATTGCATAAAGATATTGGAATCAAGTTAGAGCATATACATATGATATAACATAGAGGCATTTCATTTTTTTCATATCTCATAAATCTAAATAATAAGCAATTTACAATCAAGCTTCAACCAAATTACAAAGAAATAACTGGAGTTATAAAACAAATTATCACATATGAATTTAAATGCAAGATTGATACTACAGGAGGGTATATAGTTACATAATAACAAAGCATATCCTTTTCAGGAATCCAAATGAGAGTCCCTAATTAATGAGTATGAATTCTAAAACAGACATTATTCCTATTTGTTCTACATGAGCATGACCATAATTTTTTCAAATCCTTCTTAAAGGCATTTCATCAAACACGTGCAAAACATGGAGTTACAAAGATTTAGATCATCTTCAACAACAAAATAAAGAGTCAACAAAACACTTTGCTTGGCTGCAATCCATAGTAAAAGAGGCATCAATTAAAAACACTTAATACTCCAATATATTTAGCATAAATTGAAAGCAGTAGAAAAGCAAAGAGAGAGACCCCTTTTTTCCTAACAGGGGTGTTGTGCTAACACACCTTACATAACTTATGGTTCTAAGGAACTGAGCAGAGAGAAAACATTAACTATGTTCTATAAAATTTACCTAAGAAAGTATACAATTAATTCTTGTCTAAAGATTAATCCAAGTTAAAAAAAGAAAAAGAAAAAGAATCATATTTCTGATCTCAATTGAGCTACTTTAAAATGAGCAATGATCAACATACCAATAATTCTAAGATAAACCTCAGAAACCAAAGCTTCAAATGCATAAATCTCAACTGAGGCCTCTTTCTACAGGATTTAGACCTTTAGGGTGTGCCAACTTATGCAAGGCAGTTGGAGCAATTAGAATCGGCACTGAAATTTTGTATCCCAATACAGTTGTTGACATCTCTATTTCTAGCTTACATCCACAAGAATTCTAGGACGAATCCTAAGAAAGCCATAAAAACTGAATAGATAAAATGCCATACCCAATTTTCTGTATCAAGATTAGAAGGTTTAGCACGTTACATGATTCTATGAAATGCTTCCACATTATCTTTTAATGTGTACTGGTCCTCAGCTCCACCAGCGTAAAAATCATAGTACATTTTTGGAAGGGCTTCCCTAGCCAATTCTTGGAACACATTCACATTTACTGGTTCACCTACCATTTTATCCTGGAAACATGGACACATTTTCAACTTTCCAATAATCTTTTCCTAGATGCAACTAAATAAATCTCAACAATGAGCAGAAGCACAAACTATGATAAGCATATTAGAAGACTAAGGCATGTTTGGATCTAACTGCATCGATGATCTCCTAAAGGAGACACTTGAAACTGTGGCATTTACTTAGAAGGTTATGAGGATTGCATTTTTTTTTTTTTTTAAAAGAACCATGCTTAATATTATGACACTAAAACAATCCATAAGAAAGTATCTGAATACAATAAAAACCATCACGTTCTTCAGTTCTTGATCCACTTCCTCTTGTAAGAGTCAATTGTATAGTAAAGCTATACATACATTAGATTTAAATACATGCACATCTAATATTATTTGGGTCCTTGTAAACTCTAGATTTAAATACATGCACATCTAATATTAACCTCTGACCCTATTACCCAAAGTCTTGCATTTCAAATTAGTCCATCATTTCAAAACATGAAACACAACAGGAGGACAAACTCGATTCTAAAAGGATGTTCAATTATGCCTTTAGTGTGCATAATAAGTAACAACACACACAGCCACTGAAAGTTACCAAGTGCTCCTCTAGAAATCAATTTGCAAGCACACCATTCATTTGGAAATCTGATTGAAATTTTAGCATTTCACAAAAATCAAATTAGAAAAGAATAAGAAAGCACTCAGCTATTTTATCAAACAACTTGCATGCGTGTAACAAAAAGTTTTGGTAGTTGTGTCCACTCCAAAATAATAATACGTAATTAAGAGGGAGAGAGAGAAGTGGGTGGTTTTCTAGAGTTTGTATACCCACATTCAGATTATCCAGATTATATTCGCAGGAAGTAAAAAATAAAAATAAAAACGACTCACCTTGGGTTGTTGTTGGGGCAGTGGTGTTGAATGGTTTAAATAAAAGAATGAGAAGAAGAGCAAAAACAGAGAAAAGGAGAGAGAGAGACTTTGAGGCAAAGTAACGGTAAGATTTAATGGGGGAAGCCTAAATAAAGATTGATGAGAGAGGAAAGGTAGTGAATTGTATATGCTGGAACAGTTAAAGGAACGAAGAGCCACAAAGGGAATAAATTCGAGGGGTAACGCTTGAACGAAGTGGGAAATGTTAACAGCTGAAGATGAGGGGGCGAGGGAGAGAGAAAATAGGGGCAGAGGCGGCTGGAGATAAGGGGTGGGGGAGGGAGAGAGAGAAAAGAGGGGGAGAGGGAGGTGAGGAGTCAAGCGTGAAACACAGAGAGAGAGAAAGTGTGGAGAACGTGTGAGAGAGAAAACATTAATTATGAGATGTGAGAGAGAGAAAGGAAGTATGTGAGAGAGAGTGAAATAGAGAAGGAATTTTCTAAGAGGAAATCTGACGTGGCAATATTTGGGAAGGCTAAAAACCAATCTCTCAGCTTCACCTATTAGTTTATATTATAGATTATAGATTATAGATTATAGATTATAGATTCTTGGCTTGATTCAGTGTTGGGTAACTTCTTCAACTTCTTCTTCTTTTATTATAGCAAAATTTCAATTAACTATCCTACTTATCTCTCAAAAATTCCCACAAAATGAAATTAATCACAACTTTGGTAGATAAATTTATCTGATTTTGGCCAACATCACAAAGACACTGACACCAATCTTATGTACTCTTTTGTGTGTAAGTTTTAGGTATATGTATAATGTATTAAATACAACTTCTAAACACTTAATCTATAAGATTCTAGCATTTCGTCCTATCAATTATAAGCTCAAGGAACTTTTATATGGAAGTAACTAGAACAGGTTCTTTTGAGTTAATTTTTAAAGTTCGTTAATGCATTAATAGGATATCTTAGTATCTTAGTTTCTTAATCTCCATTAAATTTTTTAGTGACTCTATAAATTGATTGAGGCACTGTCAACATTGATTTGAACTTCAACAAAGATAAACCTGTCATTTCGAAACATACATAATTTGAAGCACTACTGTCTTGTGGCCTAGTGAATGCCAATTTATGTTTCCCACTGGTACAGTTCAAGCTCTATTTTTGGCCCACTAACCTTGGATTTGAATCAAAAACAGTTCAAAAAATTCATTGTTACTTTGCATCAAACTGATTATCGTGACTATGCCATGATCATTACCATGATGTTGGTTTCCTCTGCTGGTGAAATGCTCATCTCGAAACAGCTTACATGACTCCATTTGTTTAACAATATTTTTCTGATCCTGTGCAATGCATATTCAGGTTGCAGTCTTGAAGTTCCACGATGAATTTATCTGGTTGAAAGATGTTGGTCTCTTCACAATCATGGTTGGTGGCAGTTATTCAATGGTACAAGTAAGTCATTAATTTTGAGCAAAAAATTATGATGTTGGTCTCTTCACAATCATGGTTGGGAGTCATTTTCATTTTCATGATGATCCTCTGTTTTCGAGAGGAGTTATGCTTCACCTTGTACTTCACACTAATGCTTGAGCAGAGTTGGAGACTTCAGCACTTCATTGAATTGCCCTATAGCATCTAGGTAGTTTTTGCAATTAGGAATTTATATAGGGAGTAGCGAATTTGACATGCACCAATATATAAAACCTTTCTGAACAAGTTCTCCCTAAATAAGAAAATCCCTATTCCCTCAGATATTGGTTTGTATAATCTCTTCTAGGCATTGATAGTCTTATTGTCAGAACTGGCTACAAGGTCCTCTCGTGGGACCTTGAGTAACCAAATAACTTAAAGCTATCATTGTCAACTCTTTAGACAGATATCAACTTGCATCTGATGCTGCATATTGTCCTCTTTGGTTCTTCCTTCCAAGTAGAATCAACCTTATGTCTTTGGTCAATCTTGCACATTTTCCTCATGTTATGAAGGCTGTCATGCTTAATGATCAGAAATTTAATTATAAATTTCTCAAAAATTCATTAGCGAGTGAAGATATGTGACAAGATAAATGGAAAATTTGTTGTTTCTTAAGCACTCTTTTATTGTTAGCTATAACCTCATATTCTTATTAACCTTCTATCATAATATGTTTTTACTTACCCTTTTTTTCTATATGTCAAATCCTCATGCTAAAATATTTGTTTTTCTTGGCTTGATTTGAACCAGACATCAACTTCTAGTATGTGGGGAAACATATTTTGTGCTCGAGCAATTTTTAACACATGGATGCACACTTTTGAGAAGACCTATGGAAGAAACTCCTTCACCATTTCATAGTGGCAGTAGAGCTTGCATATTGCATCACATGGTGAAACATGAAAGGTGGGGTAGGAACTTGACTAGGTTCTAGATTTTTTTGGTGAGTTTATATTTATTCCTAGAGATTTAATTTTCTTGTATTTTTCCCAATTTGTTGTAAACTCAAGTTGTGTGCATAAACATAAGTGTTGTAATCTCTATTTTATTATAGTGGATTGATCGGATTTGTCCCGTGGTTTTTCCCTCTACACTAGAGGGTTTTCCACGAAAATTTTGGTGTGCTCTTTTGTGGTTGATTGCTTGCTTGATTATTATTTTACTAATGTTCGGATTATTAAATCTATATCACACGTGAAGTGTAGTTTGGTCACAATAAATTGTTATTAAGCTTCTGCTGTCCCAATCACTATATGGTGTTCTTCGACAACCCCACCCCCAGAGTAAGAAAAAAAGAACTAAACAGATTTTATATAATGGGTTTTGAAGGAAGGATTTATATCTTACGGTAGGAAAATTGAAGAAATTTAAAAATGGCGGAGACGAAGTGTATACATGTACAAAGCAGCATCTTGGCATGGCAATTCTGGTTCATAGACAATGCATGTCGTAACTTCTTGTTTTAACTATCCTTCTTATCTTTAGATAATTAGTAAATCCTGCTGGTTGTTTCTGAATGATAGGGAAAGAAATCATAAGTCAGACCTTTTTGGAGCTCCTTCAATTCCAGTGATAATATATTGTTAAATCATGCCTAAGGAAATTGTTAACTGCACTAATGTAAAGAAAGGAAAAATAAGAGTAATTTGTGGCTTTACTACAATATTTCAACAAAGAAGTGTAATGGCAAAGCTGCACAACTTGAGACAATCAACATAGTGTTGTTAACATACAATGGGGGAACCTAACAAATCATACAACAAACATGGATTGTATGACTAGGAAATTGACCAAAAAGTTTCCCTACAGAACTTTTGCACTCTTCACTTTTCCATGTGTATATGAACCACATAATATTTATCCTTGTGAAGCTAGATGGTTTTCTAGAGAGGATAAGACAGAGGATCTAGAAACTGGGTGAATCAAATTGGTACAGAGTGGCCTGTAGCATCATCCATGAGAAAAAGCCCATATTACTAACTATAAATTGCAGTCATAGTAATTAAGATCTTTTGACCCAGGAGTTGCGTTACAACATTACCAATAGATATGAAGATGTGCAAATATCTTACATGAATATTATTAGATGCTTAGCATTTGTCTGTTTAGCCTTCTGAAGCACTTCAACTTACCTTGATATCTTTTCTAACTAGTTGAAAATAAAGCACCTTAAAACAGGGCTATAATCTTATATTGATTCCTTTTGTTAAGTAATTAATTACAAGTTGGAGCAAAATGGCAATTTGCTTTCATTTTTTGCTATTACATAATCTATAGAGCCAAATGGGTAATGCAAACAATCCATAGCCAATAAACACTGTTAGCTATTTTTTTTTTATGCGGGTAGTGATCCTAGAAGTTGCACTATAGTGTATGTTTAGTACTACATAATAATCTTACCTGCAAATCCTAACAAAATTGTCTTATATTCTCTCATTCCTTCAACTTGTTTAGTTACACCAATCAAATGACCACTTCACCAAATCTCACTCAATTGCATACAGAGAAAAGAACTCCAATGGCTACAACTATCCAACTAATTAATTGGCATTTGCAAACCTGGTATAGATGTTATTGTTTTTGGATGTATAATTAGTATAAACCAAAATCAGTTTTTGTTAAATTTGATTTTTTTTTTTTTTTTTGGGTGATCCTTTTTGGTCTAATCTGTATTGGTAATGTGAATCAAAGATACACTTTCCAATCAAATTGCTTTTGTTAAATTTGATCTTTCTAGTATTAATAACCTAATATAATATTGCAGCTAGAGGAAATGCTAGAGTGTTTATAATCTTCAATTAGCCAATGGTATATCACAGTGGCGGAGCTAGAAAATTTATCCAGTGGGGTCATTCAACCGTGCATAAATAAATCGACGAATAACTCACCAATGTTCCTTTACGGGAATTGGTGGCTAAGAGGTTGACAATAACCATTTTGCATATATACTCTTCTAATTTCATTCTGATCATTAGGATGTTATGATGAGGTCAAGGTCAATATTCGAATTACATATATGTGTGTGTGAGTTTAGATTAAAATTTCTATCATATATAAAAAAAAAAAAAAAAAAAATAATATTGACCTCATATAGGTAAAAAAAAATTTATTTTAATGGGGTCAATGGGTTATTTTACCTAAGTAATTTTTATTTTTCTAAAATTTTCAACTTACGTAAAAAAATTTTCAACTTACGTATTAAAAATTTTTCTAAAACATATTAAGTAGGTGGGTTGTGCTTTTCTCGGTTAGGTAAGCTATGCTTTTCTGGATTATGTGGCAAAGCTTCTAACAATAACACGGTCCTACCCAATTTATTATATTTTCTCATAGAAACCATTCCCATGCCTCTGAAATGCAAAACTAAAATTCTATTTTCTCACAGAAACCATCGTTGACCACTTGATTTTTGTAAATTCGTTATAAAAAGCTGAGGGAATAGTTATTTGAGTTTGAGTTTCTCCTTTGTAAATTCGTTATAAAAAGCTGAGGGAGTACAGAAGAAGCACAAAGCACACCTGTTATTCGAGTTTCTCCTTTGTGAATCACTTTTTGTTATCTCCACTTGTTGTTTCTTGTATTGTCAATTTTACTTTCCCAGTATGGCTGAGGGAATAGTTACTGATCTCATGAAGCAGTTGGTTTCAGCATGGTGAACAAAAGCTTGAGAGTAATGGCCGTTTGTTGAGGCTGATGCTGTGTGTTTTTGTGGGTTTGTTATTATTTTTTTGGTTTTTATATGGTTTGAGTCGGCTGATGAGAATGCTCTAAGCATATATTTCAGCACTTTCTATTTGTTTTCTCCTTTCCTTTCATCAACCAGTTACCATCTACTCTTGTTGCAGTCTCTTCTTGTGTTATCCATCAAATTCCCATTTCCAACTATGGCTCTGAATCTTGTTTCTGGTATCACGGAGCAGCTTGGTTCAATCATTGCTTCAGAGTTCATGTTGACTGCAAGTGTTAAGGAAGAAATCAAAAAGCTTGAAAGCAAATTCCGCACCATCCAGGCAGTGCTGAACGATGCAGAGAAAAGGCAAGTGAAGGAGGAAGCTGTGAAGCTCTGGTTAGATAAGCTCAAAGATGTATCCTACGAGATGGACGACGTGTTGGATGAGTGGAACACTGCCATGATCAAAGAAGCAATTGAGAAAGAACAAGATGAAGAAAAAGCTGAAACTAGTACTGCTAAGAAGAGGAAGGTATTGCCTCTCATCCCGAGCTTTAATTTCTCAATTCTTCATCATCGTGATATTGCTCATGATATAAAAGAACTTAATGAAAAATTAGATGAGATTGTCAAAGAGAGAGAGATGTACTGGGTTTGAGTTGACTACTAGGGGTAATGCCATCTGAAGTAGTTGAGCGACCAAAAACTACCTCCTTTGTTGATGTGTCTGAAATATGTGGTCGTGATAAGGTTAAAGATGATCTAGTGAGCATCCTATTGGGGAAGGGTAGTGAAGAAGAAAGAAGCCCCCATGTCATCTCCTTAGTGGGCATGGGCGGTATTGGAAAAACCACTCTTGCCCAACTAGCCTACAATAATCCTGAGGTGATGGACCATTTTGAGAAGAGAATGTGGGTTTGTGTGTCTGAACCTTTTGATCAATGTAGGGTTGCCAAAGCAATCATTGAAGCTTTAGGAGGTAGTCACCACAAAAGTACTGAATTGCAAAATCTATTTGAAAAAATTTGTGAATTGATTAGGGGAAAGAAGTTCTTTCTAGTCTTAGATGATGTGTGGACTGAAGACTCCACATTGTGGGAGCCATTCAGACTTGCACTCAAATATGGTGCCCAAGGCAGTAGAATTCTAGTCACCACACGTAAAATCAGAGTTGCCGAGATTATGGGTAGTACTAGTGCACGCATGATCAATTTGGAGATGTTGTCTGAGGAAGACTGTTGGTTGGTGTTTAGAAAAATAGCATTTTTGGATAGGGATCCTAATCAATGTGAGCAATTAGAAGACCTTGGCAGGAAAATAGTAAAGAAGTGCAAGGGCTTGCCGCTTGCTGCAAAGACTCTAGGGAGTCTCATGCGCTTCCAAAGAAGTAGAGAAGAATGGGAGATGGTTTTGGATAGCAGTTTGTGGGAATTAGAAGACGTTGGAAGAGTTGTTGAAAAGGATCTCTTTGGACCGTTGTTATTAAGCTATAATGATTTGCCCTCATCATTGAAACAATGTTTCTCATTTTGTGCAGTCTTTCCAAAAGATTATGTCTTTCATATTGATGATTTGGTCTATATGTGGATGGCACATGGATATATTGACTCAAAAGAACATATGGAGCTCAAAGGAAGAGAATACTTTGAAAATTTAGCCATTCGCTCTTTCTTCCAAGATTTTCAGGAATATGAGGTAGGTTGTGGTGAGGTAATAATACGTTTCAAAATGCATGACATAGTGCATGATTTTGCTCAGTCAATCACAAAAAATGAATGCTTCACAATCAATAATGTCACAGGGTTGAAATCAGATTATAGAAATGCTCGCCACTTGCATTTAGAAATTCCAGAAGAAGCCCAATTTCCTATGTCCATCTATAGTGCAAAAAATCTACGCACCCTTTTTCTTGACGTTCCAAGGAATTATAACTTACCCAATTTATTCCAACATTTTAGATGTTTACGAACATTAATTTTGGTTGGTCAAAAGGAACTTTCGGATATAGTGAAAAATTGCATACATTTAAGGTTTCTTTTTTTAAGCAATTACCTTGGAGATGAATTGCCTGAAACCATTTGTGATCTATGTAATTTACAAGTTTTGAAAATTTCCTTGGATTATCACCTAGAGATACCATTGACTGATCACGTAAAGATGCCACAGGGATTGGGTAAACTAATTAACTTGAGACATCTTATTATTATGGACGAAGATCGGCGGGAATATATTGGAAAGTTACCAAGAGGGATTGGGAAATGTATTTCTCTTAGAACATTAAAGTATTTCTATGTAAACGAAGAATGTAAACTTAGCGAATTAAAAAATTTGAACAACCTCCGAGGGACTCTTAAAATTGGAATGTTGGGAAATTGGGTAGATGTTCAGGAGGCCGAGAATGCACAACTCAAGAATAAGATACACCTCCGTACTTTGGAACTAGAATATCTCCCCAGAGAGAATACTAATTTAGTTATGAATGCGTTAGAGCCACCTCCAAATTTGGAATATTTATCTATTAATGGTTTTTGGGCGGCTCTCTGACCACCTCTCCTAATTGGATGATTTCCTTGAACGAATTGAAAATGCTTAGGCTCAAGTTGTTACGCTTAGAGTGTTTGCCTTCACTGGGGAAGCTTCCATCCCTTGAAACATTAGAGATAGAGGACTTTGAATAGTTTGAAAAAGGTGGGTGTTGAATTTTTGGGAATAGAATTCAAAAACAAGATAATATTCCCAAAATTGAAACATCTCCTTTTTCTATTTTTGGACAAGTGGGAAGAATGGATTGGGATTGAAGGAATGAAAGAAGAAGAGGAAGATTGTATAACTATAATGCCACATCTTCAAATTTTGAGAATTCTCAGATGCCCAAATTTAAAATCGCTGCCGGACTTCCTTCGTAAAACTCCATTAAAGGAATTGACTATCACTTAGACAATCCAATTCTCAAAGAACGTTGTGAAAGAGGGACAGGGGAGGACTGGCCCAAGATTTCCCATATCCCAAATATCATGATTGGTGAGAATTATGTGCAGAGAGACGGTCAAGAAGATAACTCCAAGGTAATTTCTTCTTATCCTTAAGCTTGTTCTTTTATTTTGCAAAAAATATCTAATAAATATTCTCATTTTCTTCCCAAAATTGCCATGGGAAAAAAATTTAAAACAACGTTGTTTGATGAGTTTATCAAATTCCCAGTAATTTGAATTAGACGAAATATATATATTTGTTGTATACACATAATTAACATACCATGTGGTTTCTTAGACTCGGTTAGCTTGTGAACTGTGAAGTATCTAAAATTGCTTCATGGGTTCAATAAATATCCACAAATAATTATAAATAAAAAATGTTGGAATTTTAGTTACACAAATCAAATGAACATCTCTCCAAATCTCACTCATTTGCATATATAAAAACCAACTCCAATATTGCATAAGATTAAATTCTTTCTAATTCATTTTTACGCTTTAATATTTATATGGATCTCTCTCATTTTCTTGATTTCAGCTATGTATAAGATTAAACTTCAAATAACGCATATGGTTTTCTTTTGGGTATGTAGTGTCCAAGAAGTTATCCCTTTGTATTGGGACAAAATTCCTCTCTACCAAATATGAAGAATGTGTTTGGGCAAAACCACTAGATTTGGCATTGCAAGTCTGATCCAGTCACGGGTAACTTCTTCTTCTTCTACCAGAGAAAACAACTCCAATGCCTACCTCTTTCTAATTCTTTTACAGTTAAATATTTATATGGGTCTTGCTCATTTTCATGATTTTGGGTATGTAGACTAATCTCAAATAACTCCTATGGTTTTCATGTAGGAGATATTTGGATGATGAAGGTGAAGGATGATTTGTGTTTTGGGCATGTCAGTGTTTGCAAGATCAAGGAGATTTTTGGATGATGAAGGTGAAAGATGATTTGTGTGTTTGTGTGTGTGTCAGCAAAGATCATTCTTGGCTTGATTCAGTGTTGCAATGTCTAATCCAGTCATGGGTAACTTCTTCAACTTCTTCTTTTATTATAGCAAAATTTCAATTAATTGTCCTACTTATCTCTCAAAAATTCCCACAAAATGAAATTAATCACAACTTTGGTAGATAAATTTATCTGATTTTGGCCAATATCACAAAGACACTGACACCAATCTTATGTACTCTTTTGTGTGTAAGTTTTAGGTATATGTATAATGTATTAAATACAACTTCTAAACACTTAATCTATAAGATTCTAGCATTTCCTCCTATCAATTATAAGCTCAAGGAACTTTTATATGGAAGTAACTAGAAACAGGTTCTTTTGAGTTAATTTTTAAAGTTCGTTAATGCATTAATAGGATATCTTAGTATCTTAGTTTCTTAATCTCCATTAAATTTTTTAGTGACTCTATAAATTGATTGAGGCACTGTCAACATTGATTAGAACTTCAACAAAGATAAACCTGTTATTTCGAAACATACATAATTTGAAGCACTATTGTCTTGTGGCCTAGTGAATGCCAATTTATGTTTCCCACTGGTACACTTCAAGCTCTATTTATTGGCCCACTAACCTTGGATTTGAGTCGAGAACAGTTTAAAAATTCGTTGTTACTTTGCATCAAACTGATTATCGTGACTATGCCATGATCATTACCATGATGTTGGTTTCCTCTGCTGGTGAAATGCTCATCTCGAAACAGCTTACATGACACCATTTGTTTAACAATATTTTTCTGATCCTGTGCAATGCATATTCAGGTTGCAGTCTTGTAGTTCACGATGAATTTATCTGGTTGAAAGATGTTGGTCTCTTCACAATCATGGTTGGTGGCAGTTATTCAATGGTACAAGTAAGTCATCAATTTTCAGCAAAATATTATGATGTTGGTCTCTTCACAATCATGGTTGGGAGTCATTTTCATTTTCATGATGATCCTCTGTTTTCGAGAGGAGTTATGCTTCACCTTGTGCTTCACACTAATGCTTGAGCAGAGTTGGAGACTTCAGCACTTCATTGAATTGCCCTATAGCATCTAAGTAGTTTTTGCAATTGGGAATTTATATAGGGAGTAGCGAATTTGACATGTACCAATATATAAAACCTTTCTGAACAAGTTCTCCCTAAATAAGAAAATCCCTATTCCCTTAGATATTGGTTTGTATAATCTCTTCTAGGGATTGATAGTCTTATTGTCAGAACTGGCTACAAGGTCCTCTCGTGGGACCTTGAACAACCAAATAACTTGAAGCTATCATTGTCAACTCTTTAGACAGATATCAACTTGCATCTGATGCTGCATATTATCAACCTCTTTGATTCTTCCTTCCAAGTAGAATCAACCTTATGTCTTTGGTCAATCTTGCACATTTTCCTCATGTTATGAAGGCTATCATGCTTAATGATCAGAAATTTAATTATAAATTTCTCAAAAATTCATTAGCGAGTGAAGATATGTGACAAGATAAATGGAAAATTCGTTGTTTCTTAAGCACCCTTTTATTGTTAGCTATAACCTCATATTCTTATTAACCTTCTATCATAATATGTTTTTACTTACCCTTTTTTTCAATATGTCAAATCCTCATGCTAAAATTATTTGTTTTTTCTTGGCTTGATTTGAACCAGACATCAACTTCTAGTATGTGGGGAAACATATTTTGTGCTCGAGCAATTTTTAACACATGGATGCACACTTTTGAGAAGACCTATGGAAGAAACTCCTTCACCATTTCATAGTGGCAGTAGAGCTTGCATATTGCATCACATGGTGAAACATGAACAGGTGGGGTAGGAACTTGACTAGGTTCTAGATTTTTTTGGTGAGTTTATATTTATTCCTAGAGATTTAATTTTCTTGTATTTTTCCCAATTTGTTGTAAACTCAAGTTGTGTGCATAAACATAAGTGTTGTAATCTCTATTTTATTATAGTGGATTGATCGGATTTGTCCCGTGGTTTTTCCCTCTACACTAGAGGGTTTTCCACGAAAATTTTGGTGTGCTCTTTTGTGGTTGATTGCTTGCTTGATTATTATTTTACTAATGTTCGGATTATTAAATCTATATCACACGTGAAGTGTAGTTTGGTCACAATAAATTGTTATTAAGCTTAGAAGTTAGAAAACCTCAGACTCTCCTTAGAAGTTAGAAAACCATCAATACAATAGTTGATTGGCAAACTCCACACAAACTCCACACATAACTCCTTGATTTTCTAAATCCCCAAAGTCAACATCTTCAGTCTGTAATCACATCTATTCTTTTTAAAAAAAGGAAAGAAACTTACAATCCATTGATTTGATGCGGAAGGAAAGAAACGGACAAAGAGGTATGCGAGAGTAATTCATATGACGACGTTACCTTGCCTGATTGACACAGTTGTAGACTTATAGTTGCTTCTGCTTCAAAAACTTGTTGGTATGCACCTGTAGAAGAGGTAGTTGTGTGCTCAAGTAGTGAATGCAAACAATTTGGGCACGACAAAGGAAAGAGAGACAAGGTGAAGACTGAAGCAGGGAAAAATAATATATAAAAAAATTAGTGGTGAGGTTATCAACAAAGAATTCGAAGAGGATATGGACTTTACAACTGAAGAATTTGAAGAGGTAATGGGGTTTATAACTGAAGAATTCAAATAGCTAATGGAGCCGGCAGTAATAGTGCTAGATTAAATAGGGAAAAAGGTTGAGAGGAGGAGCCGATGGAACGTTGGAATTAAATAATAAAGGGAGTGAAAATAGGATTGAATTGGAGAGAGAGATAGCATCATATGTACAATTTATATATCATACAGAGAAATTTATATATCTTACAGATGTAGTCTATCTTAAGCAAAGCAAAGATCTATAACTGTAGGAATCACATTTTATTAAACATACTTCATAAGAGTTACTCTAATTGTAGTCTCACAATTAAAATTCGATTTGGACAAGGTGACTATTTCTAGTAATTTTTACAAGCAGTAAACATTTTTCTAAAGAGATTGGAAACCTTAAACATATTAAAAATTGGTTCCAATTATCTGAAACTTATAAATTTTTTCCTTGGTTCCAATATAGTACCCCAAAAATTAGAATTGATATAAGTGTATGTATTATTTCAAGTTGTATGCAGGACTCCTCCAATAAGCCAAATGTTGTTTCCATAGGCAAGATATGAATTGTCCCCAACCATTTTGTGAAAAGCGGGTAGGAAAATACAGATCCCTTGAACCAGGAGGTGGACTACTCAACTGCCTTACAAGCTCATTCGAGGTTTCAAAAATGCCAATGCAGGTCATGTGAAGATCATTCATCTTTAGGACAATATTTTATTCCACACAATAGAGGTTCTTAAGAGAGATTAGCACAAGACCTTGATACCTAATAACCTACATGTATATATAGAGAGAGAGAAAGAGAGAGGTCCCTTTCTAAGCTACCTTCCAATTGAACATCAATTAACTGAATGAATAACTAGAATTTGAAATGCTTTGCATGGCCAGAGCAAAAGGTAGTTAAAAAAGGACATGTCAATCAAGGAAGTAACAAAGAGTATGACTTTGGATAGAATAGAATGACGAAAAAGAATACATGTGGCCAATATTAACTAATCTATTGAGGATCCATAGCCAACTCCAAAAATTTTGGGATTAAGGTTTGGTTGTTGTTGACACACATTGATTGGTTCACAATAAAGCGAACCAAAGTTTATTCTTTGAATTCATCAAAAGCTTGTTAGGAATAGTCTACACTAAATTTACGTGCAATCTGGTCATTATATGGCCACAGCTAAGACATATAAAACCACCATAACAGATCGTATTTTCGGATAACTTTAGGTTTTGGAAGATCCACAACTCTATACTAATAGAATTTGTTTGTGATTAATGACCCTGTAGAATTATCATTAATATCTAATGAACTTCCCAAATTATAAGTGGCTGCTTTGTCTAAGAATTCCCATTGATTGAGGTAACATAAGGACAAACAAGCATAGCACTTGGCCATTCCCAATGCTTTTCAGAACAGAGGCCAAGCTATGGTAGAATTCAGCAGCATAAAAGTTACTTCTGAAATAGCAACACACTATTGGACAATATATGACATCAAAACCAATGAAAATTATAATTGAACCCAACAACTCACTCGTATAAAGCAGATTCCCTGTACTTCAGAGCAAAATCTACACCAAGTTCTGCTTCTGCAGATGTAGAAGTGACCTCTAACATCCATGTTGCCGGATTGTAATTATTTCTAATCTTCTGAACTCCAGGAATACTCTTTCAGAATAAAAGTTTAGTAACAAGAAGATTTGTCAACATAACTACTTGAAGCAAATAGTATTACTAAAAGAAGATGAAAGCAGAAGAAAATTCAAAAGATAAATTTATTGTTACAGAAAACTGACCTCAAAATACTCTATAACACTACTTGAATGCTGTCCCAGTGGTCCAGAGTATATCAAGTGTCCACCAGTTTTTAGAAGAATTAACTACAAAATCAAGAGAGGCATGAGTTAAGTAACTCTTCAAGATTCAATACTAGCCAACTCTAGGTCTCATATTCTCGTTTTTGGTAGTAGGTTGGAATGGAGCTCACATTTTTATAATCTGGTTGGTCCACAATAGAGTGCATGATTTCTCCATTGTAGCCAAAAGTAAAACCTCCTAGGCCTTTGTTTATCTCTTCAATACTCATGCATGTTTTCATAAGATTAATATCACTCCTAGGAGTAATGGAGCACAGCTTCTTGGTTTCACAAGTCAATTTTAATTTAAAAATGCTCAAAATTTGTTTTTTAACTCATCAAATGCTTCAAATATGTTGGTTCATCCATGACAATTACAGCTCGCATGATAATTGCAGCTGCTCATCCAAACCTGTTGGTTCATCCATGAAGATAATGGAGGGTTTTACAACAAGCTCCACAGCTATTGTAAGCCGCTTGCACTGCTCATTTGATATACCAGTAACACGAGGTATGCATACTAAGGCATCCTTTATTCCATCAAGCATGTCTCAGACTTCGTTCACAAATTCCTGCATGACATGCCACAGCAGCCTCCAAAAAATGTTCTCTCAATGATGAATATAAAACCAAATCTTTGATAGATATCAGTGCATAGACAACTGACAGCTTTGATGTTTGAGTCTATCTTAGGAGACAGTCGTAGCCAAGCAGGAATTTATATCAATTGTAATTTTTGAAGATTCAAGCTGTGAACTCATTAGAGACTAGTTATTTTTCAAATGTCAATTTATAATTTATGAAGGATTAGTCAAAAGTTTTGAACTTTGTTGAGACCTTATGCACACAAGTAAGATATATATTTTTGGGTGTGTGGCCGTGGTCACGTGCCTGGCTCAGACTTTGGATTCGAGGCGTGACAATTTTCTCTAACTACTTAAGGTAGTGATTAACTTTTTTTCGTTAACTTATTAACTCATTTTATTATACACAGTTTTTAAAAATCTTACTTCTTCTCAATAATAATTTTATTAATTTTCGGCAAATAAGAAAATGGTACCAAACACAACAAATTTTATTTATCACTCAAAATTTCAATTTCTAAGTATGAGGATCAACTATCATGGAGCAATTTGATTTAACTATTGTATTTTCCTATATCAATATGAGGATCAACTGTTTTGACTTTCTCCTATTAATAATGGAATTATTGGAGGAAATTTGTAACATCCCAGAACATGAAAAGTAAAATGATCTTCCCAATTGCCAGGTCCAAATGTCTTTACATAACTTTTTTCCGATGACCAAGAAAAAGAAGTCAAAGACTTTGTGAGTACAGATACTATAAAGAAGAAAGAGAGGGGTCCTCAAGGCTTCAAAATGTTTTTGTTAATCATCATGTTTTTAAGTTATATGGTTAGGTACTTGCTAGTTATCAAGTTATTAAGTAATGCTTGTTGCTTGTCTTACATGCAAGAGTGTGAGTACAGATACCTTGGCTTTATTAGTTGGATTAGGTACTCTTCCAATTAATGATTTTTGTTACCTTGAATAACTCCCAAATCCCAGCCAAAAGAAACAATCCCCACTTTACAAGGGACCTCTTGAGGATGGAGAAAGGATGTTCAACGAGCACTCGACGATGCCAGCAAAGATTTTTAATTGCCAAGGAAGTAAGTTTTCCCTTTTTACATACAAATGCCAAGACCAAATCTTCTTTCTGTACATTAATCTGTTGGTGTGGTTGTCACTCATGATTCAGATCACAATCTTCTTTCTGTACATTAATCTGTTGGTGTGGTTGTCACTCATGATTCAGATCACAGGTGAAGCTCATTAAACTAGGCACAACCCGTTTTGAAGTTATAAGCATGGACAATGGTGTTGTGCACTATAGTGTTGAGTTTTATAGTGATGATGATCTCAAAGATTGATCTCTAAATTCATCTGTTGTAACCTTAATGTCCTTTGTTTTCTCCTCATCATCAAGCTTACTTTGAATGTGTGTATCATACTACTATAAAATTGCTAAACATCATTCCACCGTGTGGTTATCTAGTTAACTAGTTGGAAATTATAGGGGATTAAGAGGTCCAGTCAAAACTTCCTTTTTCCATATTGTTTTGTCAATACCAACAGAATATCCACCTCTTCCTTTTTAGACATCATGAATTGCTGATTTATCTCAACCTCGCACATTTTGTAAAATTATCGCTAACATACTAGAGTTTAGGCTACAAGTGAGGGAGAAGATTTTCAAACTTGTCTCTAATACTCCCCCTCAAGGTTGAGCTTGACATTAGTAATGCCTAGCTTGCTAATAAAACAATGAAATGGAAATTACCCAAAGGTTTAGTAAAAAAGTTAGTAATTTGTTCAAAGGATCCAATATGACAAGGAAAAATCAATTTGGATTGAATTTTCTCTCGAACAAAATGGCAATCAAGCTCAATGTGTTTTGTATATTCATGGAGCACCAGACTGCACTGAACATCAAGTGGCACTGTGTCTCCAATTTCTTCACCACTAGGCAATAACCCACGCATTGCGCAATACGTTGTTAACAAAATATTTGCTTTACTTGTTTTGACGTTGTTAATAAAAAAATTATTTTGAATATTATAGAAACATTTTAAATCTTCATTATTCATTATTACTTAAAAAAAAAGAGCATAAATTTTTACTATTTGAATTAACTAATGAATGATACAATAGGACAAAATATTGATGTTTATAACATCTATTTTAAGCATCAATAAAGCCCCTAAAAAAAGAAAAAAAGAAAATAGACCCTCAAAACTAAGCAACTGTTCACTATTTCCGCAACAAATATTTGTTTGACATTGTGACAATAAAAAAATGAGCACGTAAAAAGTTTCTCAATGTCTTAGATCTGAAGTTACCAATTCCTACTTGCATAAGCTCCTTGCCTACCTGAAATACAGTGGATCATTTTAGCTGATAATGTAACTTATATAGAAATTTCAAAAGACGACTCACTAAAAATATCCAAGTACAAAAACAATATGCATCATAATTTCAACCAAGTACTCATCGATCACATTCTTTGTAGTACTCAATTAGCCTCAGCAAAGTACCTCTTTTGATCCATTCATTGATCACATTCCCTTTGCCCTTTTTTTTTTTTTTTTAGTAAGATAGGAAACATTCAAAGAAGCAAGTGATCTTTGATTTAAAAGGGAAAAACACCTTATCAATCTTTTCGACCAAGGTTTGAAGTATTCTAACATCAACAGTTTGTCAAATGGACACATGCCATGCCAAATTGAATTAGCCTACCAGATTACCACTATTGAGAAGACAGGCAAGGAGAACTCAGACTTAACAGGAAAGGAATACATGGTTTTATATATATATGTATATATATAGAGAGAGAGAGGGGAATAAATGGTTGGTTATACTAAAAATAAACTATTTCAAACAAAGGAAAGTGAGCTACAACCTGCAGGTTTAATTCTATTATTATTTTCTTTAAAAACAATTAAACTAAATCATATTACGAAGAAAGTGAGACAGCCTGCAGGTTTAATTCTATTATTATTTTCTTTAAAAAAATTACCAAATCATGTTACACCAAGAATTCTTTAATTTCTTTCCTTTTCTTTCTTGATAAGTATGTATATATCATATTCCATAACAAAACTGCAGTAGAGCCTGACAACAAAAAAATAATAAAAGGCTGATATCATAGGGTACTTAGTGTAGAACTGCAGACAACAAAACAACATAAGAGAACCATCTGCACTCAATTAGATATTATTTGCTATAAAACTATGGTCTTTTAAAAGTAAGAAATCTTGGGGGATGGTGGGTGGATCTCAATGTTTTTATTTTTTATTTATTTTTAGAACTCTGTTTGCGAATGAATTTTTTACATGAGACTCCAATTTTCCAAACCAAATAAAACCAAATTAATCAAACAGAACATAGGGGGAGGGGATAACAATTCTATGCTACATATCAGATACTCAAGTGTAATAGCCAAAAGAATTTATATAGGTTTTGTGACAAAAGATCAATTCAGCAATAATTGTTATATTATTGTAGCAAATAGCAATATTACTTGGTGAATGAAAATAGTTCAACAATACAAAAATATTACTAACCTAAACCAATCATACGAATCTTGAATCCCAAATCCTTGTGTCCAAGCCCAAGCCCCTTTTTTCAGATTAACTCAAGCATTTTGTCAAACACTTTGAGAGGTACCCAAATTCCTGCGTGCAAGCTCTCCACTGTTGAATGTCTACCTCACCCTCAAACCTTTCAATACTTGTAAAATTGATCCCTGCAACCCAAAAATATATCAACCATAATTGGTTCCCTGAAGCTGCCATGAAAAAGATGTAAAAGATTCAAACACAAAATGAAACAACACGAAACAAAGGACCAAAGCCTTTGTTTAAAAATATAACCCAAAAAAGAAAGAAAAAGAAGCTAATGTAACTAACAATACCAATGAATGGAGACTACAACTACCTTTAAATTCCACAATACTTGAGAGAAAATGTAGGCAAAATCATTTTAATGAGACCCTTCAAATTTCTGGCCCTAATTTTTGTATAAAAAGAGCCCTAATTTTTTGAATAAAATTAAAAGAGCCCCAAAATACGGAGAGAGATGGAGAGAATGGGTACCTCAAATAAACTGAGTAGGGAAAACCCCAACCACACATGAACACCCACGTCCATCTCAGATCAAATACACACCCATCAAAAGATTGGAAATCTATTTAAAAATAATAATCAACAAAATAAAAAACCGTCATATCTCACACCCAGTAATCAAAGCACCCATAACCCAAAACCAGCCAGAAAATGCAAAATCCACCATGACCCAAACGAACTCACCGAAACAGATCAAACACAAAACCACAAAAAAGAAAGAAGGAAATTAGGGCATATATAACCAACCTGACAGATGAATGGTGAGAAGAGAAAAAGAGAGAAAAAAAACTCACCTAAGTTTGCTCCGGCGAAATCGTCGATGAAGGGTGAGAAGAGAAAGTGAGATTGGACGTTCAAGATGGACGCTTTATTTCTAGTTGTGGCAACTGAAACGTAGAGGGATATGAGGAGAAGGGAGAGAAAGAGACAGAAACGCGTGAAGAACAAAACAGACGTGAAATAGTGGGTTTTTTTTATTTTTTATTTTTTATTTTTTATTTTAACATGAAACTCCTAAAACGACGTCGTTTTGGGAAACTTTAAGTATATATAACAATATAACCCGTAAAAAAGTTTTAAAAAATTGTTTTTTTTTTTTTGCTCAAATTTTTTTTTTTAAAAAGCATTTATTTGTACATAACTTTATTTATTTAAATTTATTATTGAAGCGTAAAAAATTATTTTTTTTGCTCAAATTTTTTTTAAAGAACATTGATTTGTACATTTAAGAGCATAAATTTATTATTGACATGTGGCAAAGATTTGACATGTACAAATAAATTGATGACATATGGCTTAATATATCCACATATGTCTATAAATATACCACGTGTTAAGCAGAAGGCATTGCCATACATGCCACACGGCAGAGATATGACAATGTCTTCTGCTTTAATTTATACTAGTCGCAAACCCGTGCGAGCACGGAAAAACTATTGAATATGATATTTAAAGAAAAAATACACCAAATAATGCAATCCCATGCAAATTCCACTCAATATAAAACAGAGTTAGTATTAGTTAAACTCTAGTATCAAATGTGGCATTAATAGATAAAACCACAACTTAGAATCCCTTGCAATAACCACATGATGATATCCTTCCTACTTGGCCATTTGTATTGCCCAATGAATTCCTTTAGCTGCTTGGCTATTTGTACCGCCAAGCATAATTGCACAAAATTATTTTCTCACCTACATGCATATTAAAGCATATAGTAAACATGAATCTAAATACAACTGCCCAAGCAAATAGTACATGCTAAACTTTTTCATTCAATTACCAGCACTACCAGATAGTCTCTCACAATGATGATCTGTAAGCTGATGCATGAAACCACTCCTTGGCAGAGCTTCTTTGGTTCTCCATAGCTTATTATTACATATTGTTTATCATATCCAAGCTCCTTGATAAATTTCTACTTGGTCCAAAATCTGTTGTCAGTGATTTTGTTGAAGCCCTTGAAAAAAAAAAAGAAGATTTATTCAAGTTCCAATTTATCAAGATAAAAAATAGTATAAATACAAAATGATAGAAGGGAAAAAAAATTAACCAAAATAAAAGTCAAATGAGAATGGCTTTCATCTTCCTTCTCAATCTAAAGCAATGCCACATTAGATGGTGGAGAGGGACACGCGGTAGAGTGCCTACAAGCTTCTAGTAAATAGATAATAGATTAACTTGTCTAAAACAAATTTCAAAGTGACAGCTTATTCAAAAGTGCGGGCTTCTTGTAAATAGATAAGAAAGCCACGTAAAAGGAGGAAAGCTCTATACAAAAAATGTCACCATTGTTATACTAATACATCCAGAAAAGGTTTCCATGTTAAAGCTAAACTAAAGATGCACTGTCAATGTTCAGATCAAGTCAAAATAAATAAAAACTAAACTAAAAATTTAAGGTGGAAGAATTAGCATACAACTGGGCATCCTTCAACGTTTGTGATCTTTAATATATGTATGCAGCAATTATCAACGTACTAAATATCAAGAAGAAAGTAATATACTCTGAATAGTTTTCTGCATATATTGCAAACGTTGAAGCAACATTTAATACATGCATTCATCCCCCTGAGAACTTTTGAACACTCTCCTTATAACACATTCTAATGGAAGATAAGTAATAGAATTGACCCTGTTTATGAATTCTTACAACACCAATATTGTTGTCAGGGAAAGGAAGATAAATTTTTATTTTTTTTTCACTTTTGCAAACTATCTTACATTCATCAAATTTAAAGTTTGGCTCTCTTCACTCTTCCTTTTTGTTGCCGTATACTAAAAAATTAAAATGCATAAAATATGAGAAAATTATATAAACTAATAACTTTCATGGTCTGCCTCTCCTACTTTCTCTTATACAATATATCAAACACATCATAAGCAAGCCACATATAAATCTTACCCTTGGGATAAAAAACTATGAAAGATCAACCATTTACCTCTTTGAAGTGTAATATGTTCTTGATATCTCCCAAGAATCAAGTAGTACTTATCCAGTTGTACTTTTTTTTTCTCCCTTGGTTAAAAGATGTCTATTCTTTCCGTTGTTGTCATTTGATATCAAATTCTTGAAGCTTGCTCGTTAGGTTCCTATTGTCCCCTTGCAATTTTCACTTGTGTTCAAGTTCAACTTCCCTTGCCTGCAAAGAAGTGTTTAGAGGGATAGAACAAAGCAAAGGATAAAGAAAAGAACAAACTAAGAAGTTATACTTTCCTCTCTCTCTCTCTCTCTCTCTCTCTAGAATTTTTCTCTGCCTCAAATCTTGTTCAAGAGCTTGACTTTCAAATTTGATTGTAAGCAAATTTGGGCTTGGTCTACCTCTGGGTCTTTTTTATTTTCTTGGGTGCACCTCAAACAAAACCAAATCATACAACCAAACGAACCTATGGAAGGCCAATTAGTCAGAAACAATCACAAATCCAGTGAAGAATAAAAAAATCGTGGAGAAAAATAGAGAAAAAAACTCACCTGCGTTCCTGCAAGCAAAACAATGGAATGAAAGGACATCTATTACAAATATATTACAAACAATTGAAACTGAAGTAGAGGAAGAGTCAACAAAAAAAAAGGGAGAGAGAGCCGGAGGCAAATTAACTGACAGTGTATACATTAGCAATCCTAAAGGGCAAAAGGAAGCCAAGCTCAAGAGCAAGGGAAAATTAACAGCATTGAAGCTGAAGAATTCATAACTGAAGAATTTAAAAGGGTGTATCAGTGCTGACCTGAGCAAAAGGAAAGATAGGGAGCCGAATAGTAACGGTTGTGAGATAAGCTGAGGAGGAAGGGGAAAAAACGGAGAGGGAGATGAGGAGGCAAGAGAGAGAGAAAGAGCGTTAGATAAAACTGATGGAGGAGGCGTGTGATTTAGAGGGAACGTGTGAGAGAGAGTGAAATACAGATAAGGGGGAATTGTGTAGGGAGAAGTAAATCTGATGTGGCGGTATTTGGAGAAACCTAAAACTTTTCTCTTAGCTCTACCTTTTAGTTTATATTATAGATTATGTTCTTTTGAGGGATGAGGTAATAGCCCCACTTGTGAGGGATGAAATTATCTTTTGGCATTTAGTGGCTGAACTCTTCCCTGGGCTTCTTATGGGCTGGTCCCATTGTGTCTGATTTACAGCAGATTACCCATGACTTCTGGGCTTTACAGCAGATTGCCTTTCTCTGGAATGACTCAATGTTCTCTGGGCCCATTGTGGGTTGCTCTATCTTAGGCTTTTCTTGCGTTGCACCATTACTTGCCCTTTTTGGGCTCACGGCAGATGGTCCCAACGGGCCCTTTCTATCTGCCATAGTTTGGTAAAAAAGTGGACATCTACAGGCCTGTAGCCCTTGATCTCTGTCAATAAGGCGGTTAAACTCACCCTCTTGTTTGCCATACCAGATTGCTAAAAATCTCTAATGCCATCAAACACAGAACAAAAGCACAGTAGGCTAGAATCTAACTAGAGCATCTTCCTCTGCTAGGAATTTAGGATTAAGGACCTGCTAGATGTTGTTCTTCATCCAGCCCCACCCCCCAAACAAAAAAAAGGAACTAAACAGATTTTAAATATTGGGTTTTGAAGGATGCATTTAGATCTTAAGGAAAAAAATTAATGGGAGAAATGTACAAATGACCAAAACACAGTATATATAGGTACAAGGCAGCATATTGGCAAGGCTGTTAACAAAGAAAGTTAGCTTCTAATTTATAAATCTTGTACAAACTACATTGATCTTACAAAACACAACAAATTTGCATATCATCATTGATTATTACACTAATCAGCACATTACTTGCAAAAGGGCTTGTTGGCTGTTTACATCTCCATCCTCTAAGGGAACAGTAAAAAATTTACCTACGCTGAAAGTTTAACCGTCCTATAAAATATGCAAACAAGGAAGCAAAAAAAATGGGGAAGGCAATGAGAACAACTGCCACAATAGCTAGTTGATCATGGTGAAACCCAAAGTACTCTCTTAAGAAGGCAACAACTGTTTTGGTTTGTCCAAATACCCCAATGTCCTTATTTATATCTCCATATTGTGAAGTAAGCAAACCATTCAGCGACCAAGATGTAGGGATCAGATAATACAACCAGATCCACCATTTGGGAATTTGCTGCAAGAGTAGTACAACATGATCAGTTCTACTATTGGCCTCAATAAGTTTTCAAACTCACACATACACTATGGCCTCAATAGAGATATGAGTTTTTCAGCCTCAACTTACCGGTTTAGGAATCAAAAAGCCAGCAAAGAGGTTGAACATTGTGTAGAAGGATGAGGACAAAATTGCAGCTACCATGAAGTTTGGTGTGAATGAAACAAGTAGCATTCCAAGGTAATTGAAGTACAACAAGGAACAAAATGTGACATAGAAGTACCAGAAAACCTTATAAGCTGACCCATAATATCCAATCATAGGATATATGATCGTCACGAATATTACAGTTTCGGTGAAGATATAGGGAACTTCCACTATCACCTACAAATTAGTATCCACAACTATATCAGCTGGAAAAAAAATGGAAAAAAATATCAGAATCTTAATTCTCTCTCCCTCTCTACTTTTTTTGGATCAATGCTGAAATGGCAACATAAATTTCTCATGAACATGGTTGTTAGACTGCCCTATATTCCACAACATATTCTTGTTATCACTGTCAAAGATCTAGCTAGATTCCACAGTACATAAAATTGACATCATTTGAGTTGACTCATAATATCTTGTAATCAAGTCTACAATAAATTCAATCAGTTTCAAAGAAAATTATACCTGTGCAAGTGAATAAGCCCATGAAGAGTACATCCCTGCAAATCTTTCCCGATACATAACAGTTCGCTCTGTTGCGACATATGGTAGAACTGTTGAGCAGTTATTTATGCCCAAGAAGATCACAGAAACATACATTGAACCGGCTATATTGAATACATTCTGCTGGTTAATTCTAAAAGATAAAAATGGGAGTTAGATATTTTGCAAATGTAGTCTATATCATACTGAGAAACTTATATATCTTACAGATGTAGTCTATCTTAAGAAAAGCATAGATCTACAACTGTAAGAATTACATTTTCTTAAACGTACTTCATAAGAGGCACTCTCATTGTTGTCTCACAATAAAAATTTGATTTGGATAAGGTGACAATTTCTAGTAATTTTCACATGCAGTAAACATCTTTCTAAAGAGATTGGATACCTTAAACATATTAAAGATTGGTTCCAATTATCTAAAACTTACAAATTTTTTCCTTGGTTCCAATATAGCACCCCAAAAATTAGAGCTGATATAAGTGTATGTATGATACGCATCAAGTTGTATGCAGGACTCCTCCAATAAGCCAAATGTTGTTTCCATAGGCAAGATTTGAATTGTCCCCAACCATTTTGTGAAAAGCGGGTAGGAAAATACAGATCACTTGAATCAGGAGGTGGACTACTCAACTGCCTTACAAGCTCATTGTTTTTCCTGCAAATGGGATAGTCACATTCGAGGTTTCAAAAATGCCAATGCAGGTCATATGAAGATCATTCATCTTTAGGACAATATTTTATTCCACACAATAGATATTCTTAAGAGAGATTAGCACAACACCTTGATACCTTATAACCTACATGCATATATATATATATATAGAGAGAGAGAGAGAGAGAGAGACCCTTTCTAAGCTTCCTTCCAATTGAACATCAATTAACTGAATGAATAACTAGAGTTTGAAATGCTCTGCATTGCCAGAGCAAAAGGTAGTTAAAAAAGAACATGTGTTAATTAAGGAAGTAACAAAATCTGTTGTTGTTGACATTGGTTGGTTTAGAATAAAGCGAACCAAAGTTTATTCTTGGTATTCATCAAAAGCTTGTTAGGAATAGTCTACACTAAGTTTACGTGCAATCTGTTCGTTATATGGCCAAAACTAAGACATAAAAACCACCATAACAGATTGCATTTTCGGATAACTTTAGGTTTTGGAAGATCCACAACTCTATACTTTTAGATCCCAAATATAGAGTGTGTTTGTGATTAATGATCCTGTAGAATTATCATTAACATCTAATGAATTTCCCAAATTATAAATGGCAGCTTTGTCTAAGAATGCCCATTGAGGTCACATAAGGACGGACAAGCACAACACTAGGCCATTCCCAATGCTTTTCAGAACAGATGCCAAGCTATGGTAGAATTCAGCAGCATAAAAGTTACTTCTGAAATAGCAACACACTATTGGACAATATATGAGATCAAAACCAATGAAAATTATAATTGAACCCAACAACTTACTCGTATAAAGCAGATTCCCTGTACTTCAGAGCAAAATCTACACCAAGTTCTGCTTCTGCAGATGTAGATGTGACCTCTAACATCCATGTTGCTGGATTGTAATTATTTCTAATCTTCTGAACTCCAGGAATACTCTTTCAGAATAAAAGTTTAGTAACAAGAAGATTTGTCAACATAACTACTTGAAGCAAATAGTATTACTAAAAGAAGATGAAAGCAGAAGAAAACTTAAAAGATAAATTTACTGTTACAGAAAACTGACCTCAAAATACTCTATAACACCACTTGAATGCTGTCCCAGTGGTCCAGAGTATATCAAGTGTCCACCAGATTTTAGAAGAATTAACTACAAAAGCAAGAAAAGCATGAGATAAATAACTCTTCAAGAGACAATACTATCCAACACTAGGTCTCATATTCTCCTTTTTGGTAGCAGGTTGGAATGGAGCTCACATATTTATAATCTGGTTGGTCCACATTAGAGTGCATTATTTTCTCCATTGTAGCCAAAAGTAAAACCTCCTAGGCCTTTGTTTATCTCTTCAATACTCATGCATGTATTCCTAAGATTAATATCACTCCTAGGAGCAATGGAGCACAGCTTCTTGGTTTCACAAGTAAATTCTATTTATAATTTTAATTTTAAAATGCTCAAAAACTGTTTTTTACCTCATCAAATGCTTCAAATATGTCAATACTTGGTTGGTGGATTGTACAAACAATTGTTCTTCCTGTATCAACTACATTCTTCACAGCTCGCATGACAATTGCAGCTGCTCTTGCATCCAAACCAGTTGTTGGTTCATCCATGAAGATAATAGAGGGGTTGGCAACAAGCTCCACAGCTATTGTAAGCCTCTTGCGCTGCTCATTTGATAGACCAGTAACACCAGGTATGCCTACTAAGGCATCCTTTATTCCATCAAGCTCAATAGTCTCCAGGACTTCATTCACAAATTCCTGCATGACATGACACAGCAGCTTCCACAGAATGTTATTTCAATGATGAATATAAAACCAAATCTTTGATAGATATCAGTGCATAGAGAACTAACAGCTTTAGTTTTTGAGTCTATCTGAGGAGACAGTCGTAGCCAAGCAGAAAATAACACCGATTCTTCAACTGTGATTTGAGGAGAATGTATGTCTGTTTGTTCACAATAACCCGACACCCTAGCAAATGTTTCTTGAACCTTGGGATACCCTCCAATCTTTATTTGCCCTTCAATATAGCCACTGGTCTTTCTTCCTGCTAAGACATCCAGAAGAGTTGTTTTCCCAGCTCCACTGACACCCATCAATGCTGTAAGAACACCAGGTCTCAATGCACCCGTAATATCAGAAAGAATTTGGAGTTTTTTGTTGGTGAATCCATGTTCTCTCATTTCCTGGAAGGCAAAAAGAAAAGATAATGACAGGAATTAACATAATGTCATGTAAACAGCTATTAATCCAGCAACTACCAGAAACTTATATGAAGTTAAATGTGATTACCAAGGGGGTGTCAACATAGTATTGCACATCTTGAAACACAACTGTTAAAGGTGTAAAAGGTAAGACCATCCTACCTGTTAATTAATTAGTACAAGACACTCATTAAAACGCTAGAGAATATATGTTTACAAAATATGGAGAGGTAATGATCTGAAGAATAAGCAGAAGAACAATAAAATTGATCAAACCTCTATTCGGTTCTATACTAGTCTGTGGAGGAGAATTTCTAGACTTTTTGTCCAGATGGGCACCATCATGTGAATCTTCACTTCCCTGTATTTTAGAGAGCTTTTCATGCGAGATAATAGCACGAGATCCAGGAGCTGAATGTTTATTAAATGAGGATGAATCAACATCTAGCTATTGTTTGTTTTATTGCTATTTAAGTTAAAATGTAATAACAATAAAGAAAAACTTACACTTCAAGAAAGTTAGGGCCAAGATATATCCGATGTTGAATAATATTGTAAATCCAAATAGGGTACCAAGTGATATCCAATAAAGATATCCGTCAAAGTTTAATCCTCGGCTTTCAAGTATTCCTTGCCCTATTGTAGTGTTTGTGGACAACATCTACAGACACAAAAGGAAAGCAAACTAAGTTGGTAAGACCATCTATTTACTCAGGATGTTTATGTCAATGTGATTTACAAAAATGGCAGGCTATTGGCAGGTTTATACCAGAAGTATTGATGCACATGTCTTACATCCAAAATTAGTCGCATACTAACTAATATTATAAGCACATAATTCTGTAGTCTATAAGTTGTGTCTGTAATCAAAATATTCACTACTTTAGTTGCTAACCTATAATGCCAGCTATGATTGTTAAGCAAGAATTGTTGATCAAGAAACAACAAATTGATCTGAGATGACTGTTACAATTAATGACTGAAATTACAGGAAAAAGCAATGAAGTTTCAGTGCATTAGAAGTAATGAAACCCCAATATTCTAAAGAATTGAACTTGCATAATCTAATAAAAAATTGGTTAAGATTAGGAAAGGCAGAAGTAGGGTGGATGGAGACAGTGAAGAAGGATTTGAACTTCCATATTCCATACTATATAAAGGTTTGGCCTATCAACTTGATACATTGTAACAATAAATAAGATTCATATTGTCAGTACAAAAGTTTGAGATTCAAATTAAAATCAAACATAAATAAAGACACAAAGAAATAGCGAGGACATTATTGAGATTTTATCTGATTGGTTTTCAATGTTGATGTGTTTGGAGGAGCCATAAAATCACTAGTTCTTCCCCTTGCTCATGAGCAGTTGTATCAGCATAAAATTGAGTGGATTTTTTGTTATGCAGTGGGAGGCTCACCTTTTGCCATCTCGGGGCAAGAAATTCATTTAAAGAAAGGCCTATTTCTCCATATGTCAGGGGAGAAACCCAGAAACCCCACTTCAACCAAACAGGCATAGAAGCTGCAACAAAAAACACAGCAAATGATTGAGACTCACCTTTTAATTGGATATCTTAGATTGAGATTGGAGAAGAGATATGATAACCTTACGTTGAGTAATAACGAAGCCACCAAATAAAAACAGAAATAATATTGCAAAACTACCAGCTGTCATGGAAGAAGTATTAGTCTGGAAGACTGAGGCCAGGAAACGAAACATAGATAATGAAGATAAGTGCACCGCAAAAAGAAGAATGAACTGGCGGAAGAACCTAAGAACACAGCAAATGATTAGAGAGTCATAACTTAAAAGAAACTGAGACTGCTTGAGCAAAAGAAAGTATTAGCATAAAATGTTGTTTTGAGGTTCTAGCCCTTGAGAAGCTTTGGAAATGCATTTGCTAATTGATGAACCAAAAATAGGGGAAAATCAAACAAATTTACATATTTTCATCTCAAGTTCACCTTTCAGCCTCAGGACTATATCCAATTACATAATAAGTAAGAGCTGTCCAAACTAGAGATTCCACAAATGAAAGTGGAACCTTTAAAAGACTTGCTGGAATCGCATAAGCCCAAGCTGGGTAAAAACAGAATGCTTTTTGTTTGTAGAATACTTCAAGCCTTTGAATAGTCATGGACAACTCTGGAAACCCATCAACAAGAAGGATGACAAGAGCGTAAAACAGGGAACCCATATAGTAATTTGCATGAAGAACATCAATATCCATCCTAGTCCGTAAAAATACAGTCATTGTGATGCATGCAATGATAAAAAGCTGCAGATAGAAAAGACCAAAATGAGTTTCCAATTTGCAGGACCTTTGCCAAAGTAAAAAAAAAGAAAAATCAGTAACCGAATGAAGAACATATGCAAAAGTACAGATCCTAACCTGAATAGTTTTGAAGATATATAAGAAAGAATTCCTTTTCATGAGAAGAAGCTCCCTTGATGCACATGCTCTAAAAAGTTCCCATTTAGAAAGAGAATACAAACTAAAGGAAAGAGCATCCTTATGGCTTTGGGATTTATCATATGGCTCTGAGAGCTTCTCATCTAGCTTCTTTTCATAAGGAGATTCCTTGAACTTCCTAGCAAACATATCAACTGAAACATAACTGTAGGGTACTTCCATGTGATGCCAGTACGGTGCTTGATCTTTTTTAGAGATAACCTGCATAAAGATAGGATGAAGTAGTTCTTTTAAACAAACAAAAGCTTTAAAACAAAACAAACAAATATAAGGCTTCTATGCACTTACCTCTTGGACAAAATCAGCCACGCCTTTCCTCTCAGGACACCTAAAACCACAATCCTCAAAAAATTCTAGAACATTATCACGTGGACCATGATACACAATCTTCCCTTCTGACATTAAAATAAGGTCATCAAAAAGATCAAAGGTTTCTGGTGCTGGCTGAAGAAGTGAAACTAGTACAGTAGCATCTGTGATATGCACAAGCTGTTGAAGACAAGTAACACTTTGAAATGCAGTGGAACTGTCTAAACCATTTGTGATTTCATCCATAAACAGGGCTTTTGTAGGACCTACAATCATCTCTCCTGCCAAATTTTAATCCTTTAGTCAAAATTATAAGTTGAAATTGGGATTTAGTTATCTCATTAATTCTAGTAGATATATAGCAAAACAGCTATCAGTCTATTATTCAAACTACCTGTAGTCAATCTCTTTTTCTGACCCCCAGAGATACCTCTTCTCATGACATCTCCAACTAGAGTGTCAGCACAGATATCAAGTCCAAGGATCTGAGAAGTCATCGCACCAATAGACATAAAATGGTAATGCATTCATTTATATTGGAATTAAAGAGTAAAAGCTTTCTTTCAGCTCTATTAAAAGAGAAATGACCTTTAATATGTAGTCCGTTTGAAGGGTTCCTTTTAGTCCTTGGACAGAAATTGCCTGTCATAGTAAGATCAAGATAACAAAATATAACTTCATGAATACCATTAAGAGGTAGGAGCAAAAGAATATCAATATATCATAGAATGGACTCGCATAATTACTATTGTATCTCAAGATATTAGTTTCATAACCGACCACTAACATTACTATGCAGCACATTGCCAATGTGACATATTCTAATAGAGGAATGCATTCAAATATATAGAGTGCACTATTAATTTTCAAAGCTAGGATTAGAAACCCCAAATGAGAATCAAAATAGAATCACATAGATATGAGATGCTAAATACTCATAACATCATGAGGCAAATTTTTAGCATATCCATTTCATACACATAAAGAACAAAATTTCAATCATGCTATAGCAATACAGATAAGTTCACAAACATGAAAGGAAATGAAGACTAGAAATGCAACAGTTACCTTCATGTAAGTATCTATGTCTGGATCTGGAACAACTCCAGCTTCCTTCTCCCTTTTACTGACCTCCACCATAACCTCTTCATTAGGCCAAAAAAAAGTAGTGCTATTATTATCATCAATTCATCATCATCACTGTTATGCATAATTGATAGGGCATCTATAATACTTACCTGCTCGGCTTCCAACGCCTTGACAACGTGCTGAAAAATCCAGTATTTCCCTCACTGTCATCTCAGGAATGTGCAGGTCATTTTGGCTAATATAGGCTGAAGTCTTTTGAGGAACAAACTCTTCTAGCTTGTTACCATTGTAAGAAATTTCCCCACTAATCTATTGAAGAAAATTGATAACACTTTTAGATTATACAAGAAAAGCATCCAAAAAATTATACATTATGCTACACATATTTTTATTGTTAAAACAAGGACATGGGTATATTACAATTTTATATGTTAGGATATATATATTAGGATATTATCATAAATAAGTATCAGAGATAGGTTTTGAGAATTCCTCTATTTTTTTGCGTTTCTTCAATCACATTGCTTCCCACCATCATCTGCCTCACTTGAGTTGTGTTTCACTCAAATGACACCTACCTTGCAAGTCAAGGAACTGTTTACCTTGGAACCTAACCCTCCAGGTAGTCTTTTTGACCACCTAAGCTTACCACTTGAAAGATCTAGAGATACACATCAGCCCCAATGCCACATCAGATGCTAGCACCACGCCAGCATCTAGTGCCACATCAGCGGACATGTCATCATTTAATGCCATGACAGCTGTCATGTCATTATCTAGTGTCACATCAACATTTCCACGTCAACACACCTGCCACGCCATCTTGCCACATCAGCATCATTGACCAGCTGCCGTTGATAATTGCCATTGACTTTTTCCAATGCACAATTTTTGTATTTTTTTTTTTTTGCAACCAAGGAACTTTCTTACTCAATTTTTCGCTTACCTTTCGAATTTCAGGTGTTTTTCTACTTGAGACTCTGACATGGCCCAAAACAATATCACTCATCCTATTACCATTATTCTTATTGGAGACAACTACTCCCTCTGGACCCAAAGGAGTATGCAAAGTGTCCTCAAAACCTTTCAACCCACTCATAAGCCTCATAAGGGTAGATGCACCCCTCGAACCAAATACCAATCAACCATTGGCAACGCTATCCACAACCAATGCATTCACCCGGCTATCGGTGTACCAATGCATTTTCCAACCACACGTGACACTAAGATTGTCTTTCAGGAAACGATATTGCTCTCCTATGGTCACCGGCATTGCCATCCTCTGGCCACCATGTCGCTGACCCCTCAGTACCTCCAGCGTCTATCTCGCATATGCCATCCTTGAGCCACCATTTTTCTGCCGATGTCCCCTAGCTAGGTTACTAATGTAGCCATCCTTTGGCCATAGTAGTTGTCCTCTGGTCATTGGTGCAATTGTCCTTCAGCCACAGTAATCAACGTTCACTACTATCTCACACATTCCAATTTACTTTGTGTCCTATCCATTCTACATCCGATCTATAAAGCTTTTCAAAATATCTTAATTTCTATCCATCTGCTGCTTACAATAGTTTTATACATATACAAAAGATAATGGGCCAAACAAACTAACAAAACTAATGGGCTTCAAATATCTAAAAGGCCCAATCTAATATCCAACACTCCCCCTCAAGTTGAAGCAAAGATGTCAATCAAGCCCAACTTGACAATAGATGACTGGAGTAGAGAAGGTCCCACAGGTTTAGTGAATACATCTGCAATCTGTTCTGATGAAGGTACAAAGGATGGAATTATAATGCCAGTCCGAACCTTTTCCCGAATAAAGTGAATATCCACCTCTATATGTTTGGATCGTTCATGCAGAACAGAATCTGAAGCAAGCATAATAGCAGATTTATTATCACAAAACAACTGAGATGAATCTGTTTCCATAAAGCCTAACTCATTACATATAGATCGAAGCCAAAGAATTTCACATGTTCCTTGTGCCATAGCACGATATTCAGCTTCAGCGGAAGATCTGGAAACAACAGTCTGCTTCTTACTTTTCCATGAGATAAGATGATTCCCATAAAAAGTACTGAGTCCAGTGGTAGAGCGTCTGTCAGTCTGAGATCCAGCATAGTCAGCATCAGTAAAACATGAGAGTCCTGATTGGTGACCAGCAGAGTAGAATAAGCCAAGACCAGGGCTAGTCTTAACGTACCTCAAGATATGATGAACTGCATCCAAGTGAGAAGTGCGAGGAGCATGCATAAACTGGCTGACAACACTTACTGCAAAAGTCAAATCTGGTCTAGTATTTGTCAAATAAATTAAACGACCAACCAGGCGCTGATACATAGATGGATTGGAAAGTAATTCTCCAGATTCAACTGACAGCTTCAGATTTGGATCCATTGGGGTAGAGGCTGGTCGACATCCTAACATACCAGTGTCCTGAAGGAGGTCAAGAGTGTACTTTCTTTGAGAAAGAGAGATTCCATGGCGAGAGCGAGCAACTTCAATACCAAGAAAATACTTAAGGGTACCTAGATCCTTCACATCAAAAACTTTACCAAGACTCTGTTTGACATGAGCAATCCCTGGGGCATCATCCCCAGTGAGAATAATGTCATCCACATATACCAGTAGGATGATACAACGGCCATCACAGCGGCGGCGAATAAAGCAAGTGTGATCAGAATGACAACGAACAAACTCCATAGATAATATGACTTCACTAAAACGGCTAAACCAAGCCCTAGGCGATTGTTTTAATCCATAAAGAGACTTACGAAGGCGACACACCTTCCCAGCATACTCCCCCTCAGCTCGAAAACCCGGAGGAGGATCCATATAGATAGTCTCAAGTAAATTACCATGGAGAAATGCATTTTTGACATCCAGTTGATGAAGGGGCCAAGAATGAGAAGCAGCCAAGGACACAAGAAGACGAACAGAAGTTAACTTAGCAACAGGAGCAAAGGTAGCACCAAAGTCTTTGCCTGGAATCTGGGTGAAACCTTTTGCCACAAGGCGAGCTTTATACCGATCAACAGAACCATCGGTTAAATATTTCACAGTAAAGACCCATTTACACCCCACTGTTTTCTCACCAGAAGGCAAGGGAACAAGTTCCCATGTTTGATTAGCTTGTAATGCATCCATCTCTACTTGCATAGCAGTAACCCACTTGGGATCCTGAAGAGCCGCAGAGACTGACCGAGGAATAGAGACAGAGTCCATCATCCCAATAAAGGCGTGATAAGAATCTGAAAGACCAAGATAAGAGATATACTGGGAGATAGGGTGATTAGTACTGCAAAGCCAACCAAACCGGGAAGGGGGTTGGCGAACACGAGAAGGATAACGTGAGGTGGGTGGAGACTGTGTAGAAACTAAAGGAGTAGAGGATATACCTGAACCTGGTGCCAAAGGAGAATCTGGCAAAGGAGACCGAGGGCGACGAGTATACACTTGTAGGGGAGGATGAGAAGTCGGGGCTGGTGGAGGAGACTCGGGAACCATGAAGTCAAAAATGGGAACTGGACGAACAAGAGGAGAGGTATCTTCTGTGGAATGAGAAGAATCAGATACCTGCAATGGAGAGTGAGTGCCATAGAAAGGAATATCCTCAAAAAATGTCACATCAAGAGAGTGATATAAATGACGAGAGATAGGATCATAACATCGATAAGCTTTGGACATAGTAGAGTATCCTAAGAAGATGCACCTGATAGATTTGTTATCCAATTTAGTACGAGTGGGACTACGATTTTGGACAAAACAAGTACATCCAAACACACGAGGCAGAATTTGAAACAAAGCACAATCAGGCTTAAGGAATTGAAGAGGAGCCATACCGTGTAAAACCCGACTAGGAGTGCGGTTTATAAGATAAACCGCAGTAAGAACAGCCATATGCCAATAAGATTTAGGTACATGCATGCCACAAAGAAGACAACGAACTATAGACATGATATGACGGTTTTTACGTTCCGCCACACCATTCTGTTCAGGAGTCTGAGGACAGGTAAGTTGGTGCAAGATACCTTTCTGGTTAAGCTGGGAACAAAAAGCATCAGAAATATACTCACCACCATTATCAGAACGAATAGCACGAACAATAGTATTGTATTGAGTTTTGATCATTTGTAAAAATTGAGTAAATAATGAGAGCACATCAGATTTCTTTTTAAGCAAATAAACCCATGTACATCTAGAATGATCATCAATAAACGTCACATAATAACGATGTCCAGAAAAAGCCATAACTGGAGAAGGTCCCCAAACATCAGAATGAATAAGATCAAAAACACTTGAAGGACGATGTATTCGAGGAATATAACTAGTACGAGTGTGTTTAGAAAGTTCACAGACCTCACACTGAAATTTATGATCCTTACAAGCTTTTATAAAAGATGGAAACAACAAACATAAATACTGAAAATTGGCATGTCCTAAACGAGCATGCCACAATGTCAAAGTTTTAAAAGAAAAAACATAAGAACTAGATGAAGGCAAAATAGAAGCTTGAAGGCCGGATGTAGCAGGTGGAGGATCCCCAAAGTAATATAGCCCATCGCGCTCATATCCCCTGCCAAAAATCTTCTTCGAACTCAGGTCCTGAAGCAAACAATGAAAGGGTAAAAATATGACAGCACAATTGAGACTCTTAGCAAGACGGCTAACAGATAAAAGATTAAAGGCAAAGTTAGGAATATAGAGAACAGAGGACAACATAATATCAGATGACAGAAACACATCACCCTTATGGCTAATGTGGGAAGTGGAGCCATCTGCAAGACTAACAGATTGTGTAACAGGAATAAGAGGTGAAGAAAATACCGATGACTCACCAGTCATATGATCATTGGCTCCAGAATCCAGAACCCAAATAGGTTCTCCAGACCTAACATGAAAAGCAGTAGGAGTACCTGTAGCAATGGTGGTAGTGGGAGCTATAGGTGTATCATGAGTCTGAGCAACAAGAGAGCCAAGTTGATCCTGAAGCTGGCCAATTTGAGCCTGAAGCCTACTAAAGTCAGAAAGGGCTGCAGAGTTCCCAGTAATCTCAGCAATGGCTGCAGTGCGGGTAGAACTGAAGTTAGGAGGGCGATTCTTATGAACAGTCTGCCGCAACTCAGGATGAAGCTTGAAGCATCGTGCTTTAAGGTGTCCAACTACACCACAATGATGACAAATAGGCCGCCTAGCTAGGGGAACGAGGACCAGAGTTAGCAGCAAAAGCCATCTGCTCGGCAATGACTGGAGGTGCTGAGACAGTAGTAGAAATGGGGGGCCCCAAACGACGACGACGCTCATCACTATCAATCGTAGCATAAGCTTCATACAAGGATGGCATAGGAGATGTATTTAAAATCTGAGTCCGAAGAGCCTCGAATTCAGGTTTTAAACCCAACAAGAACTGATACGTGTGTTGACGACTAAGTCGTGTAACCACAATAGAAGCTGCTTCAACTGGAAAATCACTAAGGGGCTCATACTGAGCCAACTCCTCCCAACGAGATTGTAGGTACCCAAAATAGTCTACTACTGATAGACCCAAAGCTGCCTGAGAGGCATGAGAGACATCTTGATACAACTCAAAAATGCGAGCATCATTACGAGCGTGTGCGTACATCTGACATAATGCAGTCCATAATCCATTCACTGTATCATGATACATAAACGTGTTGTAGATACGTTCGTCTATTGAATTAAACATCCAACCCAAGATAGTGCAATTATCCATATCCCATTGAATACGCTTTTCATCGCTTGCAGCGGGTTGCTTCTCAATGCCCAAAAGCCATCCAGACTTTCCTTTACCCCCAAGATAAAGACGAAGAGACCGGCTCCAAGCCGCAAAATTTCGACCATTCAACAAAGCACTTGTAATACGTTGAGCTGGTGCATGATGAGAAAGAGACATAGGAGATGTGGAACTAGAATCACCCATAGCTCCCAAATAGTCACAAGAAGCACACAGCTGACCCACACACAAAAAAAAATGCTACCAAAACTAGACAGCCCCAAACGGTCACAAAGAGCACTAAAAAAAATCTTAATCACGTACCAACAACATGATACCAGACAATAACACCAAAAACAACATGGCTGTCCCAACAGAAAAAAATAATACTACCAATAACAGTAGAAACTATCACAACTACAACAAACCCCTTGAGCACATATCAATAGCATAAAAAAAAAGGGTTCCAGAACATTGAACATCCATTTTAGCACATTATAAGAGTAGCAAGTCAGTAACAAACCTCAAGAGAGAGAGAAGAAAAAAAAAATCCGGAAGCAACGATCAATGGGACGGCGACACAAACAGCGGCTTGAATCGCGCCTCGGTTGCGCTGTCACGGAGCCGGTGCCAGTAGGGGCTGCTCAGCCCAAGAACTCAGGCCAGCCCAAAGGCTGGTACGGTAAGTCCAAGATGAAGGTAGGTTTGTGGGTTAGGTGTATGGGTTTGTGGGTTATCGGGTTTACTGGAAACAAAATAGGAAAGGAAAAAAGCTTCGGTGAAAATGGAGAAGAAAACCAGGCTCTGATACCATAAAGCTTTTCAAAATATCTTAATTTCTATCCATCTGCTGCTTACAATAGTTTTATACATATACAAAAGATAATGGGCCAAACAAACTAACAAAACTAATGGGCTTCAAATATCTAAAAGGCCCAATCTAATATCCAACAATCTAGTCATTCATGGTCATTGTTTCTTTCGTAAGATTACATTCCAAATTTGACGCATCTTCAAGCTTCCACGTTGAGTTTGAGTTTGAGAGGATGTTAGAATATATTAGGATATTACCATAAATACATAGTCCATGATTTTGTATAATATCATAAGCTACCGTGGTTTTGTAACAGCACGGGTTATCCTGGTTTAGGCTTACTATACTAAGTCTAAGCCTAATGTATTCTTATATCTACTCTATATTGGGTTCATTGTAACCTACAATTCAATATAACAAAAATATAGCCGCTTAGACTTTCTACTATAGACATATGTTGTCACATCAGAACCACGTTAATTCACTTGCTTCCAGCCTTCCACTTTCTCTTTCTATATTATTTTATTTTATTCTTTCTATATTAACATTATAATTTTAAATTTTCAGGATTATACATAGGTATTTCTTTGAACTTTTCTTGGTCTTTTCTATAGTCATTCTACTGATTTTCATTGCAAGTATTGTGAGAGCATGAAACCTTGAGAGATTGGTTTAGATTCCCTGAAAGAGCCTTTAAAAGGGAGGTCTTCCCACAACCTGGGGGACCAAGCAGTAGAGTTATCCTGCAAGAAAGGTAAGGCCATTTAAACACACTTTTAGTCTCATCAAAGCAAAATTTTCAGTTCTCTCTATTAAAATTTTCTGAAGAGTTTGTTAAAGTCATGGAAATGAACTGTAGATATAGTTTCTATTGATCCATGTCATGTACATACACACACAGAGAAACAGTAAAGACTTTATATAAGTTATCTCATCTGGTAAAAGATATAATTTGAGCTTTAACAATCACATTTTGGTTTACCTGAATCTGTATTTTTCCTTTTCAAATGCTATGAATTTTTTTATAAATATTTTCTTTAAACTTCTAATGATAATGTTTAAGGGTAAAACTTAGGTACAGTTCCTTAAGTCAAGTACATTAGGTTCCTAGTTGAATTTAAATATGTTGAAATTAAATATTCTTAGAAAAGATAACATTGTTTGTGTTTCATTGGTTAATGTAACTATGTGTTTGAATTCAATTGGGGAACCTAATATACCTAACCTGAGAAACTGTACCTAAGTTTTATCCATTGTTTATTATTCAGATTATAGGGCATTCAAGAAGCAACATTTCAAAGTGCTGCTAAGCTGAGAATCATCAGAAGGTTGATAAGCACATGAAAGGATAGAGCAAAAAAGGACTGCATCCATGAGAAGTTAGAGGCAGTGCAGTGTTTTTTTTTTTAAGATAATATAGGATTTGAAACCTATAGTTTCTACTCCATGATAATTGTTCTTTACCATCAAATCAAGATACGATTGATTCTATTTTGGTGTAAGCAATATTCTAACTTAGGTTCCCCAATTGAGATAACTGGAATCAACTTTGAGGTAGCAATTAGGAGCAAAATGAAAACTTAAAATATTAGTGGTTCATTAGAGGGGAAGGAAAAAAAAAAATGACCATTATTGAGAATTGACATGGTCCAAGTTTAAGGCACAAGGAAAATGAGAAGACTAAAATAAACAATAAAAAAATAAAAAATAAAGCTATAATATACTTTTTGTCTTTGAAATTTGGTTGAAGTTTGATTTTTTCCCCAAAAAAATTTAAAATATTTCTAATTTCATCCTGAAAAGCTAGGTATCCATTTTGTTCTTCCATCCACATATGTTACCATTTCGTTTGTCACGTAAGCAATTCAGAAATGATGAAATCGATACCTTTTTAAGTTTTTCAGGGAAGAAACTGTACCTTTAAAAATTCAGCGGACGAAAATCTATTTTTTATCAAATTTCAGGGACCCAATTAAAAAAGGGTAAAGCTATTGGAGAACACAAGGAGGCATGCAATGCAACAAAAGTTAGCATAAATATTAATACTTTAAAACCCAAATCAGAAAGTTGACCATGAAGAAATCTTAACAGAGTATAATTATTTAAGCATAGTTGACTTAGATAAAGCTACCTTCCTGGCTTTATGATACCACTAACGTCATTGATGATGCTTATCTTTGCTTGACTTGACTTTGAACCTGGCAACTTAGTGAATACCTGTTAAGAAACAAAGAAAAAATTACTTGTGACGTGAGACATCATATTAAAGAAGATAATCTTGATTTTCCAAATCATACATGTTATATTCTAAGCTGATAACTGTAATATATCTTTATAGTAAAACAAAACAACTATTTCATAAATTGTAGTTTATACAATTCAACAAGATTTAGAAAATCCAGGTTACTTGTTGGTTGTATATAGCCAGCTGATACATACAAATATGTCAACCAGCCAGCTGCACACAAAGAATTAATCCTAATCCACTTTTCTTTGCTCTAAAATGGTCATGTTCAGACAGACAAAAATGCATGTCTATTCATATCTATACCCCATGATGCCTTTTTTTTTTTTCTAACTTCTAAATATGTTAAAAGTTAAAAGTCCAAAAATGCCATTGACATGGTTCATAATCAAGACCTAAATTTCTCTCCAAAAATGAAAATAGGTAAATTAAACTAACCTCTCTAAAGGTTTGGATAAAAGTCATAAATAAACCAACCCCCTTCTATTTTTTCATATTTTTTTAAATGACACTTAAAACCCTAAGTTTTTTTTTTTTTTGTCTTATCATACCTCCAATATGGTTAGTAAGCATTATTTTAAGGTTATTTTGAGTGAAAAATTAATTTGAAAATATGTATTTTGACTCAATTTGTAAATAAAAATGTTCATAATTGTTATATAATCAAAATCTTAAAGGGTGAAACGTCGTTTATAAAAATAGAAAGAGGTTATTGTAATTTTATCCAATGAAAATACTTACAGAGAGCACGCTTTTTAGAGAATTCCATAGTGTTGGAAGGGGCTTGCCATGAACCACCTCACACTCAGCTTCTACACGCAGATTTTTGTATCTCACTTCCACAGTGGGCAATTTTACACCAACTCTGCAAAAAAAAAATTCAAGTTCAACCAAATGAACCGTTCATTGGTACATGCATGAACAAAGTAGCCAACTCTATATAAATGAAGACTTTAAAAGAAGGAGAATATAAACATTAGCTCATTGAGCATTGAAAAAGGTAGCAAGAATTAATAGCAACATGGTGTACTAAAGAGAGTTGAATTCAATTCTAGTGGTGTTGAAGTGATTCTACATACATATATGTTGCTTGTATATACTTACTAGGAAAAGAAAGTTAAGTAAAAGGCTTAATTACTTACTTGTCTATCCGGTTTCTAATTTTTCTTAACAAGCGAAGGTTGTCATGCTCAATGTGCTTGATGAGCTTCTCTATGAAAAGATGCCTTTCTTGAGCTCCAAGTTTGGTAACATCAATAACCCTTTTTTCTTTATTATCAGTACCACCATCAACATCACCATCCTCATCATATAAGGATGATCTCAGCCTCTCAAATGTAGGCAATCTCTCAATTGCAGCCCACTGCAAGGCATATTCAACATCAGCATCATCCTTTGTAGAACTCAATCCCGATGTACTGCCTCGGAAACTTGAGTTATTAAGCCGAAAAGATGATCTAATGCTCCTTCCTATCTCTGCCAACTCAATTCTCAGTGACTCTATCTCATCTGTGCCAACCATCTGAGCCATTTTCGTTGAACTTGGAGGGCTTCAACTTGCAAGAAAAAGGTGGTGAAAGATGTATATAATATATACACACATGCAACACTTTTCTTGATAGAAAAGTAAATTGAGAATGCTGCAAAAATAAAATATAATGTATGTATGACTTCACAATCGATAGAGATGTTTCTGTTGTTGATTAATTTAAGCTTAATCTAAAAAAAAATCCTTATCACATTTAGAATTTTACTTATTCAAGTTACAACTAAAGGGTTGACTTTTCATTGAACTTAGCTCTTGTCCATCTGTATGGTTGGTTTTATAAACATTCATCATGGAATAAGTAGGTAACAGCTAACAAGAACAAACTCGCAACAAGTTTAATGGTAGCTCACAACTTGAGAAAAGAGCTAGCCACATTTGTGATATACCCCAAAAATACTAATCAAGTTACAATTCAACCTACTTGTAAAATTAAGATTCATACTCTGCATAATACACACTTATTCATTTATTTCCTTCTTAAGCCTATGCTTGTACTTCTTGTATAATTATTTATTCTATTTTGAATACTTTCATTTCGCATATATAAATGCAAGAAAACTAACTGCACTTATAGCATCAAATAGGCAAGTTTGTCAGCACACAAAATTAAAGATGCAAAACATGAAACAATGGACTACACTAAAATGTTAAGGGATGCAACTATATATAATTAAGCAAACTATCAAATAGAATACATAAGGACTTAAATTAAAAATTGTCGGATCATAATCAAGGAAATTTTCTCACCTAAGCTATCTAGTATTTCAAACAAAAAAAGAATAATTAGACAATATTATGGTCATACATGGTGTCTCCTCCCTCATCAAACTTCTTGCGTCTCAATTTTCTCTTTAATAAACTCAAAAAAAAATGATGCATGTCATCATGAGTAAAGAAATATTAATTACTTGGTTGACAAGATTCCTTTTATTCATTTAATAACAGAAATAATAAATAAAGCAGTGTATGTTTTTTTCAAATCTAGTCGTTTTTACTTGGTAGGTACGGTAATTATAATAATCCTGGTCCATTTAGTAAATTACATGACCAACTTCTCTCTTGGTCAACTAGTGCCAATAACAGTATGACCATGTGAATGCCTGGGGGATAATCTATAGTTGTCAATATTTCAGTAAGACATGGAACCTAATAAAGTATTGAGCACAAGCTGTAAGGAACTAAAACGCTTTACAAACCTATAAGTGATGAATTCATGCTTAACATAATGGCTACCCACTATTCATTTTCGCATCCATCATCATTATTATGACATTCACTACGGTTTTAGGTCTAGGGTTCCAGTGTACTGGACTGGACACGATACAGACACGTGTCTACTTTTGGCCACATGTTACAATTGTATATGGTACAATATATGCTTTAGCAAATCAAGGCTTTACAAATCCTATATTGAATAAAAATGCAGAACCTTACCAATAAAGTTAGTTGATCAAGTGCCTTGGTATTGTATCAAAATTCAGATCAGAACACAAGTAAAAGCATATGTAGCTAGTAATAATATGACACCCTTTTCAAACTAACCATGACATAAATGTCAATGAATCTTCACCACAGTTTGTTTGAGTCAATCATATTAGTACCTGTCTCCCCCCACTGCCTGAAATCAGTGGACCTTAGATGGGGTTGAGATTAGTTATGGCTTCAGGCTATTGAAGGAGAGAGAGAGTGTGTAGGTGTAGCTAGCTCCCTTAATTACCCTCTAAGTCCCTCAGGTATTACTTCCTTAACGGATATGTCTACACCTACGTGATATATGGTATAAGACAATCTATAGCCTTTTGTAAAAGTCTGACTTCTTTGGAGTCATTAAGGACATTTAAATGATTCAATTTAGGTCTCAAGGGCTTATACTTTCAGATGTAACATGGATTTTTGATACTGATTGATCTTTTTTTTTTTTTTTTTTTTTTGATAATATAAAAAAAGGATTCGCAAGGTGCGGTCATTGTTCCGGCCCACTTGAACTCGAATTTGACATGACGTTAGGCACATCTGGGCAATAATGGGGCTTACCACTACTCGAACCCACAACTCTCGGATTCGCAGTTGTGATAGGTCATGAGAGTTTCTTACCATTAAGTCACCTCTCCAGACGGCAGTGGTGGGATTTGAACCCCTACTCACGTATTTAGCACCTAAGGTACTAACCATTGAGACAAGGGGTTGATTCCCTTGATACTGATTGATCTTGAAACAAAACTTCTTAGTATATATATTTTTAAATAAACTAGTATTATAGTATGTGCTCTGCACATGGAACCTTTTTAGTGATTATATATCTTAGTAGAAACCATGGGTTGGCATACAAGGGTTCCTTTCATTTTTTATTCTACTTGTTCTTGTGTGCCATCTATAGGATTACAACAAGACTAAACTGGGCCTACCTTGCCCACTACCATACATACCAGCCCTTAACCATGTTATGAGTTGGACATTAATAAGTTAAAATGTATGCAAAGCATTAATAAGTTAAAATGTATGTAGCATCAGTGTCATAGTACTCAAGAATGGGGCAAAGTCAAGCCACAGTTTGGGCCACAACACAAGGATTAGGCAATTTTTATATTTTTGGGAGTTTCTCATTGTAGCAACAACATCCTTGAACCAATCATAAAAGCAGTGCTTTTTGTTTGTTTGTTTGTTTTTGTTTTTGGTACTAAAAAGCAGTGTATTTTCTTTAAACAGAAGGAAGAGCATATTCATCAAACAACTTTAAGATCTATCCAATTCTGTACACAACCCCAATGTTGTGGGTTCTTCACACCACTTTCATACACAAACAATAATCTCTCCATCTACAAGAAACCAGAGTAAAAATGGAAGAAAAAAAAATGAAATAAAAATAAAAATTGAAGGATTACTTCGTTACTACCCCCACCAACCCCCTCTTCTCCAATGCCCATGTAGGCTTACCCAAGAATTCAATGAGTTGGAAAAATTGTAAGAATTACCCTCACTTCATATTAATCCCCCACTTTAGATCCTTAAAATGAATCACTTGTTTGGTTATGTACGCTGATACCCTCGGCTGTTTGATCTTGAATCCTGGATTATCACTCCGGTCAGTGTCAGATAATTCCTTTTGGGACTCTATCTCCATGCTGCCTGCCTGAGTTCTTCGATGCCTTCGATCCTGTAAAGTATAGAGAAAAAACTTTATTTTTAAAACTCAGTCAGGGAACATCTCTCATATCAAGTTTCTCCTCATTCCTCAACAAAGGGGTCAGAATCAGATGTCCAGCATTTGATGAGCCCTTTTTCAATGGGAGGAGAACCTTGCTTGACCGATCAAGGAAAATTCAGCATTGACATATGAGCTTAGGAAAGTAAAATTATTTAGAGCAGCAGGAAACAAAATGTGAGATGAATAGAAAATTGGATTGGTGTAGGGAGCTTGGCCACTTGGAATGTCTAAAATGAAAGACTGTCAATGATCAATTTATAGAGTGAAATTGCATTTCCACGCCATAAAGTAGAGACGAAAATATTATTTATAAACAATAAGAGGTAAGAATTTGATCGAATTCAATTCATCATAAAAACAAAGAAACGAATGAAAGGTAGGGGCCAGGAAAAAAAAAAAGAGCAACTCTTCTTTCTTTTGCTCTTCGAGCACCTAACTATTCCCTGGATGTATGTAGTCCCTAGTCCACACACACCAAGTAATTACAAGGAGGAATCCCTTGGGAGTAGCCCCAAGATATTGGCTATAGGTTTCCAAGTCAAGGACCTCATGAGGCTTTAGGAACCACTAGGCCAAACCCCTTGGAGTTACAACTCATTAGAAGATTGAATTAGTCTGATCATGCAAAAAGAAAGAACAATAACTGCACCAATAAGCAGTGATGTTGTAGGAAAATGTGTGCAGATTTCAATATAGGACTTCACCAGCAATCAAATATGATATTACTAAAATTACAAAAAAGATTTCCTAATTATTCAAATTGCTGTCCAACAGATAATATTGTTCATGCTACAGAAAAGAAATCAGAAACTAACCTCTCTTGGTATGGGATACTCTTCAGATTCAAGCATGCGGACAACCTGGCTCATCTTAGGTCTTTTCTCAGAATCTGGATCAACACACCTCAAAGCAGTTAAAAGAGCACGTTTAAGGGCTCTTGTTGATGGCCTTACTTCAATATTTGGGTCTACCACTTCTTCTGATCGCCTACTTCCAACCATCATTTTCAGCCAATCAACCAGATTTACCTGCAAGTATTGCAACTCACATTTATAAAAGAAAAACTAACAAATATTTCCTTTAAAAGGTTCAAAGGAGCACCGAGCAAAATTCTTTTCTCATATTATCATACACAGACGCTTTCTAATTATCTTGAAGATAGGATCAAGGAAGACAACAATGATAAAAACATCGAAAGATTGGCAATGGTTTGTTGGAAGAAATGCAATGGTTTGTTGGAAGAAATGGGAGGAATTTTAAGGTTTATGACAAAACATGTCGCAGACTTGATGCAATGTCATTAGCCTTGGAGCCTGCAGGAGAGTTTAAGTGTCACAGATAGGAAAGGTACTTATGAGGAAACAGGCTAAAGCGAGGATTAAAAGCATAAAGTTTTGTTACAGGCAGAAACTTTTGGCGGGGTCCCCTTTTACAGCTAAAATAATTGTCAACTTTTGTACAGATAACTGATAAAGACAGTAACAGGGGAGGCATTAAGGTGAATGCCTCCCCATGAATATAACAGCATATTAATAGGCTATTCAAAGAAGTGAAGGGACTCATAAAATAAAAAATAGGTTGGAGGCCATGGTAGTTCCTGCAGTAGTTACAAGACAGGTGGGGTCTTGCCAAGGCTGCACCTGAGGGGAATGATCTGGTTTGAAGAAACTATTTCCAGTATGACAACAATTGGCTCCAATATTGCAAGATTTATAATTGAATGCCAATGTGACTTTAAAAGGCTCTTGGGTATAGAAATTATCCTCTTTGATACATTGAATTCTTACTTTTTTCCCCTCTCTATTTAAAAAATTTGCCTTCATTTTTTTTTGGGATAAGTAATAAAAAAAATTTAAAAGAAAGAAAGTGTATTGCTTTTAAGTTTTAACATTTGAAAAAATAACAACTACAAGGAATCATTCCACAGACTGGGTGACTTTCCTCAATAGGTCAACAAAATATCAGAATTAATCTTAGTTTTCCAACACAGAACCAGAAAGTACAACGAAAAACGGAACCAAAATGCAACATGGAGTTAAAACCAACTATAAGGAGACGGGTAAAAGAAGGCCTTAGGTTGTCCTGCAATAAGTTGCATTCCTGATATCTAATGAGAGATCCAAATCATGAAACCTCAACTTATATCAGCATCCACTAATCAGTTACTAGTACAATTAAAAAGAATTGCATCAAGTGCCTCTATGATTCATAGATAACAACGATTCAGTGTCTTTTAAGCGGTTAAAAGACATATATACTAGTGAAGAATAATTTATTCCATACCTCAAGGGCAGGACGACCATAGTCCACTGGATCTCTTCCAGTAATGGCTTCTAAGAGCAGAACCCCAAAGCTGTAAACATCACTCTTTTCATTCAAAAGGCCAGTATTTGCATATTCAGGAGCAACGTATCTGCACATTTTTGAAGAAGCAGAGGTGGTGGGAGAATGAAATATGAAAACGATTATTCCAACACAAACTGTCTAGAAGTAAATTGAAACAATCTTAAAACAGGGAAATCAGATTTTTTATGGAATAGAAGAATTATTTACCCAAAAGTTCCCATGACTCGAGTTGTGACGTGACTTTTACCAGAACCCAGCAACTTGGCTAGACCAAAATCAGATACCTTGGCATTGAATTCATCGTCAATCAATATGTTGCTTGACTTGATATCCCGATGCACCACTTTTGGCTCAATGGCCTCATACAAGTAGGCAAGACTGCAACAAGCACGCCACATTAAATGTGAACTAGAATGCCTGAATCTGGGAATGATGAAAATAAACTGACTTACGCTTTAGCTGTGCCAAGAAGAACCTTCACGCGGGCCTCCCAAGTAAGATATCCATGTTGACGCATTGCTCCATGAAGCCACTGCTCTAACCTCTAAGTTTCCATTGTTGACATACTCATAAACCAACATCCTGAAATTTTAGATCAGTGTGGAGGAATTAAATCCATTGTTCAAGCTACCACTCTACAAAAGATTCTTTGTGTTCCCCGAATATCTAGTAAGTAGTGCTTACTACTTAGAATATCCTACTTTTGTGGGAGCTGATTTGAATTGTTGATAAAAGTATTTAGTTAGACTAAGACACAATGTAAAAGAAAACAGTACCTGTGAGTCCCTTCAATGCAGTATCCCAAAAGACGAACCAAATTCTTATGACGCACATGACCAATAGCATCAACTTCCACTCTAAACTCTTTCTCTGCTTGGCCCCTAGAGTGAACAAGTTTAGAGAGTTCAACTTTAGCCAAAGTCACATGAACAAGAAAAAGATTCATAAATAAATTGAGGAAATTGATGACCATATTTAAACTCACAGATTGTTAAGGATCTTTTTAACAGCTACTGGAGTCCCATTAATCAACTGCCCTTGGTAAACAACTCCATAACCCCCCTCACCAAGAACATTATCCTTAGAAAATCGGTTTGTAGCAAGATCAAGATCCCTTAATGTAAACCAGTGGCCCCAACCTAAGTGAGAGAATTCAGGCAGGCCGGATAGAGGGGAAGGAGCGGTTATAGGATACGATGAGGAAGGCTTATACACAGTAACCTTGCCAGAGCTTCTCCAGATTGAGACCCGGCACCATGTTTCTCTAAATTATGAAATGAACCTGACTGGCTGCTATAGTCTCCATTCTTCCCCTTCCCCATACCTAGATGGACTAAAACCTTCTCTGATTCTTTCTCACTGGATTTATCATGAATGGTAAGAAGAATGCCATCACGAGGAACAAATTCATCCGCTGATACTTGCTCCACTCAGACTTCCTTAATTTCCTTTGAAACAGCCGGGATTTGGCTTATAGGAATCTTCTCCCTACCTCTTTGTGATTTCTTCCGCAATGTAAGACACATTGACAGCACAGAGAGGATAATTACGATAAATAATACAACTGCAATCCCAATTACTTCCCAAACCTTAAGATCAACTGCAAACCAACTACAATCCCAATTATATCAAGTGTCCACCAGTTTTTAGAAGAATTAACTACAAAAGCAAGAAAAGCATGAGATAAGTAACTCTTCAAGAGACAATACTATCCAACACTAGGTCTCATATACTCATTTTTGGTAGCAGGTGAATTGGAGCTCACATATTTATAATCTGGTTGGTCCACATTACAGTGCATTATTTTCTCCATTGTAGCCAAAAGTAAAACCTCCTAGGCCTTTTTTATCTCTTCAATACTCATGCATGTATTCCTAAGATTAATATCACTCCTAGGAGCAATGGAGCACAGCTTCTTGGTTTCACAAGTAAATTCTATTTACAATTTTAATTTTATAATGCTCAAAAACTGTTTTTTACCTCATCAAATGCTTCAAATATGTCAATACTTGCTTGGTGGATTGTACAAACAATTGTTCTTCCTGTATCAACTACATTCTTCACAGCTCGCATGACAATTGCAGCTGCTCTTGCATCCAAACCAGTTGTTGGTTCATCCATGAAGATAATAGAGGGGTTGGCAACAAGCTCCACAGCTATTGTAAGCCGCTTGCGCTGCTCATTTGATAGACCAGTAATGCCAGGTATGCCTACTATGGCATCCTTTATTCCATCAAGCTCAATAGTCTCCAGGACTTCATTCACAAATTCCTGCATGACATGCCACAGCAGCTTCCACAGAATGTTATTTCAATGATGAATATAAAACCAAATCTAGAGAATATATGTTTACAAAATATGGAGAGGTAATGATCTGAAGAATAAGCAGAAGAACAATAAAATTGATCAAACCTCTATTTGGCTCTATACTAGTCTGTGGAGGAGAATTTCTAGACCTTTTGTCCAGATGGGCACCATAATGTGAATCTTCACTTCCCTGTATTTTAGAGAGCTTTTCATGCGAGATAATAGCACGAGATCCAGGAGCTGAATGTTTATTAAATGAGGATGAATCAACATCTAGCTATTGTTTGTTTTATTGCTATTTAAGTTAAAATGTAATAAAAATAAAGAAAAACTTACACTTCAAGAAAGTTAGGGCCAAGATATATCCAATGTTGAATAATATTGTAAATCTAAATAGGGTACCAAGTGATATCCAATAAAGATATCCATCAAAGTTTAATCCTCGGCTTTCAAGTATTCCTTGCCCTATTGTAGTGTTTGTGGACAACGTCTACTGACAAGAAAGGAAAGCAAACTGAGTTGGTAAGACCATCTATTTACTCAGGATGTTTATGTCAATGTTAATTACAAAAATGGCAGGCTATTGGCAGGTTTATACCAGGAGTATTGATGCACATGTCTTACATCCAAAATTAGTGGCATACAAGCTAATATAATAAGCACATTATTCTGTAGTCTACAAGGTGTGGTTGTAATCGAAATATTCACTACTTTAGTTGCTAACCTATAATGCCAGCTATGATTGTTATGCAAGAATTGTTGATCAAGAAACAACAAATTGATCTGAGATGACTGTTACAATTAATGACTGAAATTACAGGAAAAAGTTAATGAAGTTTCAGTGCATTAGAAGTAATGAAGCCCCAATATTCTAAAGAATTGAACTTGCATAATCTAATAAACAATTGGCTAAGATTAGGAAAGGCAGAAGTAGGGTGGATGGAGACAGTGAAGAAGGATTTGAACTTCCATACTATATAAAGGTTTAGCCTATCAACTTGATTCATTGTAACAATAAATAAAATTCATATTGTCAGTACAAAAGTTTGAGATTCAAATTAAAAAAACACACATAAATAAAGACACAAAGAAATAGCGAGGACATTATTGAGATTTTATCTGATTGGTTTTCAACGTTGATCTGTTTGGAGGAGCCATAAAATCACTAGTTCTTCCCCTTGCTCATGAGCAGTTGTATCAGCATAAAATGGAGTGGATTTTTTGTTATGCAGTGGGAGGCTCACCTTTTGCCATCTCGGGGCAAGAAATTCATTTAAAGAAAGGCCTATTTCTCCATATGTCAGGGGAGAAACCCAGAAACCCCACTTCAACCAAACAGGCATAGAAGCTGCAACAAAAAACACAGCAAATGATTGAGACTCACCTTTTAATTGGATATCTTAGATTGAGATTGGAGAAGAGATATGATAACCTTACGTTGAGTAATAACGAAGCCACCAAATAAAAACAGAAATAATATTGCAAAACTACCAGCTGTCATGGAAGAAGTATTAGTCTGGAAGACTGAGGCCAGGAAACGAAACATAGATAATGAAGATAAGTGCACCGCAAAAAGAAGAATGAACTGGCAGAAGAACCTAAGAACACAGCAAATGATTAGAGAGTCATAACTAAAAGAAACTGAGACTGCTTGAGCAAAAGAAAGTATTAGCATAAAATGTTGTTTTGAGGTTCTAGCCCTTGAGAAGCTTTGGAAATGCATTTGCTAATTGATGAACCAAAAATAGGGGAAAATCAAACAAATTTACATATTTTCATCTCAAGTTCACCTTTCAGCCTCAGGACTATATCCAATTACATAATAAGTAAGAGCTGTCCAAACTAGAGATTCCACAAATGAAAGTGGAACCTTTAAAAGACTTGCTGGAATCGCATAAGCCCAAGCTGGGTAAAAACAGAATGCTTTTTGTTTGTAGAATACTTCAAGCCTTTGAATAGTCATGGACAACTCTGGAAACCCATCAACAAGAAGGATGACAAGAGCGTAAAACAGGGAACCCATATAGTAATTTGCATGAAGAACATCAATATCCATCCTAGTCCGTAAAAATACAGTCATTGTGATGCATGCAATGATAAAAAGCTGCAGATAGAAAAGACCAAAATGAGTTTCCAATTTGCAGGACCTTTGCCAAAGTATAAAAAGAAAAATCAGTAACCGAATGAAGAACATATGCAAAAGTACAGATCCTAACCTGAATAGTTTTGAAGATATATAAGAAAGAATTCCTTTTCATGAGAAGAAGCTCCCTTGATGCACATGCTCTAAAAAGTTCCCATTTAGAAAGAGAATACAAACTAAAGGAAAGAGCATCCGTATGGCTTTGGGATTTATCATATGGCTCTGAGAGCTTCTCATCTAGCTAGTTTCTTTTCATAAGAAGATTTCTTGAACTCCCTAGCAAACATATCAACTGAAACATAACTGTAGGGTACTTCCATGTGACACCAGTACGGTGCTTGATCTTTCCTAGAGATAACCTGCATAAAGATAGGATGAAGTAGTTCTTTTCAGAAAACAAATGCTTTAAAAGAAAACAAAAAAATATAAAGCTTCCATGCACTTACCTCTTGGATCAAATCAGCAACTCCTTTCCTCTCAGGACACCTAAACCCACAATCCTCAAAACATTCTAGAACATGATCACGAGGAGCATGATACATAATCTTCCCTTCAGACATTAAAATAAGGTCATCAAAAAGATCAAAGGTTTCTGATGCTAAGAAGTGAAACCAGTGCAGTAGCATCTGTAATATGCACCAGTTGCTGAATACATATAACAATTTGAAATGCAGTGGAACTGTCTAAACCATTTGTTATTTCATCCATAAACAGGGCTTTTGTAGGACCTACAATCATCTCCCCTGCCAAATTTAAATTTCAATTCCTTTTAGTCAAAAGTCTAAGTTTAAATCAGGATTTAGTTATCTCAATAAGAGTACTAGCTAGTAGAATGATTATCATTCTATTATTCAAACTACCTGTAGTCAATCTCCTTTTCTCACCACTAGAGATACCTCTTCTGGTGGCATCTCCAACTAGAGTGTCAGCACAGATATCAAGTCCAAGGATCTGAGAAGCCATGGCAGCAATGGACATAAAATGGTAAGGCATCTATATATGAATTACAGTGTACAAGTTTGCTTTCAGCTCTGTTTAAAGAGAATGACCTTTAGTATGTAGTCAGTTTGAAGGGTTCCTTTTAGTCCTTTGACAGAAATTGCCTGTCAAAACAAATAATAAGATCAATATTACAACATTGTTTTAATTTCAATTTCAATCAATAATTCCTATAACTATAATACAATGATGACTGTCCTGCACATTGCTTCAAATTGATTCACATGATAATGCTAAACCACGGCTGCTAATGCAATTGTAGAATTATTTGCGGAATATTTTCTGTGTATATTCTTCTCTCTAGGAGGTTAATTATATAGATGTACAATAGGTCTAAAGTAAGGAAACAATCAATCATAGCTAATTCCGTGATTTACTCCTACAATTAAGCTATATAATACATAAATACTAACAACACTCCCCCTCAAGCTGGAGAGTAGATATCAATGACTCCCAGCTTGCTACAAATAGAGTCAATGGCATTCTTGGGAAGAGCTTTAGTGAAGATGTCTGCTAGTTGACTTCCAGAAGGTACAAATGGTGTGATGATGTCTTTTGATTCCACTTTAGAACGAACAAAGTGACAATCAACTTCGATATGCTTGGTTCTTTCATGGAAGACTGGATTACTAGCAATATGAATGGCTGCCTGATTGTCACAGTAAAGAGGTGTTGGACCTTGTGTTAAGAGTCCAAATTCTTGAAGAACAGTTCTCAACCAAGTTAACTCACAAGTGGTATGAGCCATAGCACGGTACTCTGCTTCAGCACTAGAGCGAGCCACAACTGACTGCTTCTTACTTCTCCAAGTGACAAGATTACCACCTATGAAAGTGCAATAACCAGTGGTAGATTTTCGATCTGAAGGTGACCCTGCCCAGTCAGCATCAGTATAACCTTCAATGCGGAGATGACCAGATGATCGATAAAAGAGACCACGACCTGGAGCATTTTTGAGATACTTTAGGATGCGTATGACTGCATTCATGTGAGGAACTCGAGGATTGGTCATAAATTGACTCACAATGCTAACTGCATAAGAAATATCAGGCCGAGTAATGGTTAGATAAATAAGTTTACCAACAAGTCTACGATAGGTGTCTGGATCATCAACAAAGTCACCCTCGTCTGGCATTAATTTCAGATTGGGTTCCATGGGTGTAGCAACAGGTTTGGAGCCAAGATAACCTGTGTCTTGTAGAATGTCGAGGGTATATTTTCTCTGAGATAAGCTTATGCCTGCTTTTGATCTGGCAACCTCAATACCAAGAAAATAACGAAGCTTACCCAAGTCTTTAGTGAGAAAACTCGAGCTGAGATGATTGATCAAGATCTGGATGCCTTCCTTGTCACTCCCAGTGATGACAATATCATCCACATAAACAACTAATATCACAATACCAGTTCTTGTCTTCTTAAAGAAGACAGAATGATCTGCTTGGCTGCGAGTCATACCATGAGAAACCACTGCCTTACTGAATTTGTCAAACCAAGCACGTGGAGATTGTTTGAGGCCATAGATAGATTTCTTGAGATGACACACACACTCCCCCTTGGACTCAAACCCGGGTGGTTGAGTCATATAAACAGTCTCAGTAAGATCACCATGCAGAAAGGCATTTTTGACATCGAGTTGGTGAAGTGGCCAATCAAGATTAGCAGCCAGGGAGATAATAATACGGATAGAATTCAACTTGGCAACAGGAGAAAAAGTCTCAGTGTAATCAAGGCCATATGTCTGAGTGAAGCCCTTGGCCACAAGACGAGCCTTCAAGCGATCAACAGTACCATCGGGATTCTGTTTAACGGTAAAAACCCAACGACAACCAACAATAGAAGTTCCTGCAGGTTTGGGAATTAGATCCCAAGTATGATTCAATTCTAAAGCATGCATTTCCTCTTCCATTGCCTTACGCCAACCAGGGTGAGAAAGGGCTTCCCTGTAGGACTTAGGAACAACAAGAGATGATAATGATAAAGAAAATGCTTTAAAAGAAGGAGACAGATGATCAAAGGAAACACAGTTAGAGATAGGATGCTCAGTGCAAGTACGCTTACCCTTACGAATGGCAATGGGAAGATCAAGATCCGAGGTAGACTGAGGAGGAGGCGAATCTGCAGACGGCGAGGCGGATGGGGGAAGTGGTAGAGAGAACTCTACTGGTGGTGGTGGTGGAACGAGAGGGACATCCTGATTTCGCCGACGAACATAAACCTGAGAGATAGGAGGAACAGGAGGAACAATGGAAATAGGGGAAGTTGGAGGAGCAATGGGAACATGTGTAGGGATAACAGGGGCAGATAACATAGATTCCTGTAACTGTCTTCCCTGAGGAGAATAATATGGGATATCCTCAAAGAATGTCACATCAGCACTGACAAAGTGTTTGCGTAAGGAAGGGACTGTAGCACCGATATCCTTTCTGAGTACGAGAATAAGCCGAGAAAGATGCACTTATGAGCACGAGGATCAAGTTTGTCACGATTGGGACTGTGATTATGAACAAAAGAAACACAACCAAAGACTCTTGGAGGAACAGAGAAGGGATTTTTGCCAGGAAAGAACATCTCAAAAGGAGACTTACCTTTGAGAATACGAGATGGCATCCTATTCAAAAGATATGCGGCAGTAAGAACTGCATCTGCCCAAAAAAGCTTAGGGACATTCATTTGGAGCATGAGAGCACGAGCAATAGCTAGGATGGGCCCATTTTTCCGTTCTGCAATGCCATTTTGTTGAGGAGTACGAACACAAGGATGTTTGATGTATAATACCTCTAGACTCAAGAAATTGCTGGAACGCACTATCTAGATATTCACGAGCATTATCAGTTCGAAAAGCAAGAAGTTTGGCATTAAATTGATTAGAAATTTCAGCATAAAAGGATTGGAAGACTGAAAACAATTGAGATCTATCTTTAAGCACATAAACCCAAGTTAAACGAGAGTGATCATCAATAAAAGTGACAAAATAACGAGCATCACATAAACCAGTGGTACGAGCTGGCCCCCAAATATCAGAGTGAACTAGTTCAAACGGATGTAAACATGGGTCATCAGTGCGAAGTTTAAAAGTAGCTCGATGATGTTTACTAAGCTCACAAGTTTCACAATTAAAATTAGAAAAAGTAGGTAAGGTAGGTACTAAATGTTTAAGATTGACCGACGAGGGGTGCCCAAGACGACAATGCCACTGATATGGAGAATTTGTAGAATGAAGAGCAGATGGAATTGAGGTGCTAGATGGTTGAAAGTAGTAGAGTCCATCTTTGACAAATCCCCCACCAATCATCCTCTTCGTCTTCAGATCCTGAAATTCACAATGAGAGGGATAAAAAGCAACAGAACAGTTTAAGGCAAGGGTAAGTTTGTGTACAGACAATAGATTAAAAGGGAAACTCAGGTAAGTATAAAACATCAGACAAAGTGAGATTAGAAGTGGTTACAGTACCTTTCCCTTGGACAGGAGTTTTAGTACCATTGGCAACAGTGACAAATGAAGGGGAACAAGGACTAGAAGTATGTGAAAGAAGTGAAGAATTACCAGTCATATGGTCAGAAGCTCCTGAGTCGATAACCCAAGACGGACTAGAAGAGGAATGAAGACAAGTGTTACCTGAAGCGATCAGCAAGGAGGATGAGGCATTAGCACGCTGGAGAAGTGAATCATACTCAGTTTTGCTAATAAGAACCTGGTCCACAGGAAGAGAACTGGAATTGTCCCCATCAACATAGTGATTAGTACAGCCCTTTAATTTCTTTAATTTCGTAATGAGATATTGGTGAGCCATCCAAGTTAAGAACATGTAACAAAATAAGTATGTGGTGGAGTCACCAAAGTAAGTAAACAAGCCGAGCCACCCAAGGAGCAACATAATGAGCCGAGCCACCAAATAGTCAAACCCAAATTGACTGGAGATAGCCAGGTGAGCCAAAAATACCAAAGTAGGCTGAGGGCAAGCCACTCAAAGGCTGAAAGAAAGGCTTTGTGCTCACCCCTTTGGAGCACCCCTTCCACGAAAACCACCCCTTGGGAAAGGTCACTAATAAGGACCGGTGGAGCGAGAGGGTCGAGGGAGAACCGAGAACCACCGGCGGTGCCTGGCTGTACAGAGACAATCGAGAAGGGCCGAGAAGGTCACCGGCGAAACCAAAGAGCCGAGCGAGATCGAGACCAAGAGCCACTGGCGGCGCGAGGAGATCGAGAGCAAACCGGCGAGATCGATGAGCCGATGAGCTGGAGCTGAGTCAAGTTCACGACGCTCCTCGGGATCACACCGGAGAAGGCATTCGATGAGAGATCGAGATACTTGAGGCTGCTAGGGAGGTCGCCGGAGAGGTGGTTCTGCGCGAGGTTGAGGATTTGGAGTTCCAGTGGTTTCTCGAAGGAAACCGAGAGCCACCGAGAACTGGCGGAGCGAGGGGTGAGCCGATGGCGGTGCTGGAGAATCCGAGAGTGTCACCGCAAGGCCAGGTGAAAGCCACGAAGCCGAGGGGAAGCCGAGATGGTCACCGGCGAAGCCTGGTGAGCCGATGAGGTCCGAGATAGCCACCGGCGATGCCTGGTGGTCTGAGAAAAGGGACCGGAGAGGCCTGGCGGCGCCGGACTCCAAGAGAGAACAAAGAAACCCTAAATTTTTAGGGTTTTCAAAAGAGAACAGGTAACCTGCTCTGATACCATGTAGAATTATTTGCGGAATATTTTCTGTGTATATTCTTCTCTCTAGGAGGTTAATTATATAGATGTACAATAGGTCTAAAGTAAGGAAACAATCAATCATAGCTAATTCCGTGATTTACTCCTACAATTAAGCTATATAATACATAAATACTAACAACAGCAATATATTCTAATAAAGGAATACATGCTAATACTTGGAGTGCACTATCAAATTAGAAAAACATAGAGTAGGCCTTTTACTAGAGACCCAAAATGAGAATCATGTGGATAAGATACTAAATACTCATAACATCATGAACTAGGAAAGAGAATTGACAGCCCTAGGTACCCAATCAGGCAAGTTAAAACTGGGGCCTATTGTGGGAGGTTGGGTCAAACACAATGGCTGATCACAGTGGCCGAACATCCGAGCATAGAGGAATGCAATAGTCATCCACCTTGGGATGACATGGTTGCTGGCCTATGGATCCCTTCCTTTTGGTCGGTTGGCCAATAAGATCATCCTCACAAGAAGTGTCCACTGAGCCTAACATCAGCATTTATTGTGCCCTAACAATCGACCATCACATTTAATGCTACTAGACCTATCACATCTGCTTGCATATTAGGGCTACTTCCCTAACACATGTCCCCTAAGCTGACCTGAGAGGGATGACTAGTTGGCAGGCCTACGGCCTAGACTTAGGGTGGTTTCCCACCAAGAACATCACCTCCATGCTCTATAAATACCCTTTATTCCTCTGAACAAAGGTTAGGTTACTTGGCAATTCTTGTTTCTCACTCTTCACATTGAACTCCTTGTTGGTTCCGTTTCTTCTCCAAAATCTCACCCACTTACAGTTGCCTAGTTTGTTGTTAAAAACAAAGGGAAGTATGTACACCTTCCTAATTAATTTTTCATGTAGCCAAATTTCTTGGCTTCTCCTTGTGATACATATGAAGAACAACATTTCAAACATGCTATAGAAGTACAAATAAGTTCACAAACATGAACGAAGACCGGAGATGCAACAGTTACCTTCATGTAAGTGTGTATGTCAGGTTCTGGAACAATTCCAGCTTCCTCTCCCTTTTACTGACCTCCACCATAACATCTTCATTAGGCCAAGAAACAAATAGTGGTATTATTAGCATTACTGCTGCGCCTATAACTAAAACTCCAAGGTTGACTCTAAGGAAAACATACCTGCTCGGCTTACAACACCTTGACAACATGCTGAAAAATCCAATATTTCCCTCACAGTCATCTCCGGAATGTGCTGGTCATATTGGCTAATATAAGCTGAAGTTTTTTGGGGGACAAACTCTTCTAGCTTGTATCCGTTATAAGAAATTTTCCCAGCAATCTATTATAGAATTCAGATAGACATATAATACAACACTTTAGTGCAAATTAAACTATCTCCAATCCAAAAACAATTATACATTATGCTAGGTATATATTTTAATTTTAATACAAGGAGATATGTATATTTCAGTATTGCTTTGAGCATTTCTTGATTTTAAAACAAGTAATTCTGATGGTTTTGCATTCCAGATATTGATAAAAGTTTGAAACCTTGAGAGATTGGTTTAGATTCCCTGACAAAGCCTTTAAAAGGGAGGTCTTCCCACAACCTGGAGGACCAAGTAGTAGAGTTATCCTGCAAGAAAATTCAGGCTATGTAAATACACTTCTTCTTTTGAAAAAAAAAATTTCCTAAAGAGCTTATTAAAGATATATGAAATGAATTTTCGATCCTAGAAAGTAATGCAAATTGAAAGGGGCAATATTTCCAATCCAAATCATCATAAAATTGTGTATCAATGAAGATTTCATAAGTATGAGATACCACTAGGTGATGAGAAATCACAGTATAATGGTTTTCCTCAAACAAATAAAATATGGTAATCAAATTGTATATCTAAAAGGTCATACTCAATGCACAAGGCTTCTGCGTTTGCACGGTTTGTGAGAGGTGGTTGGTATTTGGAGAGACTGATTCCCAAACTTGAACCCATGACACATTGTTTGGGCACTTGCCATTGCACCAAGGTCCAATAAAAGCTATAATGCAAGGTCCTCAAAGAGTCTATAATACATTGATCTAAACTATTAAACGGATATCATCAAGAAGATGAATGGACAGACTAACAAAGTGAGAAACACAATTTAATTGTGTCTGTTCATACATGCCATACACACAGAAATAGTAAAGGCATATATTCAATTCTTTCAATTGTAGATGAATAAAAAGACAAAATCCAACTTTAAAAAAATTTAGAGACAAACAATATATTTCATGTTACTGGAGATGGAGATGACAATGCAACAAAATATTTCCTTATATATATGATTCGGAACCTAAATCAAATATTTTGTTTTTAGATATGATTAGATTTTGAATTGTTCTTTATCATAAGGTCAAGACATTAAAATTGGTTTTTTTTTTTAGTGTAAATGGAATTCAAACCCAATGTCCCCACCACAAGAGACTTAACCAGTTGACTTATCTAAAATCCACCAAAATCAAATAATTGACTAAGAAAATGCTTACTAGTGTAAAATTAAGCAAAGTTGATTAAGATAAAACCCTACAACTACCTTCCAGGCTTTATGATACCACTGACATCATCAATGATGCTTATCTTGGCTTGACGTGACTTTGTACCCAGCAGTTTAGCGAATTCCTGTTCGAAATAAAATAAAATAAATAAAGAATGTGTAAAACTAAGCAAAATGAAAACTTTGTCTCTTTTTTTTTTTTTTTTTTTCAATTCCTACTTCGATTACTCTTAATTATTTAATGCTTCACTCCTCCCTCCAAGAATGGAGAGACTTATTTAATGTTTCCACTCCTTAAAGATCAATATGATTGAATATAAGAAGATCTTAATGAAGTTTATTGTTGTGAAAATGTTTTTTTTTTTTTTTTTTTTTTTTGGGTTATGTTTTTTGAGATTCATGATTATTTATAATCCTTAACAAGAGATTGTTTTTAAGTGAAAAATGTTGATAAAAACAATAAAACAATCTCTTGCATGGTAGGTTTAAGGTCCTAAAATGGGCAAAATATACTTATCCGTTTATCCCAATATATTGATTCACTCGAGTTAATTTAATAGCCTAGAGCCAAGTAATCTAACAAAGAGATTTGTAACTCAATTGACACTTTCAAATCTGTCCGTAGGAAATATTTATAGATTAAATCCCTCGTTCTACAACTATCTTATTATCATAAAAGAAAACAAAACCCACTCTTGGGCCACACTCCCACCACACATGGGGAGAGTATAGCCCACCCTATAGACAAATCACAACAACAAAACAAAGGCCCATTAGGGCACACTCGGCAATGAATACCAGTAGACTTTATATTGGACCGAAATTTGGCCTAAAAAAAGAAGAAGGTAGTTTCAATAAGTACTCTCCAAATAATTAAATGGAATTTTAGGGTAGTTTACCATAGTTTCAAAGACATATTTCTTGTACACTTAGCATTGAGGTGTTTTAGGGAAACAAAAATTAAATTAGATGAAAATGAAAGTATGCATAAATTATTAAAGCATATAATTAAAATTTTTAAATTAATTTTATTCTATTTCATTTCTGGATTTCCCATTTTGATTTATTTTCTTCTCTCTAACTTTTTTTTTTTTCCTTCTCTACCATCGACCTCACCACCGTCTCTATCGTCACCATTGACGGAGTCAGAATTAACTTTGAGAAGATTGGCCAGCTAGTCCTAATCAGGCCCGGCAAAGAATTAGCTTCGAGAAAAAATCGGGAATTTTTTTGAATTCCTACAAATATCCATGAGAGTGACATTGGCCTATGCTATATGCAGACTTCTTTGTTGATTTACTAGACTTAATCAAACGAGTATTGTTCATGAATATTAAAGCCAATTTGGAAAATTATTGAGTTACTTTGTAAAAATATTGCCTTTATAGCAAGTAGGTTACTTTGTTAGTGGCCTTAAGCAAGGTTGTTAAAATCGGGATCCTACGCAGGATCGCTGGAGGGACTTCGTGGATCGGATCGTAGGATCGGATCGTGAATCGTAAGATCCTACTTATTTGTTGGAAAAAGTGTAAAAACACATTAATAATGGCTTTGAATGTTAAATGTTCATTAGAATTATGATATTATCCATAAAAAAATAAAATAAAAAATAAGGAGTTTTGCTTCAAGATAATGTAATTCGTACCATACATGGCGTTGATACATCGCTATTTGCTACATCTATATTGACAAAAGATATATGTTTAATTCTCAACACAATTTATCCAAAAAGTTAATAAGTAATTACTAATTAGTTAACAATTAAGTACAAAATAAGTGAAATAGTGAATAATTATATTAAGTAGCAACAATACATAAGTCATAAGCTAAACATTCAATCATCTATTCTAAGATTCCTATCATCATAATTTGAATCTAAAGAATCCATTTCATCATCATTGTCTTGGCCAGCATCAACATCCATAGGTAAATCATCAAAATCCCTATATCTCTTAAATCCAGACGGTGGACCGTTGTCATCTTCAGATTCGTCACTAACTTGATGAACTGCCACATCTTTTCCTTTTTCAATAGTTCTAATGCCCTCATCATCACCTAACTGGCAGTAACAAAGTGTGTAGGTTTAGGGATTTTGGTATTTAGATTTTGGGAACTGAATATTGTGTGGAGTGTGGTTGGATTTTAAATGAGAATAGAGAGAGATTTTTTTGTCATTTCAAAGTTTTTTGGGCTAAAAAACTGGTTTTAATCATTTGGGTTGTTTTTATATATTAGGCTCGTATACTTCTCATTAACTCATAATTTAAATTGGCCCAAATAGCATGTTTAGTGGGATCGGAGTAGGATCGTAGGATCGTAAGATCCTACCGATCCTACCGATCCTATCGATCCTACTACCGATCCTATTGGGGTGTGCGATCCTACTCCGATCCAGCTATTTTTCAAAATGTGGGATCATAGGATCGTAAGATCCTACGATCCGGATCCCGATTTTAACAACCATGGCCTTAAGGAAAGCATTTGATTTAAAGTTTAAGCTTTCTGGCTTGCCATTGAAAGGTGGTGTGACGAAAATGAAGGTGAAAAATTAATGTGGCAATCCATTGATCAAGCTCTAAATTAATCTTCCAAAATGAAAATACTTACAAAGATTGTTCTTTTAAGAGAATTCCATAGTGTTGGAAGGGGCTTGCCGTGAACTACCTCACACTCTGCTTCCACACATAGATTTTTGTGTCTCACCTCCAAAGTTGGCAATTTTACACCAACGTCTCTACCCAAGAAAAAAAAAAAATCAAAGAAATGGAGCATTCATAGCCACACGCATGGACAAAATTAAATAACCAACTCTATTTATAAAGGAAGGTTTTAAAATAAGTGAAATATAAACATTAGCTCGTTGAGCAATGAAAAAAAAAAATAGCAATTGAAGGGGATATTTGCTAATTTCTCCCAAGTAGAAGACGAAGGCCTTCTGCCACGAAGAAGACCTTCCTCTCTTTCATCCGATCCGCGCCCCTTCTACCGTTCACAACAGCCTAGTCACCAGGCTCAGATCCATCCTTATCTCCTACGGGAACCAAGTGAGACACCTCACCAAATCCACACCTCACCTAGAACAGGTGTCTTCCGAGAATCCAGGGGATGAAGCCCTCGCAGCGTCGCCCAGCACCTTGCACGAGCCAGCCACTGCTTGCCAGATGAAGGGCCAGAAACTCCCCAGGTGTCCCAAGATCGGACGACCTCCGGAAGGCCACGTGGGAGACCGAAAGACATAAAGAGCCATCCTCCATCCGTACCCAGGTACACACAGTAGACTAAAAAATACTAAATATTGCTCTGCATTAAAACGACCGGAAGGATTTTCGACTGACAAAGGCATCGGAGCCTCCTAGGCCGGCCCCAAACCGGTGCCCCTCCGATCACCATATTTTCTTCTTGCAGGTCGTCTACTCTGCTGCTCGTCTTGACTGCCGTCCACTGATTCCAAGGTTACATCAGTTGGCGCCGTCTGTGGGAAAATCGCATATACTCGCCTTTCACCGCACCGATATAAAAGGACTGCATGGTCAGGACGCGATCGATGGAAGTACACGCTCAAACGCTCCCCTCCAGTAGCCAATCTCCCGAGGTGGCTGCGATGGAGAAACAAGTACGAGATCTCACTGCAAACCTTCAGGAACTCACTCGACAGAACCAGGTCCTTAACCAGAAGCTCTTGCAACAAGAGGCTGAGAAGCAGAAGACAAGGGACAAGGGAAAGAGTAAGGAAAGGGGGGATGCTGAGTCTCGACAAGAACAACAACAAGAACAACAACAGGAGCAACAACACGAGCAACGCCAAGAGCAGGAGGGTGAGACGAAGGGCAATAACACGAGAATAACCGTTGAGGAGTCATCGGCCAAGTGGGAACAAGAGCTGAAGGCAATGAGGATACAAATGGGTGAGATGAAGGACGAATTTAAAGGACGGACAACCAAGAACCTTGATGATCTTGTCCATACAACTGACTCGCCCTTCACAAAATCGGTAATCTCTTTTCCTCTACCATCTAAATTCAGAATGCCTTCCTTAGACACTTTTGACGGGTCAAAAGATCCCCTCGATCATCTGGAATCTTTCAAGACCGTGATGTGTCTTCAAGGGGTCCCAGACGAAATCATGTGTCGTGCTTTCCCCACCACCCTTAAGGGACCCGCTAGAGTATGGTTTAAAAAGATAACACCTGACTCGGTAGGATCCTTCGCTCAACTTAGTCGTTTGTTTTTCAACCATTTCATTGGTGCACAACGATACGGAAGACCTACCACGCACCTCCTGAATATTAAGCAGAAAGAAGGGGAAACTTTGAGATCCTACCTCACCCGGTTTAATAAGGAAACGTTATTGGTTGACGGAGCAGACGACAAAGTGGTGTTGACTGCCTTCATCTCCGGTCTTCAGGCAGGAGATTTTCTGTTCTCGGTCTATAAAGATCCTCCAAGCACCATGACAGAGATGATGTATGAGGCTCAGCGGCATATGAATGGGGAGGAAGCCCTTCTGGCTCGAGACCAAACCGTAGGAAAGAAGAGGAAGTGGGAACATCCCGACCGCCCTGCGGAGCCCCATGATACAAGGCCCAAAGCTCAGCGGAATAGAAACAGGAGACACGAGGATAGGAATGGAAGGGGATTCAATGAGAGATTCAACCACTTCACTCCCCTAAACGCTCCTGTAGACCATATTTTCATGCAAATAAGAAATGATCCGGCTTTGAAGTGGCCGGGCAAGTTGTTAACAGACCCCGACAAAAGGCCGAGGGACAAGTACTGCCGTTTTCATAGGGACCACGGCCACAACACAGAGGATTGTTACGACTTGAAGAGGCAGATCGAGGAACTGATCAAGCAGGGAAAGTTACAGAGATTCGTTGAAAGGGGGCAGAGAGAAGGCCGTCTTCAAGGGCCCCGTCAACAACGACCTCCAATGGAAGTCCTTCCACGACCCCCCCCACTGGGAGAAATTCATGTGATAACCGGAGGAGTGGCAGCAGGAGGGACCTCGCGTTCCTCACGAAAAGCTTATGCGCGCCAAATGCGCAATGTGTTGGTAACACAGAAGATGGACAAAAAACCGAGGCTGGAAGACCTTCCCATTATTTTTGCAGAGGAAGATGCCCGCAAGGTCTTCCACCCTCATGACGATGCTTTGGTCGTCACTTTGGAGATTGCAGGCTACTCCACAAGACGGGTCCTGATTGACAATGGTAGCTCGGCGGATATCATCTACTTGACGGCCTTCCAGCAAATGAGAATTGATAAGGCCCAGCTGCGACCCATCGAGACCCCATTGGTTGGTTTCGCAGGAACCAGCGTCTATCCACTTGGTATAATCACCCTTCAACTCGTAGCAGGTACCTATCCGAAAGCAAGTCACCAAGAAGGTCGACTTCTTAGTAGTAGATTGCCCTTCTGCCTATAACGTGATAATCGGACGCCCTACTCTGAATCGCCTCCGAGCTGTCACTTCGACGTACCACCTCTTGGTCCGTTTTCCAACAGAAAATGGGATAGGAGAGATGAGGGGAGATCAAGCAATGGCCAGAGAATGTTATCTAACCTCCACAAGCACAGAGCCGGTCCATCAAGCACTGATTGTGGAGGAACGGCAAAACATTGCTGAACCAACCGAAGCGCTAGAAGAGATCACACTAGTAGAAGGCCTTCCTAACGAAAAGAAGACAACACGGATAGGCACCTCCATAAAGGGAGAAGTACGAGATTCGATAATACGGTTTTTAAGGGAAAATGCCGATATTTTTGCCTGGAGCCATGCTGACATGCCAGGCATCAGCACCAAGGTAGTAGCCCATCAGCTAAATGTCAACCCCTCCTTCCAGCCCGTCAAGCAGAAGAGGCGGGTCTTCGCCCCTGAGAGAAACGCAGCTGTAACGGAAGAGGTAGATAAGCTGCTACGGGCAGGTTTCATAAGGGAAGTTTACTACCCGGAATGGCTTGCCAACGTTGTGATGGTCAAAAAAGCCACTGGAAAATGGCGAATGTGTGTCGATTTCACAGATCTAAACAAGGCTTGCCCCAAGGATAGTTATCCCCTCCCAAGAATAGATCAACTAGTGGATTCTACTGCTGGACATAAATTACTTAGCTTCATGGATGCCTTCTCGGGCTACAATCAAATTCCAAATGGCAGAGGAAGACCAAGAGAAGACGGCCTTCATCACTAGTAGGGGGCTTTTCTGTTACAAGGTAATGCCTTTTGGCCTTAAAAATGCTGGAGCTACCTACCAGAGGTTGGTAAACAAGATGTTTCCACGACCAGATCGGAAGAAACGTGGAAGTATATGTAGATGACATGCTAGTAAAAGAGCAAGAAGGATGACGACCATCTTGCTGATTTAAAAGAGACCTTCCAGGCGCTAAGAAGGTATAAGCATGAAGCTAAATCCTGCCAAGTGTGTCTTCGGAGTCTCTTCCGGTAAGTTTCCTCGGTTTCATGGTATCTCAACGTGGGATAGAAGCCAACCCGGACAAAATCAAGGCCATCTTGGAAATGTCTCCTCCGAAGACCGTCAAAGAAGTTCAAAGCTTAACGGGGAAGGCAGCCGCCCTAAACAGATTCGTTTCAAGATCCACGGACAAGTGCCTCCCTTTCTTCAAAATTTTAAGGAAGGCCTTCCAAGTGGACGGAAGAGTGTCAACAAGCTTTTGAAGAACTAAAGGCCTATTTGACTTCCCCACCTTTACTTAGCCCTGCCCAGACGGGGGAAGCGTTGTATCTGTACTTGGTCATATCTGCTTCAGCGGTCAGTTCTGCTCTAATCCGCGAAGAGGAACACGTTCAGAAGGCCGTCTACTACACCAGTAGGGCCTTAAGGGGCGCCGAAGAAAGATACACCAACATGGAAAAATTGGCTTTTGCCCTACTGATTGCATCCAGAAAACTTAGGCCATATTTCCAAGCCCACTCAATCATAGTCATGACCGACTATCCAATCAGGAAGGCCATGAACAAGCCAGATGCGGCTGGAAGACTAGTACAGTGGTCCATAGAAATGGGTGAATTTGATATAGACTACAGGCCACGCACGGCAATAAAGGCCCAAGCTTTAGCCGATTTCATTGCAGAATTCACACACCCGTTGGAGGAAGGTGAGAAACCAGAAGAAGGTGAACCCTGGACGGTGAACATAGATGGATCATCCACCAAAGAAATGAGTGGGGCAGGAGTCATCCTAGTTTCCCCTGAAGGAGATAAATTTGAATACGCCCTTCAGCTTCGTTTCCATGCCACGAACAACGAAGCGGAATATGAAGCCCTTCTAGCCGGGCTAAGGTTATCCAAGGGCATGGGAATCAAGGCATTAACCGTCAAAAGTGACTCTCAGTTAATTGTGGGGCAAGTGAAGGGCGAATATGAAGCTAAAGAGGACAGAATGAAAAAATACTTGACGACCGTCAAGACGCTGTTGGCTCATTTCGAAAAGGTAGAACTGCTCCAAATCCCAAGGGAAGACAATGTCGCCGCCGATCGTCTAGCTAGATTGGCATCATCAGGAATTGAGATAGATGGCCTTCATTGAGATCCAAGGAAGACCTTCCACGGAAGAGGAAATAGTGAACTCCATTGCCAACAATACGACATGGATGTCGCCCATAACCCGTTATCTCAGGGAAGGGACACTCCCGGCAGATAGAACAGAAGCGCACAAGCTCAGAATAAGGGCTTCTCATTTCCGGTTGCTGGGGGGCATCCTTTACAAGATGGGTTTTTCGCGACCCTACCTTAGATGTTTGTCACCTGAAGAGGCCAATTATGCTATCAGGGAAGTCCATGAAGGGATTTGCGGGAACCATTCGGGGGCAAGGTCGTTGGCACATAAACTCACAAGGGCAGGCTACTATTGGCCGTCTCTCCTACATGACGCCGCCCAGTATGTGAAGACTTGTGATAAGTGCCAACGTTTCGCCAACATTCCAAGGGTACCACCGGAGGAAACCACGCCCATAACCTCACCTTGGCCCTTCGCACAATGGGGGCTAGACATTATGGGGCCATTTCCGGTAGGGACGAAGCAAGCAAAATTCCTTAGTGGTTGCAATTGATTACTTTACCAAATGGGTGGAGGCAGAACCCTTGGCAATAATTTCAGAAAAGAATGTCAAGAGTTTTGTCTGGAAGGCCGTCATCTGTCGATTCGGAATTCCGCGTGTCCTGATTTCCGACAACGGGAAGCAATTTGATAACGGACCCTTCAGGGAGATGTGCAATCAACTAAACATAAAGAACCACTATTCCTCCCCTAGACACCCACAAGCTAATGGTCAAGTCGAGGTTACAAACCGGACCTTGCTCAAGCAGATCAAGACCCGGCTTGAAGGGGCAAAGGGCATGTGGGTGGAAGAACTCCCAAGTATACTGTGGGCATACCGAACCACAGTGAGAACCCCTACAAGAGAAACCCCCTTCAAACTCACATTCGGCACAGAGGCTGTGATCCCAGTCGAAATCGGGCTAACCACCTTCCGGACGACCTTCCACAGAGAAGAAGAGAACGAAGGACAGCTTCGCCTGAACCTTGACCTTCTGGATGAAGCGAGAGGAAAAGCAGCGCAAAGGATTGCACTTTACCAGGGAAGAATGGCTAGGTATTATAACACCAGGGTAAAGCTCCGACGCTTTGAAGTCGGCGACTGGGTCTTAAGGAAGGTCAGCCAAGCAACTAAAGACCCATCACAGGGAAAGCTAGGCCCCAACTGGGAAGGCCCTTACAAGGTCACCCAGTATTACCGAAGGGGCACCTATCACCTAGAGGACCGTCATGGAAAGAAGCTACCTCATCCTTGGAATGCTGAACACCTCAAGAAGTACTACCCTTGAGGTACGTACATTAGTCACCTTCCTTATGGTTAAGAAGTTTGTATACTCAAACAATGTCTTCTATCTATGAATTAAAGACCTTCTTCATTTAAATATATGTTCAAGTACATTTGCTATTGCCCGAATATTGTCGATCGTTACATTGAAGGGCGTCAACACAACCAGTATGCAAAGGTGCAAAAGTTAGACACCCATGAGGTGCACGAGTTAGACACCCACGAGGTGCAAAAGTTAGACACCCATGAGGTGCACAAGTTAGACACCCACGAGGTGCAAATGTTAGACACCCACGAGGTGCACGTAAACAAGAAGACCTTCAAGAAAGCCTCTTCTGTTTCTTATTAAGTTAGACACCCACGAGGTGCAAATGTTAGACACCCACGAGGTGCACGTAAACAAGAAGACCTTCAAGAAAGCTCTTCTGTTTCTTATTAAGTTAGACACCCACGAGGTGCAAATGTTAGACACCCATGAGGTGCACGTAAACAAGAAGACCTTCAAGAAAGCTCTTCTGTTCCTCATCAAATGTTAGACACCCACGAGGTGCACGTAAACAAGAAGCCCTTCAAGAAAGCTCTTCTGTTTCTTATCAAATGTTAGACACCCACGAGGTGCACGTAAAGAAGAAGACCTTCAAGGAAAGCTCTTCTGTTTCTTATTAAGTTAGACACCCAAGGGGTGCGTATATAGAAGAAGACCTTCAAGGAAGCTCTTCTGTTTCTTATTAAGTTAGACACCCAAGGGGTGCGTATATAGAAGAAGACCTTCAAGGAAGCTCTTCTGTTTCTTATTAAGTTAGACACCCAAGGGGTGCGTATATAGAAGAAGACCTTCAAGGAAGCTCTTCTGTTTCTTATTAAGTTAGACACCCAAGGGGTGCGTATATAGAAGAAGACCTTCAAGGAAGCTCTTCTGTTTCTTATTAAGTTAGACACCCAAGGGGTGCGAATGTAGAAGAAGACCTTCAAGGAAAGCTCTTCTCTGTTTCTTATTAAGACATCCAAGGGGTGCATTTGAAGAAGGCCTTCAAGAGAGCCTTCCTGTTTCGTATCAAGTTAAGGCACCCAAGGGATATATTCTATCAAAGGGGACCGTCAAGAACGTTCTCCCACGTATTGTTAAGTTGCTCCTATGCAAGAACGGGTGCTTTGATTTACAAGAATAAAAGGAAATACAGTAATTACTTCAAAAGAAATGACAGAAGAAAACTGCATAAGGACATAATTTCATTGAAAATATGGACCACACCCCTCCCACAAGGGGTAAACATGGCCCTAGCCAAAAGAGTATGATAAGTATGGGTCACACCCCTTCCACAAGGAGTAAACATGACCCTAACCGACAGATTGTGTTAAGTACCGGTCACACCCCTTCCAGTAGGAGTAAACATGACCTTGTTTAGAACATTGTTTGTTTCTTCAAAAGAAAAGCCTCCTAGTTGGACTATACATGGAGAAGATAAAACTAAGGCGCCTCTTTATCAGTTGAAGGGACAGTGGCCCCCTCATCCAGGGAAGCAGCTGGCTCTCCCGCAGAACCTGAGGCCAGACCGCCACTCTGGTCGCTACTAGGAAGAGCAGAAGGGACATCCGGCGGAATGGCTACCTGTTCCTTAGATTGGACGTCATCCCCTTCCTCTTCCTCCTCACTATCCCCTTCCGCAACAGTGGTTTCTTCGTCATCAATAATCTTCACTGTGGTCCAGTCATGGGCATCCCCGAAGGCTAGAGCAACCCTCTTCCTGAAATGCTCGAAACCTGCAACATAGTAGCGGCGAGTGTCATCCTCGAACTCCTCAGAAGCTTTAAACTCGTTGACGGCCGTCTCCCGAGCATTTAAGACCTGTTGCTGAAGGCCCACGGTCTTCCGCACTAGCTCGTCGCGCTCCTTCTCCAAAGCGGATAGACGGCCGTCCTTAGCTTTGAGGTCGGTTTCCAGCTTCTTCATTTGGCTCTTCAGAACTCCCCTTTCAGCATTAAGGGTTTCCATAGCCTCTTGATTGGCAGAGGATTGAGCATTGGCCTTCTCGAGATCTGCCTTAAGCTTCGCTGACTCACGTGCTGACATACGAACCCGGTTGCCCAAGACAAACACTTGTCCTGCAGCCTGAACTGGAAAAAGAAGGTCAGAAGAGAAGAAAATATGAGGAAGGTACATTTGGAGAACAAAAGGAAAGGAAGACAACCTTCAAGGAATCCTGAATTGACAAACGTAGAAGATCCAAATCCTCTACATGATCATACACCTCCAAATCGACCTGCTCGTACATCTCCTTCACCTTGTCCATGGCCCTGGATGAGCTACTATAGATGGTTGGCTGAATCTCGTCAGCACTCACCTCCTTCCCCTTCAATGCCCTAACAGGAGAAGAAGGGATCTCATGGTACACATGGACCTTCTCTGCAGCCCTACCTTTTGCAGCAGGAAGAGGTTTTTCTTGACGACCTCCTTTCTTAGAGCTGGTGCCCTTCTCCATGGGCACCTTCTTCTCAGACTTGGCCTCTCTTGGAAAAAAGAGCACTCGCGTCAGGAAGGTCATCCACCTTCTGCGCCGCCTCCCTCAGACGCTTACGCTCAGCTCTGGTAGTCATACCTGAAACAAGAAAAGGTATCAAGTAAAGACCGCACAAACCTTCATCTAAAAACTCAAACAAAAACGGGTCACCCACTTCGGTTATACGCCTGGATGGCCTTCAGAACCTCAGCGCTGGGTTCAGGACCCAAAGACCACTGTGCTAAAGTTATGGGAGATACAAGATCAAACAACTCCACTGCCCTTCCCTTCTGAAAGTCAGTGACCAGTGAAAGACGTTGTTCTAAACGCCTAGACAGGGAAGGACGGTGAAAAGCTGAAAAAAGGACAAAGTTCACTAAGTAAATCCCCAGAAGACCGTCAAGTGTAAATAAAAAAAAAAGCGACAAAAAGGGAAAAGGAGGTAAGTGCACCATTGGCGTGGGGAATCCCCCAGGATCGACGAAGGCCGTAAAGCTTGCCTGCTTCCTCCCCCGGGGTAAACTCGAAATGACTACCACACAGGAAGAAGAACTTCGGCTTCCAGCTCCTATTGGAATTTGGGAGCTCCAAAATAAGCTTCGGCGACCCCCTATGGCGCATGAAGCCCCAAACCCCCGGCGTGGAAGGCATGTAAGTCAACTTGTACAAAAAGAAAAACTCGTCCACAGACAAATCATACTCCCCTTCACTGGCCATCTTCCACAGAACCTGAAGGCCTGTCAGGATTCACCAGCCGTTTGGATTTAACTGGCTAGGGGATATACCGAGCCGATGAAGGACCTCTCTCTCGAAGGGCCTAAAGGGCAACCTTAAACCACCAGTTAGGCTATCCTCGTAGAGGGCAATGTCTTCCCCATTGGAGGAACACGCCCATTCGCCATCGTCAGGCAGTCTAAGCACTATGTTCTCAGGGATTTGATACCGGCCCCTTATTCTCACCACATCCTTATCTACTAATTTAGAAGGGACCCCTTCGGCTATGAAGGGTTTATTCAGGTTTCGGACTGAAACGGGAACACGAGGCTCCTGGGACACGGAGTCTGATGAAGACGACTCGGCGGTCTCGGAAGACCGTCCCTGACTTCCAGGATCCTCAGATCCGGACATTGGCGTCAATGAATGCCCCCCACCAGAGGATGACGACTCCGAAGAGTCACCCACGCCTAGAGCCATAAAGACTCGGGATAGGGGTCCTAAAGGCAATGCAGCACTCAAACCTCGCCGCAAGAACCTACCGAAATAAAAAAGAAAGGGTAAAGGCAAGGCCTTTTGTTCCCCAAAACACTCGAAACACAACCACGGTACCACAAAAGAACAAATGGGAAAGAAGGAGAGTCGGCTTACCGATGAAAAAGCTGTGGCCGTGAACGAGGGTCTCTGAGAACGATCACCGGAGCACGAACTTCCCCGAAGTAGCAAAACCCCAACCCAGTCGAAAAGTGAAAAATGCAGAGAGCCAAAATTTTTTTGAAAAAAGACGAAGACACTGGCATAAATGGGACAGTTACGGCATTAAGGGCGGTTGTACCTTGGAGCGTGTACCCCTCCCCCAAGCGACACGTGTCCCAGCCAGATGGAAAACCGTCGTGTCCCATTATGGCCACGAAGCTCAAAAAAAGCAAAAGAGGAATGGGCGAAATTACT
>OU015761.1:1867528-1897670 GCA_907173295.1 Fagus sylvatica
CCATTTAAGACTCTGACATGGCCCAAAACAATATTACTCATCCTATTACCATTATTCTTAGTGGAGACATCTACTCCCTCTAGACCCAAAGAAGCATGCAAAGTGTCCTCAAAACCTTTCAACCCACTCATACACCTCATAAGGGTAGATGCACCCCTCGAACCAAATACCAATCAACCATTGGCAACGCTATCCACAACCAATGCATTCATTCCGGCTATCGGTGCACCGATGCATTTTCCAACCACGCATGACACTAAGATCGTCTTTCAGGAAACGATAGTGCTCTCCTATGGTCACCGGCATTGCCATCCTCTGGCCACCATTTGTCGCTGACCCTCAGTACCTCCAGCATCTATCTCGCATATGCCATCCTTGAGCCACTGTTTTTCTGCCGATGTCCCCTAGCTAGGTTACTAATGTAGCCATCCTTTGGCCATAGTAGTTGTCCTCTGGTCATTGGTGCAATTGTCCTTCAGCCACAGTAATCAACGTTCACTACTATCTCACACATTCCAATTTACTTTGTGTCCTATCCATTCTACATCCGATCTAGTCATTCATGGTCATTGTTTCCTTTCGTAAGATTACATTCCAAATTTAAGGCATCTTCAAGCTTCCACGTTGAGTTTGAGAGGATGTTAGAATATATTAGGATATTACCATAAATACATAGTCCATGATTTTGTATAATATCATAAGCTACCATGGTTTTCTAATAACACAGGTTACCGTGGTTTAGGCTTACTATACTAAGTCTAAGCCTAATGTATTCTTATATCTACTCTATATTGGGTTCATTGTAACCTACAATTCAATATAACAAAAATATAGCCGCTTAGACTTTCTACTATAGACATATGTTGTCACATCAGACCACGTTAATTCACTTGCTTCCAGCCTTCCACTTTCTTGTTCTATATTATTTTATTTTATTCTTTCTATATTAACATTATAATTTTAAATTTTCAGATTATACATAGGTATTTCTTTGAACTTTTCTTGGTCTTTTCTATAGTCATTCTACTGATTTTCATTGCAAGTATTGTGAGAGCATGAAACCTTGAGAGATTGGTTTAGATTCCCTGAAAGAGCCTTTAAAAGGGAGGTCTTCCCACAACCTGGGGGACCAAGCAGTAGAGTTATCCTGCAAGAAAGGTAAGGCCATTTAAACACACTTTTAGTCTCATCAAAGCACAAATTTTCAGTTCTCTCTATTAAAATTTTCTGAAGATTTGTTAAAGTCATGGAAATGAACTGTAGATATAGTTTCTATTGATCCATGTCATGTACATACACACACAGAGAAACAGTAAAGACTTTATATAAGTTATCTCATCTGGTAAAAGATATAATTTGTGCTTTAACAATCACATTTTGGTTTACCTGAATCTGTATTTTTCCTTTTGAAATGCTATGAATTTTTTTATAAATATTTTCTTTAAACTTCTAATGATAATGTTTGTGAGTAAAACTTAGGTACAGTTCCTTAGGTCAAGTACATTAAGTTCCTAGTTGAATTCAAATACATTGAATTTAAATATTCTTGAAAAAGATAACATTGTTTGTGTTTCATTGGTTAATATAACTATGTGTTTAAATTCAATTGGGGAACCTAATATACCTAACCTGAGAAACTATACATAAGTTTTATCCAATGTTTATTATTCAGATTATAGGGCATTCAAGAAGCAACATTTCAGAGTGCTGCTAAGCTGAGAATCATCAGAAGGTTGATAAGCACATGAAAGGATAGAGCAAAAAAGGACTGCATCCATGAGAAGTTAGAGGCAGTGCAGTGTTTTTTTTTTTTTTTTTTTTTTTTTTTTTTTAGATAATATAGGATTTGAAACCTATAGTTTCTGCTCCATGATGATTGTTCTTTACTATCAAATCAAGATACCAATTGATTCAATTTTGGTGTAAGCAATATTCTAACTTAGGTTCCCCAATTGAGATAACTGGAATCAACTTTGAGGTAGCAATTAGGAGCAAAATGAAAACTTAAAATATTAGTGGTTCATTAGAGGGGAAGGAAAAAAAAAAATGACCATTATTGAGAATTGACATGGTCCAAGTTTAAGGCACAAGGAAAATGAGAAGACTAAAATAAACAATAAAAGATAAAGCTATAATATACTTTTTGTCTTTGAAATTTGGTTGAAGTTTGATTTTTTCCCCAAAAAAATTTAAAATATTTCTAATTTCATCCTGAAAAGCTAGGTATCCATTTTGTTCTTCCATCCACATATGTTACCATTTCGTTTGTCACGTAAGCAATTCAGAAATGATGAAATCGATACATTTTTAAGTTTTTCAGGGAAGAAACTGTACCTTTAAAAATTCAGCGGACGAAAATCTATTTTTTATCAAATTTCAGGGACCCAATTAAAAAAGGGTAAAGCTATTGGAGAACACAAGGAGGCATGCAATGCAACAAAAGTTAGCATAAATATTAATACTTTAAAACCCAAATCAGAAAGTTGACCATGAAGAAATCTTAACAGAGTATAATTATTTAAGCATAGTTGACTTAGATAAAGCTACCTTCCTGGCTTTATGATACCACTAACGTCATTGATGATGCTTATCTTTGCTTGACTTGACTTTGAACCTGGCAACTTAGTGAATACCTGTTAAGAAACAAAGAAAAAATTACTTGTGACGTGAGACATCATATTAAAGAAGATAATCTTGATTTTCCAAATCATACATGTTATATTCTAAGCTGATAACTGTAATATATCTTTATAGTAAAACAAAACAACTATTTCATAAATTGTAGTTTATACAATTCAACAAGATTTAGAAAATCCAGGTTACTTGTTGGTTGTATATAGCCAGCTGATACATACAAATATGTCAACCAGCCAGCTGCACACAAAGAATTAATCCTAATCCACTTTTCTTTGCTCTAAAATGGTCATGTTCAGACAGACAAACATGCATGTCTATTCATATCTATACCCCATGATGCCTTTTTTTTTTTTCTAACTTCTAAATATGTTAAAAGTTAAAAGTCCAAAAATGCCATTGACATATATGGTTCATAATCAAGACCTAAATTTCTCTCCAAAAATGAAAATAGGTAAAAAAAAAATTTTTTTTTTTTTGAAAAGATAGAAATTTTATTGAGTGAAAAGGAAATACTAAAAAAGAGCCACCCACAGAAAAGTCTCTAAAGGCACGGTTTGGATAAAAACAATATGTGATAGAACATAAAGATGTAAAGAAAACTAGAAAATAGGTAAATTAAACAACCCCTAAAGGTTTGGATAAAAGTCTTCCAACCCCCTATTTTTTCATATTTTTTTAAATGACACTTAAAACCCTAAGTTTTTTTTTTTTTTTTTTTTGTCTTATCATACCTCCAATATGGTTAGTAAGCATTATTTTAAGGTTATTTTGAGTGAAAAATTAATTTGAAAATATGTATTTTGACTCAATTTGTAAATAAAAATGTTCATAATTGTTATATAATCAAAATCTTAAAGGGTGAAACGTCGTTTATAAAAATAGAAAGAGGTTATTGTAATTTTATCCAATGAAAAATACTTACAGAGAGCACGCTTTTTAGAGAATTCCATAGTGTTGGAAGGGGCTTGCCATGAACCACCTCACACTCAGCTTCTACACGCAGATTTTTGTATCTCACTTCCACAGTGGGCAATTTTACACCAACTCTGCAAAAAAAAAAAAATTCAAGTTCAACCAAATGAACCGTTCATTGGTACATGCATGAACAAAGTAGCCAACTCTATATAAATGAAGACTTTAAAAGAAGGAGAATATAAACATTAGCTCATTGAGCATTGAAAAAGGTAGCAAGAATTAATAGCAACATGGTGTACTAAAGAGAGTTGAATTCAATTCTAGTGGTGTTGAAGTGATTCTACATACATATATGTTGCTTGTATATACTTACTAGGAAAAGAAAGTTAAGTAAAAGGCTTAATTACTTACTTGTCTATCCGGTTTCTAATTTTTCTTAACAAGCGAAGGTTGTCATGCTCAATGTGCTTGATGAGCTTCTCTATGAAAAGATGCCTTTCTTGAGCTCCAAGTTTGGTAACATCAATAACCCTTTTTTCTTTATTATCAGTACCACCATCAACATCACCATCCTCATCATATAAGGATGATCTCAGCCTCTCAAATGTAGGCAATCTCTCAATTGCAGCCCACTGCAAGGCATATTCAACATCAGCATCATCCTTTGTAGAACTCAATCCCGATGTACTGCCTCGGAAACTTGAGTTATTAAGCCGAAAAGATGATCTAATGCTCCTTCCTATCTCTGCCAACTCAATTCTCAGTGACTCTATCTCATCTGTGCCAACCATCTGAGCCATTTTCGTTGAACTTGGAGGGCTTCAACTTGCAAGAAAAAGGTGGTGAAAGATGTATATAATATATACACACATGCAACACTTTTCTTGATAGAAAAGTAAATTGAGAATGCTGCAAAAATAAAATATAATGTATGTATGACTTCACAATCGATAGAGATGTTTCTGTTGTTGATTAATTTAAGCTTAATCTAAAAAAAAATCCTTATCACATTCAGAATTTTACTTATTCAAGTTACAACTAAAGGGTTGACTTTTCATTGAACTTAGCTCTTGTCCATCTGTATTGTTGGTTTTATAAACATTCATCATGGAATAAGTAGGTAACAGCTAACAAGAACAAACTCGCAACAAGTTTAATGGTAGCTCACAACTTGAGAAAAGAGCTAGCCACATTTGTGATATACCCCAAAAAGACTAATCAAGTTACAATTAAGCTTGTAAACACCTTATGAGACCTCTCCTGTAATACACACTTATTCATTTATTTCCTTCTTAAGCTTCTATTTTTATAATTATTTATTCTATTTTGAATACTTTCATTTCGCATATATAAATGCAAGAAAACTAACTGCACTTATAGCATCAAATAGGCAAGTTGATTGCACACAAAATAAAAGATGCAAAACATGAAACAATATTGGACTACACTAAAATGTTAAGGGATGCAACTATATATAATTAAGCAAACTATAAATAGAATACATAAGGACTTAAATTAAAAATTGTCGGATCATAATCAAGGAAATTTTCTCACCTAAGCTATCTAGTATTTCAAACAAAAAAAAGAATAATTAGACAATATTATGGTCATACACGGCGTCTCCTCCCTCATCAAACTTCTTGCGTCTCAATTTTCTCTTTAATAAACTCAAAAAAAAATGATGCATGTCATCATGAGTAAAGAAATATTAATTACTTGGTTGACAAGATTCCTTTTATTCATTTAATAACAGAAATAATAAATAAAGCAGTGTATGTTTTTTTCAAATCTAGTCGTTTTTACTTGGTAGGTACGGTAATTATAATAATCCTGGTCCATTTAGTAAATTACATGACCAACTTCTCTCTTGGTCAACTAGTGCCAATAACAGTATGACCATGTGAATGCCTGGGGGATAATCTATAGTTGTCAATATTTCAGTAAGACATGGAACCTAAAAAGTATTGAGCACAAGCTGTAAGGAACTAAAACGCTTTACAAACCTATAAGTGATGAATTCATGCTTAACATAATGGCTACCCACTATTCATTTTCGCATCCATCATCATTATTATGACATTCACTACGGTTTTAGGTCTAGGGTTCCAGTGTACTGGACTGGACACGATACAGACACGTGTCTACTTTTGGCCACATGTTACAATTGTATATGGTACAATATATGCTTTAGCAAATCAAGGCTTTACAAATCCTATATTGAATAAAAATGCAGAACCTTACCAATAAAGTTAGTTGATCAAGTGCCTTGGTATTGTATCAAAATTCAGATCAGAACACAAGTAAAAGCATATGTAGCTAGTAATAATATGACACCCTTTTCAAACTAACCATGACATAAATGTCAATGAATCTTCACCACAGTTTGTTTGAGTCAATCATATTAGTACCGTCTCCCCCCACTGCCTGAAATCAGTGGACCTTAGATGGGGTTGAGATTAGTTATGGCTCAGGCTATTGAAGGAGAGAGAGAGTGTGTAGGTGTAGCTAGCTCCCTTAATTACCCTCTAAGTCCCTCAGGTATTACTTCCTTAACGGATATGTCTACACCTACGTGATATATGGTATAAGACAATCTATAGCCTTTTGTAAAAGTCTGACTTCTTTGGAGTCATTAAGGACATTTAAATGATTCAATTTAGGTCTCAAGGGCTTATACTTTCAGATGTAACATGGATTTTTGATACTGATTGATCTTTTTTTTTTTTTTTTTTTTTTGATAATATAAAAAAGGATTCGCAGGTGCGGTCATTGTCCCGGCCCAGTTGAACCCGAATTTAACATAGCGTGAGACACATCTGGACAATAATGGAGCTTACCACTACTCGAACCCACAACTCCTGGACCCGTAGGTGTGATGGGTCACGAGAATTTCCTACCATTAAGTCACCTCCCCAGACGGCAGTGGTGGGATTCGAACCCCTGTCCACATAGTTAGCACCTAAGGTACTAACCATTGAGCCAAGGGGTTGATTCCCTTGATACTGATTGATCTTGAAACAAAACTTCTTAGTATATATATTTTTAAATAAACTAGTATCATAGTATGTGCTCTGCACATGGAACCTTTTTAGTGATTATATATCTTAGTAGAAACCATGGGTTGGCATACAAGGGTTCCTTTCATTTTTTATTCTACTTGTTCTTGTGTGCCATCTATAGGATTACAACAAGACTAAACTGGGCCTACCTTGCCCACTACCATACATACCAGCCCTTAACCATGTTATGAGTTGGACAAAGCATTAATAAGTTAAAATGTATGTAGCATCAGTGTCACATTAATAAGTTAAAATGTATGTAGCTCAGTGTCAGAATGGGGCAAAGTGGGGCAAGCCACAGTTTGGGCCACAACACAAGGATTAGGCAATTTTTATTTTTTTGGGAGTTTCTCATTGTAGCAACAACATCCTTGAACCAATCATAAAAGCAGTGCTTTTTGTTTGTTTTTGTTTTTGGTACTAAAAAGCAGTGTATTTTCTTTAAACAGAAGGAAGAGCATATTCATCAAACAACTTTAAGATCTATCCAATTCTGTACACAACCCCAATGTTGTGGGTTCTTCACACCACTTTCATACACAAACAATAATCTCTCCATCTACAAGAAACCAGAGTAAAAATGGAAGAAAAAAAAATGAAATAAAAATAAAAATTGAAGGATTACTTCGTTACTACCCCCACCAACCCCCTCTTCTCCAATGCCCATGTAGGCTTACCCAAGAATTCAATGAGTTGGAAAAATTGTAAGAATTACCCTCACTTCATATTAATCCCCCACTTTAGATCCTTAAAATGAATCACTTGTTTGGTTATGTACGCTGATACCCTCGGCTGTTTGATCTTGAATCTGGATTATCACTCCGGTCAGTGTCAAATAATTCCTTTTGGGACTCTATCTCCATGCTGCCTGCCTGAGTTCTTCGATGCCTTCGATCCTGTAAAGTATAGAGAAAAAACTTTATTTTTAAAACTCAGTCAGGGAACATCTCTCATATCAAGTTTCTCCTCATTCCTCAACAAAGGGGTCAGAATCAGATGTCCAGCATTTGATGAGCCCTTTTTCAATGGGAGGAGAACCTTGCTTGACCATCAAGGAAAATTAGCATTGACATCTGAGCTTAGGAAAGTAAAATTATTTAGAGCAGCAGGAAACAAAATGTGAGATGAATAGAAAATTGATTGGTGTAGGGAGCTTGGCCACTTGGAATGTCTAAAATGAAAGACTGCCAATGATCGATTTATAGAGTGAAATTGCATTTCCATTCCATAAAGTTGAGATGAAAATATTATTTATAACAATAAGAGGTAAGAATTTGATGAATTCAATTCATCATAAAAACAAAGAAACGAATGAAAGGAAGGGGCCAGGGAAAAAAAGAGGAACTCTTTTTTCTTTTTTCTATTGCTCTTCGAGCACCTAACTATTCCCTGGATGTATGTAGTCCCTAGTCCACACACACCAAGTAATTACAAGGAGGAATCCCTTGGGAGTAGCCCCAAGATACTGGCTATAGGTTTCCAACTCAGGACCTCATGAGGCCTTAGGAACCACTAGGCCAACCCCTTGGAGTTACAACTCATTAGAAGATTGAACTAATCTGATCATGCAAAAAGAAAGAACAATAACTGCACCAATAAGGAGTGATGTTGTAGGAAAATGTGTGCAGATTTCAATATAGGACTTCACCAGCAATCAAATATGATATTACTAAAATTACAAAAAAGATTTCCTAATTATTCAAATTGCTGTCCAACAGATAATATTGTTCATGCTACAGAAAAGAAATCAGAAACTAACCTCTCTTGGTATGGGATACTCTTCAGATTCAAGCATGCGGACAACCTGGCTCATCTTAGGTCTTTTCTCAGAATCTGGATCAACACACCTCAAAGCAGTTAAAAGAGCACGTTTAAGGGCTCTTGTTGATGGCCTTACTTCAATATTTGGGTCTACCACTTCTTCTGATCGCCTACTTCCAACCATCATTTTCAGCCAATCAACCAGATTTACCTGCAAGTATTGCAACTCACATTTATAAAAGAAAAACTAACAAATATTTCCTTTAAAAGGTCAAAGGAGCACCGAGCAAAATTCTTTTCTCATATTATCATACTCAAACGCTTTCTAATTGTCTTGAAGATAGGATCAAGGAAGACAACAATGATAAAAACATCGAAAGATTGGCTGCAATGGTTTGTTGGAAGAAATGGGAGGAATTTTAAGGTTTATGACAAAACATGTCGCAGACTTGATGCAATGTCATTAGCCTTGGAGCCTGCAGGAGAGTTTAAGTGTCACAGATAGGAAAGGTACTTATGAGGAAACAGGCTAAAGCGAGGATTAAAAGCATAAAGTTTTGTTACAGGCAGAAACTTTTGGCGGGGTCCCCTTTACAGCTAAAATAATTGTCAACTTTTGTACAGATAACTGATAAAGACAGTAACAGGGGAGGCATTAAGGTGAATGCCTCCCCATGAATATAACAGCATATTAATAGGCTATTCAAAGAAGTGAAGGGACTCATAAAATAAAAAAGAGGTTGGAGGCCATGGTAGTTCCTGCAGTAGTTACAAGACAGGTGGGGTCTTGCCAAGGCTGCATCTGAGGGGAATGATCTGGTTTGAAGAAACTATTTCCAGTATGACAACAATTGGCTCCAATATTGCAAGATTTATAATTGAATGCCAATGTGACTTTAAAAGGCTCTTGGGTATAGAAATTATCCTCTTTGATACATTGAATTCTTACTTTTTTCCCCTCTCTATTTAAAAAATTTGCCTTCATTTTTTTTGGGATAAGTAATAAAAAAAATTTAAAAGAAAGAAAGTGTATTGCTTTTAAGTTTTAACATTTGAAAAAATAACAACTACAAGGAATCATTCCACAGACTGGGTGACTTTCCTCAATAGGTCAACAAAATATCAGAATTAATCTTAGTTTTCCAACACAGAACCAGAAAGTACAACGAAAAACGGAACCAAAATGCAACATGGAGTTAAAACCAACTATAAGGAGACGGGTAAAAGAAGGCCTTAGGTTGTCCTGCAATAAGTTGCATTCCTGATATCTAATGAGAGATCCAAATCATGAAACCTCAACTTATATCAGCATCCACTAATCAGTTACTAGTACAATTAAAAAGAATTGCATCAAGTGCCTCTATGATTCATAGATAACAACGATTCAGTGTCTTTTAAGCGGTTCAAAAGACATATATACTAGTGAAGAATAATTTATTCCATACCTCATGGGCAGGACGACCATAGTCCACTGGATCTCTTCCAGTAATGGCTTCTAAGAGCAGAACCCCAAAGCTGTAAACATCACTCTTTTCATTCAAAAGGCCAGTATTTGCATATTCAGGAGCAACGTATCTGCACATTTTTGAAGAAGCAGAGGTGGTGGGAGAATGAAAATGAAAACGATTATTCCAACACAAACTGTCTAGAAGTAAATTGAAACAATCTTAAAACAGGGAAATCAGATTTTTTATGGAATAGAAGAATTATTTACCCAAAAGTTCCCATGACTCGAGTTGTGACGTGACTTTTACCAGAACCCAGCAACTTGGCTAGACCAAAATCAGATACCTTGGCATTGAATTCATCGTCAATCAATATGTTGCTTGACTTGATATCCCGATGCACCACTTTTGGCTCAATGGCCTCATGCAAGTAGGCAAGACTGCAACAAGCACGCCACATTAAATGTGAACCAGAATGCCTGAATCTGGGAATGATGAAAATAAACTGACTTACGCTTTAGCTGTGCCAAGAAGAACCTTCACTCGGGCCTCCCAAGTAAGATATCCATGTTGACGCATTGCTCCATGAAGCCACTGCTCTAACCTCTAAGTTTCCATTGTTGACATACTCATATAACCAACATCCTGAAATTTTAGATCAGTGTGGAGGAATTAAATCCATTGTTCAAGCTACCACTCTACAAAAGATTCTTTGTGTTCCCCGAATATCTAGTAAGTAGTGCTTACTACTTAGAATATCCTACTTTTGTGGGAGCTGATTTGAATTGTTGATAAAAGTATTTAGTTAGACTAAGACACAATGTAAAAGAAAACAGTACCTGTGAGTCCCTTCAATGCAGTATCCCAAAAGACGAACCAAATTCTTATGACGCACATGACCAATAGCATCAACTTCCACTCTAAACTCTTTCTCTGCTTGGCCCCTAGAGTGAACAAGTTTAGAGAGTTCAACTTTAGCCAAAGTCACATGAACAAGAAAAAGATTCATAAATAAATTGAGGAAATTGATGACCATATTTAAACTCACAGATTGTTAAGGATCTTTTTAACAGCTACTGGAGTCCCATTAATCAACTGCCCTTGGTAAACAACTCCATAACCCCCCTCACCAAGAACATTATCCTTAGAAAATCGGTTTGTAGCAAGATCAAGATCCCTTAATGTAAACCAGTGGCCCCAACCTAAGTGAGAGAATTCAGGCAGGCCGGATAGAGGGGAAGGAGCGGTTATAGGATACGATGAGGAAGGCTTATACACAGTAACCTTGCCAGAATCTTCTCCAGCTTGAGACCCGGCACCATCTTTCTCTAAATTATGAAATGAACCTGACTGGCTGCTATAGTCTCCATTCTTCCCCTTCCCCATACCTAGATGGACAAAAACCTTATCTGATTCTTTCTCACTGGATTTATCATGAATGATAAGAAGAATGCCATCACGAGGAACAAATTCATCCGCTGATACTTGCTCCACTCGGACTTCCTTAATTTCCTTTGAAACAGCAGGATTTGGCTTATAGGAATCTTCTCCCTACCTCTTTGTGATTTCTTCCGCGATGTAAGACACATTGACAGCACAGAGAGGATAATTACGATAAATTTTCCAACTGCAATCCCAATTACTTCCCAAACCTTAAGATCAATTGCAATCCAACTGCAATCCCAATTATATCAAGTGTCCACCAGTTTTTAGAAGAATTAACTACAAAAGCAAAAAAAGCATGAGATAAGTAACTCTTCAAGAGACAATACTATCCAACACTAGGTCTCATATACTCATTTTTGGTAGCAGGTTGAATTGGAGCTCACATATTTATAATCTGGTTGGTCCACATTACAGTGCATTATTTTCTCCATTGTAGCCAAAAGTAAAACCTCCTAGGCCTTTTTTATCTCTTCAATACTCATGCATGTATTCCTAAGATTAATATCACTCCTAGGAGCAATGGAGCACAGCTTCTTGGTTTCACAAGTAAATTCTATTTACAATTTTAATTTTATAATGCTCAAAAACTGTTTTTTACCTCATCAAATGCTTCAAATATGTCAATACTTGCTTGGTGGATTGTACAAACAATTGTTCTTCCTGTATCAACTACATTCTTCACAGCTCGCATGACAATTGCAGCTGCTCTTGCATCCAAACCAGTTGTTGGTTCATCCATGAAGATAATAGAGGGGTTGGCAACAAGCTCCACAGCTATTGTAAGCCGCTTGCGCTGCTCATTTGATAGACCAGTAACGCCAGGTATGCCTACTATGGCATCCTTTATTCCATCAAGCTCAATAGTCTCCAGGACTTCATTCACAAATTCCTGCATGACATGCCACAGCAGCTTCCACAGAATGTTATTTCAATGATGAATATAAAACCAAATCTAGAGAATATATGTTTACAAAATATGGAGAGGTAATGATCTGAAGAATAAGCAGAAGAACAATAAAATTGATCAAACCTCTATTTGGCTTCTATACTAGTCTGTGGAGGAGAATTTCTAGACTTTTTGTCCAGATGGGCACCATCATGTGAATCTTCACTTCCCTGTATTTTAGAGAGCTTTTCATGCGAGATAATAGCACGAGATCCAGGAGCTGAATGTTTATTAAATGAGGATGAATCAACATCTAGCTATTGTTTGTTTTATTGCTATTTAAGTTAAAATGTAATAACAATAAAGAAAAACTTACACTTCAAGAAAGTTAGGGCCAAGATATATCCAATGTTGAATAATATTGTAAATCCAAATAGGGTACCAAGTGATATCCAATAAAGATATCCATCAAAGTTTAATCCTCTGCTTTCAAGTATTCCTTGCCCTATTGTAGTGTTTGTGGACAACATCTACTGACAAGAAAGGAAAGCAAACTCAGTTGGTAAGACCATCTATTTACTCAGGATGTTTATGTCAATGTTAATTACAAAAATGGCAGGCTATTGGCAGGTTTATACCAGGAGTATTGATGCACATGTCTTACATCCAAAATTAGTGGCATACAAGCTAATATAATAAGCACATTATTCTGTAGTCTACAAGGTGTGGTTGTAATCGAAATATTCACTACTTTAGTTGCTAACCTATAATGCCAGCTATGATTGTTATGCAAGAATTGTTGATCAAGAAACAAAAAATTGATCTGGGATGACTGTTACAATTAATGACTGAAATTACCGGAAAAAGTTAATGAAGTTTCAGTGCATTAGAAGTAATGAAGCCCCAATATTCTAAAGAATTGAACTTGCATAATCTAATAAACAATTGGCTAAGATTAGGAAAGGCAGAAGTAGGGTGGATGGAGACAGTGAAGAAGGATTTGAACTTCCATACTGTATAAAGGTTTGGCTTATCAACTTGATTCATTGTAACAATAAATAAAATTCATACTGTCAGTACAAAAGTTTGAGATTCAAATTAAAAAAACACACATAAATAAAGACACAAAGAAATAGCGAGGACATTATTGAGATTTTATCTGATTGGTTTTCAACGTTGATCTGTTTGGAGGAGCCATAAAATCACTAGTTCTTCCCCTTGCTCATGAGCAGTTGTATCAGCATAAAATGGAGTGGATTTTTTGTTATGCAGTGGGAGGCTCACCTTTTGCCATCTCGGGGCAAGAAATTCATTTAAAGAAAGGCCTATTTCTCCATATGTCAGGGGAGAAACCCAGAAACCCCACTTCAACCAAACAGGCATAGAAGCTGCAACAAAAAACACAGCAAATGATTGAGACTCACCTTTTAATTGGATATCTTAGATTGAGATTGGAGAAGAGATATGATAACCTTACGTTGAGTAATAACGAAGCCACCAAATAAAAACAGAAATAATATTGCAAAACTACCAGCTGTCATGGAAGAAGTATTAGTCTGGAAGACTGAGGCCAGGAAACGAAACATAGATAATGAAGATAAGTGCACCGCAAAAAGAAGAATGAACTGGCAGGAAGAACCTAAGAACACAGCAAATGATTAGAGAGTCATAACTAAAAGAAACTGAGACTGCTTGAGCAAAAGAAAGTATTAGCATAAAATGTTGTTTTGAGGTTCTAGCCCTTGAGAAGCTTTGGGAATGCATTTGCTAATTGATGAACCAAAAATAGGGGAAAATCAAACAAATTTACATATTTTCATCTCAAGTTCACCTTTCAGCCTCAGGACTATATCCAATTACATAATAAGTAAGAGCTGTCCAAACTAGAGATTCCACAAATGAAAGTGGAACCTTTAAAAGACTTGCTGGAATCGCATAAGCCCAAGCTGGGTAAAAACAGAATGCTTTTTGTTTGTAGAATACTTCAAGCCTTTGAATAGTCATGGACAACTCTGGAAACCCATCAACAAGAAGGATGACAAGAGCGTAAAACAGGGAACCCATATAGTAATTTGCATGAAGAACATCAATATCCATCCTAGTCCGTAAAAATACAGTCATTGTGATGCATGCAATGATAAAAAGCTGCAGATAGAAAAGACCAAAATGAGTTTCCAATTTGCAGGACCTTTGCCAAAGTAAAAAAGAAAAATCAGTAACCGAATGAAGAACATATGCAAAAGTACAGATCCTAACCTGAATAGTTTTGAAGATATATAAGAAAGAATTCCTTTTCATGAGAAGAAGCTCCCTTGATGCACATGCTCTAAAAAGTTCCCATTTAGAAAGAGAATACAAACTAAAGGAAAGAGCATCCTTATGGCTTTGGGATTTATCATATGGCTCTGAGAGCTTCTCATCTAGCTTCTTTTCATAAGGAGATTCCTTGAACTTCCTAGCAAACATATCAACTGAAACATAACTGTAAGGTACTTCCATGTGACACCAGTACGGTGCTTGATCTTTCCTAGAGATAACCTGCATAAAGACAGGATGAAGTAGTTCTTTTAAACAAACAAAAGCTTTAAAACAAAACAAACAAATATAAGGCTTCTATGCACTTACCTCTTGGACAAAATCAGCAACGCCTTTCCTCTCAGGACACCTAAAACTGCAATCCTCAAAATATTCTAGAACATGTTCTCGTGGACCATGATACACAATCTTCCCTTCTGACATTAAAATAAGGTCATCAAAAAGATCAAAGGTTTCTGGTGCTGGCTGAAGAAGTGAAACCAGTGCAGTAGCATCTGTAATATGCACCAGCTGCTGAATACATGTAACAATTTGAAATGCAGTGGAACTGTCTACAACCATTTGTTATTTCATCCATAAACAAGGGCTTTTGTAGGACCTACAATCATCTCCCCTGCCAAATTTAAATTTCAATTCCTTTTAGTCAAAATTCTAAGTTTAAATCAGGGATTTAGTTATCTCAATAAGAGTACTAGCTAGTGGAACGATTATCATTCTATTATTCAAACTACCTGTAGTCAATCTCCTTTTCTCACCACTAGAGATACCTCTTCTGGTGGCATCTCCAACTAGAGTGTCAGCACAGATATCAAGTCCAAGGATCTGAGAAGCCATGGCAGCAATGGACATAAAATGGTAAGGCATCTATATATGAATTACAGTGTACAAGTTTGCTTTCTGCTCTGTTTAAAGAGAATGACCTTTAGTATGTAGTCAGTTTGAAGGGTTCCTTTTAGTCCTTTGACAGAAATTGCCTGTCAAAACAAATAATAAGATCAATATTACAACATTGTTTTAATTTCAATTTCAATCAATAATTCCTATAACTATAATACAATGATGACTGTCCTGCACATTGCTTCAAATTGATTCACATGATAATACTAAACCACGACTGCTAAAGCACTATGTTAAAATAGAGCTGATAATTTTATTCTTCTCCAATATGGAGGTATATAAAGCTATACAAGGGAATACAGAAAAGGAAAATAATTACAATTAACTAATACAGCTAATCTAATTACTAATTAACAGCTAATACAAAAGTCAAATAATCCCTAGCTATACACACGTCAACACTCCCCCTCAAGTTGGTGCATAGATATCTTGGATGCCCAACTTGACAAGTGTGGAATATAAAACTCGACTTGATACTGCCTTTGTCAAGATATCTGCTAACTGATCCTCAGATTTCACAAAAGGCACACTAATAATCCCATCAGTTAGCTTCTCCTTGATGAAGTGTCTATCCACTTCAACATGTTTAGTACGATCATGTTGAACTGGATTATGTGCAATACTGATAGCAGCCTTGTTGTCACAGTAAAGATTTACTGGTTTCTCAAGATTGAAACCCAGTTCCCCCATTAAGATCCTTAACCACAACAACTAACAGACACCATGCGACATGGCTCTATATTCTGCTTCTGCACTCGACCTAGCCACAACATTTTGGTTCTTGCTACGCCATGTGACTAAGTTTCCTCCAACAAATGTAAAGTATACAGAAGTAGACTTCCGATCAGTAATTGATCCCGCCCAATCAGCATTTGTATATCCCTTAACCTCTAGATGACCATGTTTAGAAAACATTAAACCCTTACCAGGTGCGGATTTCAGATACCTGAGAATTCGATGAACAGCATCCATATGGACTTCATTAGGTGAATGCATAAACTGACTTACCACGCTTACAGCATAAGCCAAGTCAGGTCGTGTGTGAGACAAGTAAATCAATCTCCCAACTAACCTTTGGTACCTCTCCTTGTTAGTTGGAACCTTATCAACACGATCATCCCCCAATTTGTGATTTTGCTCAATAGGAGTATCAATAGGTTGGCAAGCTAGCATTCCAGTTTCGGTTAATAGGTCCAAAACATACTTTCGTTGAGACAGAAAAATACCATGCCTAGATCGAGCAACCTCAATGCCCAAAAAATACCTTAGTGCACCTAAGTCCTTTATCTCAAACTCTTTTGCAAGATAATCTCGCAGCCTTCTAATTCCTTCTTCATCATTACCTGTAACTACCATATCATCAACATATATAATCAAAGCTGTAAGTTTATCTCTATCACATTTACGGAACAAAGTATGATCAGCTTGACTTTGTTTGAACCCATAATTCTTCAAAGATTGACTGAACTTGCCAAACCATGCTCATGGAGACTGTTTCAACCCATATAAAGATTTGTTCAACTTACAAACCTTTCCAACATCAGAGGCCGTAGTAAAACCAGGAGGAAGATCCATGTATACTTCTTCCTCCAATTCCCCATGCAAAAAAGCATTCTTCACATCAAATTGCTGCAAGGGCCAATCTAGATTTGCAGCTAAAGACAGAAGAACCCGAATAGTATTAATCTTGGCCACAGGTGCAAAAGTCTCATGATAGTCAATTCCATAGGTTTGTGTATAACCATTGGCTACCAACCGAGCCTTATACCCTTCCACAGATCCATCAGCTTTATGCTTCACCATGAAAACCCATTTGCAACCCACAGTCTTCTTGCCTTCAGGTAGTTCAACCAAATCCCAAGTAGAGTTCTTCTGGAGTGCTTCCATTTCCTCAACCATAGAAATTTTCCACTTTGGATTACCAAGAGCATTCTGTAAATTATCAGGGGTGGATACAGAGGACAAATGGTTTGCAAAAGCTATATAAGAATCAGATAAACGATGAGATGATACATAATTCGAAATGGGATATTTATATTTTGACTGACAAGTACGGGACTGTCTCCTCAAAGCAATAGGTAAATCATCCACTGGATCAATAGAATCTACAGAAACACTAGACTCTATTCGAGTATCAATTGGGGAAGAAAGTTTAGGAATTACCTCAGGTTCGATATTCTCAGGGGAAGCAGTTGATTGGTCTTGTTCAAGAGTGGGGTCTGTCTGACTGTCCTGAAGAGCATCCTGATCCTGGTTTTTCTTCCTTCTTGCATATACTCTCAATTCCCTTTCTTTAGGTAATTTAGATGGAGTTGGTGGAGTGATCTCCACTCTGGACACAATAGGTATTGTCATTTCATCCCAAGACAACTTCTCTTTTTCCTTACTTTCAATCTCCCCCTGAAGAGAAGTGTCAGAAGCTCCTCTTGGAAAATAAGCTTCCTGTTCAAGGAAGGTAACATCCATAGATACAAACACTTTTCCAGAAGAGGGATGATAACACTTGTACCCTTTCTGAGTAGCAGAATAACCCACAAAAAGACACTTACGGGCACGAGGATCCATCTTACCACTTTGATGTTGATGAACATGAATATAACAAGTATACCCAAAAACTTTTGGTGGGATATTGAGAAGAGAAGGAAGAGAATGATATTGAGATAGAGTATAGAGAGGGATTTTGAACTGGAGGACACGGGATGGCATACGATTTATAAGAAATGCAGCTGTGAGGATGGCATCACCCCAAAAACGTTTTGGGACCTACATAGCAAAGCATAAAGATCGAGCCACTTCCAGGAGGTGACGATTTTTACGCTCGGCTATACCATTCTGTTGTGGGGTAGTTACACAAGAAGTTTGGTGAATGATGTCATTCTGTTGAAAATAGGCATTGAAACCCTTTTTTGGGTACTCCCTCCCATTATCAGACCTGACAACTTGCACCTGAGCATTAAATTAGGTACGAATCATTTGATGAAAAATTTGGAAGATAATAAATACATCACTTTTAGTTTTCATCAAATATACCCAAGATACCCGTGTGCAATCATCAATAAACAAAACAAACCACTGAACACCAGTATATGTAGGAATTGGAGATGGACCCCAAACATCAGTATGAATTAAAGAGAAAGGAATATCACTTTTATTGAAACTTAAAGGAAATGAAACACGATGACTCTTTGCATAAATGCAAGGTTCACAATGAAAATTAGAAACATTGACTTTAGAAAACAAAGATGGAAAAAGATGCTGCAAATACTAAAATGAAGGAAGTCCTAATCTCCTATGCCATAACCAAATCTTCTCCCTAGCCTTAGACTCTTCTGTTCCCACTTGATACACATGTCCAGCCTCTAACACAGGTGCTTCTTTCAAATCCAAGTAATACAGGCCCCCACGTTCTCTACCAAGACCAATCAGCTTCTTCGTAAGAATATCCTGAAAAAGACAATGAGTAGAGAAGAAGATTGCACAACAATTAAGATGTTTAGTAATTTGGCTGATTGACATTAAATTATTAGAGAGACTAGGAACATGTAGAACTGATGAAAGAGACAAAGATGATGATAAAGGAATAGAACCAACCCTAAGAATTGGGGTAGAAAGACCGTTAGCAACCTTAACAGTATTTCTAGGAGTAGTAGTATAAAGTGTAAATAGTTTTGAGTCATTGGTCATATGATCTGAAGCCCCTGAATCAATGATCCAAGGTTTATTACAAAAAACAGAAATTGTACTCTCAGTGAATCCAAAATTACCTGTGTTGCCTGAGGAAGTAGAAGCATTAGCCAAAGAAACCTGTTGAACAGATTGATCTACCTGAAAGGGAATAGAAGCCTGAGAGTGTATAGAGATGTGATGAGCCTGGGGTCCAGAATTGTTCCCCTTTGTTTGAGTTCCCTTTTTCTGAACAAACCATTCTGGATACCCATTCAATTTAAAGCATGTTTCTCAGATATGATTGGTACCATTACAGTAGGTGCACTTCCTATTGCTAGAAATTTTGGACCCAGGAGATACTAAAGGAGGTCGAGAATTACCGAAACTCATATCTGGAACCATTGGTAGAGGCCGAGAAGAAGCACCAGCCACCATAGCAGACCCATCATGAAATTTTACAGCCATCATAGTAGCCTGACGAAGCTCTTCACGGCGTACAAAGGCAAAAGCATTACGAACACCAAGAAGAGGATCTTGAGCCAACACTTGACTCCGGACCTGGTCCAAACTAGGATCAAGACCAGCCAAAAAATCATATAAACGATCCTCCTTAATCTCTTTTTTCTGGACAGCAGCATCTGCCGAGCACGTCATTACACTCGGACGAAGGTAGTCCAATTCCTACCAAATAAGTTGAAGAGCACCATAGTAATCAGCCAAAGACTTACCATTTTGGCATGTCTCATGAGCTCGACATCGGAGTTCATACATTTGTGAAGCATCCTTGCTAATAAAATAGGTTTGAGAAACCGCATCCCAAACATCATGAGCAATAGGAAGACGAAGAAAAACTGTCCTAATATTAGAAGTCATTGAATTAAGAAGCCAAGATTTAACCATGGCATTCTCCTCCACCCATTTAGGGTAAGTAGCATCTGTTTCAACTGGTTTGGGTTTTTTTCCAGTTAAATACTGCACTTTTGCTCTTCCTATGATATACATCTCCACACTTTGAGACCATGTGGAATAATTCGAGCCATTCAATTTTTTTGGAGTGATTTGTAAAGACATGTTGTCTTGTTGTATAGTCACAGTAGTAGGAGAAGGGTTAGCATCGCCCATATTGAAAAATAATGGGAAGAATAGCAGTAATCAGCAGCAATGGTGGCTGGAACAGCAACAGTAGTGGATGGGACAGCAGCAGTGATGGCTGGAACAGCAAAAGCGGTGGCTAAGTAGTTTCCAGCGACGGTGGCAGCGGAAAAAACTTATATGTATATTAGGGTAAAAGTCGCTGGAAAAAAATAGGGTAATATTATAGGATCAATGCTCTGATACTATGTTAAAATAGAGCTGATAATTTTATTCTTCTCCAATATGGAGGTATATAAAGCTATACAAGGGAATACAGAAAAGGAAAATAATTACAATTAACTAATACAGCTAATCTAATTACTAATTAACAGCTAATACAAAAGTCAAATAATCCCTAGCTATACACACGTCAACACAATATATTCTAATAAAGGAACACATGCTAATACTTGGAGTGCACTATCAAATTAGAAAAACAGAGTAGGCCTTTCAATTTTTATTCATAGTTTTACTAGAAACCCTGGATAAGATACTAAATTCTCATAACATCATGAACTAGGAAACAGAATTGACCGCCCTAGGTACCCAATCAGGCGAGTAAAAACTGGGGCCTATTGTGGGGGGTTGTGTCTACAGCCTAGAATGAATACAAATTGACCAAGGACAATGGTCGAACACAATGGCTGATCACAGTGGCCGAACATCCGAGCATAGAGGAATTCAATAGTCACCCACCTTGGGATGACATGGTTGCCGGCCTATGGATCCCTTCCTTTTGGTCGGTTGGCCGATCATCCTCACAAGAAGTGTCCACTAAGCCTAACAATCGACCATCACATTTAATGCTACTGGACCTATCACATCCGCTTGCATATTAGGGCTACTTCCCTAACACACATCCCCTAAGAGCATTCTTATCAGACTGAGTATTTAGGCGAAAACAACAAAAAATAGGGAGGAGGCAGCAAAACCATGCACCATCAGCCTCCCCAAACTATTGAAAACCCGTAGTTGATGAACAGTAGCTCGTCCAACTTAAGGAGCTACTGTTCATCCTTCGGGGAATAAAAAAGATTTCTTTCTCTCTCTTGCAAGCTGTCTACCGCGCCAATAATAACGGAAGCAACAACAACAACAACAACAACGATGACACAGTAACAGATCTAAATCTTCAATACCCCAAATAGAAAAAAAAAAAAATGATGAGCAGTAAAAGAAAAAAGAAAAAAAAATGAGAAAGAAAAATACATGTGAAGTAGCAGTAACAGCAAAGATGGAGGCTCAAAACGAAAAATGGAGGCTCAAAACAATGGAGGCTCAAAACCAAAAAAAAAAAAATCGAGCACTGCTAAGAAAGAAAGAAAGAAAGAAAATAAAGGGGGAGACGCTGAGAAAGAAAGAAGAAAAAAAATGAAGGGGGAGACGCTGAGAAAGAAAGAAGAAAAAAAATGAGGGGGAGACGCTGGAGAAAGAAAGAAAGAAGAAAGAGAAGGGGAGTAGAAAAAGTGGGAGGGGGTACGTGGGTGATGGGGAAAAAAAGGAGAAAAAAAAAAGAAAAAAGAAAAAGAGGAGAAGTATACGTGGGTGGAGGAGAAAAAAGGAAAAGAAAAAAGAAAAAAGAAAAAAAGAAAAGAGGGGGAATATGCTACGGGTGTATAGAAGAAGGATAGAAAAAAATGAGAAAAGTTGGTATTTTGAAAGTTGTGAAAAAATAAATAAAATAATAAGAATATATTAAAAAATAGAATAGTAAAGTTAAAATAGGGAGTCTGATACAATGGTGCTTTAGCTAAACTAACAAAAGTGGGTTTTTTAGAACCAAATTGGCAAAAAAAATAGGGAGTCTGATAAGAATGCTCTAAGCCAACCTGATGGGATGACTAGTTGGCACGCCTACGGCCTAGATTTAGGTTGGTTTTCCACCAAAAATATTACCTCCATGCTCTACAAATACCCTTTATTCCTCTGAACAAAGGTTAGTAAACTCTTGCACTGTTACTCAGCCATTCTCATTTCTCACTCTTCACATTGAACTCCTTGTTGGTGGTTTCGTTTCTTCTCCAAAATCTCACCCACTTACAGTTAATTGCGTAGTTTGTTGTAAAAAACAAAGGGAAGTATGTACACCTTCCTAATTAATTTTTCATGTAGCCAAATTTCTTGGCTTCTCATTGTGATACATATGAAGAACAACATTTCAAACATGCTATAGAAGTACAAATAAGTTCACAAACATGAACGAAGACCGGAGATGCAACAGTTACCTTCATGTAAGTGTCTATGTCAGGATCTGGATCAATTCCAGCTTCCTTCTCCCTTTTACTGACCTCCAATATAATATCTTTATTAGGCCAAGAAACAAATAGTGCTATTATTAGCATTACTGCTGTGTCTATAACTAAAACTCCAAGGTTAACTCTAAGGAAAACATACCTGCTCGGCTTACAACACCTTGACAACATGCTGAAAAATCCAATATTTCCCTCACAGTCATCTCAGGAATGTGCTGGTCATATTGGCTAATATAAGCTGAAGTTTTTTGGGGGACAAACTCTTCTAGCTTGTATCCGTTATAAGAAATTTTCCCAGCAATCTATTATAGAATTCAGATAGACATATAATACAACACTTTAGTGCAAATTAAACTATCTCCAATCCAAAAACAATTATACATTATGCTAGGTATATTTTAATTTTAATACAAGGAGATATGTATATTTCAGTATTGCTTTGAGCATTTCTCGATTTTAAAACAAGTAATTCTGTTGGTTTTGCATTCCAGATATTGATAAAAGTTTGAAACCTTGAGAGATTGGTTTAGATTCCCTGACAAAGCCTTTAAAAGGGATGTCTTCCCACAACTTGGAGGACCAAGTAGTAGAGTTATCCTGCAAGAAAATTCAGGCTATGTAAATACACTTCTTCTTTTGAAAAAAAAAAATTTCTAAGAGCTTATTAAAGATATATGAAATGAATTTTTGATCCTAGAAGTAATGCAAATTGAAAGGGGCAATATTTCCAATCCAAATCATCATAAAATTGTGTATCAATGAAGATTTCATAAGTATGGGATACCACTAGGTGATGAGAAATCACAGTATAATGGTTTTTCTTAGACAAATAAAATATGGCAATCAAATTGTATATCTAAAAGGTCATACTCAATGCACAAGGCTTCTGCGTTTGCAGGGTTTGTGAGAGGTGGTTGGTATTTGGAGAGACTGATTCCCAAACTTGAACCCATGACACATTGTTTGGGCACTTGCCATTGCACCAAGGTCCAATAAAAGCTATAATGCAAGGTCCTCAAAGAGTCTATAATACATTGATCTAAACTATTAAACGGATATCACCAAGAAGATGAATGGACAGACTAACAAAGTCATATATTCAATGTACTACATTAACACTTTGTATGCCATATATGCAATTCTTTCAATTGTAGATGAATGAAAAGACAAAATCCAACTTTAAAAAAATTTAGAAACAAACAATATATTTCATGTTACTGGAGAAGAAAATGCAACAAAATATTTCCTTATATATATGATTTGGAACCTAAATCAAATATTTTTTTTAGATATGATTGGATTTGAATTGTTCTTTATCATTAGGTCAAGACACTAAAATTGGTTTTTTTTAGTGTAAATGGAATTCAAACCCATGTCCCCACCATGAGAGACTTAACCAGTTGACCTATCTAGAATTCACCTAAATCAAATAATTGACTAAGAAAATGGTTACTAGTGTAAAATTAAGCAAAGTTGATTAAGATAAAATCCTACAACTACCTTCCAGGCTTTATGATACCATTGACATCATCAATGATGCTTATCTTGGCTTGACGTGACTTTGTACCCAGCAGTTTAACGAATTCCTGTTCGAAATAAAATAAAATAAATAAAGAATGTGGTAAAACTAAGCAAAATGAAAACTTTGTCTTTTTTTTTTTTTTTTTTCAATTCCTACTTCGATTACTCTTAATTATTTAATGCTTCACTCCTCCCTCCAAGAATGGAGAGACTTATTTAATGTTTCCACTCCTTAAAGATCAATATGATTGAATATAAGAAGATCTTAATGAAGTTTATTGTTGTGAAAAATGTTTTTTTTTTTTAGGTTATGTTTTTTGAGATTCATGATTATTTATAATCCTTAACAAGAGATTGTTTTTAAGTGAAAAATGTTGATAAAAACAATAAAACAATCTCTTGCATGGTAGGTTTAAGTCCTAAAATGGGCAAAATATACTTATCCGATTATCCCAATATATTGATTCACTCGAGTTAATTTAATAGCCTAGAGCCAAGTAATCTAACAAAGAGATTTGTAACTCAATTGACACTTTTAAATCTGTTCGTAGGAAATATTTATAGATTAAATCCCTCGTTCTACAACTATCTTATTATCAAAAAAGGAAACAAAACCCACTCATGGGCCACACTCCCACCACACATGGGGAGAGTATTATAGCCCATCCTATAGACAAATCACAACAAGATTTTTTTTGCCCAATAACGCCTATTTTAAAGTTTTTTTGCCAAAAAGTACTGTTCCAAACTTATGTAGGGATGTAGGCCAGTTTTACTCAAAATCGTCTCTTCAAGAGACGATTTGATCTTTTTTTTTGAAAAAAAAAATAATTTTTAATTAAAATTTTTTCTTTTAAACTGGTTTTAAAAAAAAATGTAAAAAAATTAAATTTTGGACAAAATCGTCTCTTGAAGAGACGATTTTGGTCTTTTTATTTTATTTTATTTATTTTTTTTAAAACCAGATATTTTATCAACATTTTTAAAATTTTCCCGTCTCTCTCATCGACTCTCTCTCTCTCTAGCGATTCTCTCTCTCTGTGGCGACGAGATTCCACCGATTCCCTCTCTCCTCTGTCACCGTTCACCGGTCTCTTTCTCGCGATCCACCGACCGATCCCTCTCTCCTCTGTCGCCGCTTCTTCTCTGCTCTGGGCTCGGGCCGGTCTCCTTCTCGCCGCTTCTCTGCTGTCTGCACTCCAGCCGGTCTCTTTCTCTCTCCACCACACCAACTCCGGTACTCTCTGAACCATTCTCAAAATTTATTTTTAATTGTTAGTTAGTTAGGGTTTGTAGTTAATTAAGGTTGATTTTTAGTTAGGTTACAAATGGATTTTAGGGTTATTTTTTAACCGGTAATAAAAAGATTTGATTAATATCTAGGTTCAATTTTAAGGAACTAGGAACATTGATACTATGAAAATATATATATATATATATATATATATATATATATATATATATAGTTTTTGGTTTGTGAGTACCACTTTTCTGATATGGTAAAACCTATGTGAGATTCTTTTCTATGAAAGAGGATATGTAAAAGGAAAAAAGAAGTGGGAATTGGAATAGAGCTGCCCTTAATTTAGTAAAAATTATGAGAATATATGACTTAGTACACCCTAATCGCCAACATGCTTTATAAGCTGCATCTCTTGAAATAGTCCATCCATGTCTATTTTAAATTCAACAAGAAGTGATTCAGCAATTCCTTGCTGGAACATTGAATCATTTTTCATTTAAATGGAAATTCCTATGCACTAAGTACATATGGCATGTATGGACTTTGAATTTCAATACATAAAAGCTTTTCGTGAGCTTCACACAAACACTTTTAGCTCTTCTTCAAATACTCCCAAGTCCCAATTTAAAAACTTGTACTAACTTCAACATTATTGCCATGTTATTGCTATGGGACTTCTAACAGTATAAAATTCAGATATCCAAATTAAAGACCCAAAAGAGAAATTAGTCGAAAACTTCGGTCCTCCCAATGCATTAAACCTCACATTGTAACTCAATTTCTCACCCAAGTTCTCAAACTTTAAACTCTTAGGCTCAACAGTCACCGATACTCCATTAGGTTCATCCACTTGCACCACATAAGTACTCATCCGGGTCCCAACATTTGTCACTGTCCTCTTGTATGTTACACTAGTGCTTGGGCCATTTTTATCCAAAAGCACAGCAAAAGAAGGGTAGTTTAAGTCACCAGGCTGAAGAAATGCATTATTAGGACAAGTGAAATTACCCCTTGATAATAAAGCTATTGTTCATGATTCTATTTACTTGAAACTTACTCAAATGGTCATATGATAAGAAAACGAAGTCATTTGTTTTGTTTTGTTTTGAAGGATCTTGACGACTTAGTGGAGGCAGCTCTTCAATTTTATGGCAGAAAGAAGATGTTGGACAACAAACCACTTCCGTTGAATTTCGAGAAAGATAATGATCCTCGCTTAGTTACATCTCCATTGAAGTTTCCTAGACCGCTAGCAATTGATGTCCTTAACAACAGGCTCTTTATTTCAGACAGTAACCATAACCGCATAGTGGGTTCTCTTTCTCCCTCTCTCTCTGACACACACACATGCACGCATGCACACACTCAAGGTGTGTACTTTTTGCGTAAATCCTGATCCTAAGATGAAAAGAAAAATACATTAACATTTTTTTTTTCATTGATTCCAAGTGGTGGACTGTTTGTAGAGAATACTTATTGGGGAATTAGATATCTACATATTTCTCTCTATAAACCTACCTTGAAATAAAAACATCTAGTCATCTTTGTCCTTTATATTTCACATTCTTACATTATTCCTGTTTAATGTGTCAGATATCTGGTTCTTGCCAACATGCTAATGGAGTCTGAAGTTAATCCTATTGACGTTCTACTGCTAAGGAACTCTGTTGCTTTCTACGTTTCTGGTTTTGGATGTATGAGGAATGGTGCTTATTGTTATTAATGGGGTTGGATCAAACTTTTTTTTTTTTTTGGTGGAAGAGAGATTATTAGACTAAGATTTGATTAATTGTAAAACTATATAAGATGAGTGATGACACCCAGTGAACATGATTTTTTGCAATCTATATGAGATTATGGTAAAACTATTCTTTATGAAACATCACTCTAAAACTATTTGTATTTGGTGTTGCCAGATTGAAGATTCTATTGCAAACGTAGGGATTTAGCTATTTTCCAAACATGACCACCACTTTCATCCATCAAGATGGGTTAACCAAGAAACATATATATATATATATACATGTCAAGGGACCAACAAACTTCAATTATAAACACTTTCTTTCATACATATGTAAGATGATCAAATCATGGACCAAAATGGCTAAATGTGAGAACAAAAATATTGTGAGAATACAAATATAAGTTGTAGAGCACAGAGTGATAAAATATAGTTCAAAGAAAAATCATTTTAAAGAGTGATAAAATAAAATAGAAACTGCTAAAACATGTCTTGCATATTTATATAATACAAAAACCAGTGAAACCTTAAAATTACAACTAGCATAATCAATTCGGAATGTCACAAATTAAAAAAAAAAAAAAAAAAAAGAGTGATCAAACACAATCTCAATTAATTAACCACCATTGATTGATTTGAGATAGACGTAAACCATAGCAAAATGACCCTCCTACGAACTTCTTTGTTCCACCCCATGCTGAAATCATCTAGTTCATCGCACTACATAGATCTTAAACATTATTTCTGTACCTAATACATAAAATTAAACGTTAGTTGAAGTAGCACAAGGTACAACAAATAAAAAGCCATGATTCATAAAAAAGAAAATAACTTCATACAATAATGGGTGGGAAAGTAGTACATATATAAATAATCATTTAATTCTATCCATAACTCATAATTTGAACAAGTATATCACATACCTAGTTTGTACCAGCACCACTTGTCGAAGCCATACTCGCATTAGGACATGTTCTACGATTATGTCCCTCAACTTGACATATTCCACATCTCGGCTTAGGTTGACTCTCTCGCCAATCCATCTCATTCCTTATTCTTGTTGACTTTGGTCGACCTTTTTGGCGAGCCATTGTTGGGTCAGGGCGCAACGTAGGCCCTTCAATAGGCTTTCCAGTATAACTCATCTTTCACAGGCTCAAATGGTCGTGAATAGCAAGCTAGTTGTTCAGTCAATCTATAACATGGGTCAATAAATTGCATTACATTAATGTGTTGGTCAGAACAACATGCAATTAAATGCGAACAAGGGATCTTAAACATTTGCCATTTCCCACAGGTGCATGTCCCCTCATGCAACCTAATTTGATGAGTGTGGTCACCCCTATACGAACTTCCTAGATTAGGACTTGTTCGAATCTCAAATACACCTAGGTTACGGTCAAACATCGTTACCGTATGACCACCTGCCTTTGCCCGACACCTATTAAACTTATCCATGGCATATTTACTGAACACTTCACCAGAATTCAGTTGATCTTGAATTTTGGCACGACGATCATCGAAATAATTAGCAAGTTTGAAAAAAGTGAATTTTACCATTGCTGTTATGGGTAGGCTGCGTGAACCTTTCAATACACCATTGAAGCACTCAACCAAATTTGTGGTCATTGCCCCATAACGATGCCCACCATCATGTGAACATGTCCATCTCTCTACTGGGATCCTCATCCAATCGTATACGAGCTTCCTCATTGTATCTTCTAATGCACTCCATTGTTGTGTTGAATTTCCGTATTTGATTAGCACTGCCTGCTCTCATTATCATATTCTTCAGATTATTATCTTTGTAACGCTTCAGGAAGTTACTAGCTAGATGACGAATGCAAACTCTCCAATATCCATTCGTACCCTGCCAATCAGTGAAGTGCTTATCAAGAACGGTTTTTTCGATTCCTTTATGTCGGTCTGATATAAGGCACATACCTTTCCGTTGTGTGACATATTTTTTGATACATATTAAAAACCACATCCAACTATCCTTGGACTCATTTTCCACAACCGCAAATGCGAGAGGATAAACCCCGTTGTCGGCATCTTGACCCATTGCTATCAACAACTTCCCTTGATATTTGCCATATAAATGAGTTGCGTCAATATTGATCACTGGCCTACAATGTATGAATCCTGCAATGCAAGGACCAAAAGCCCAAAATACACGGTGAAATATCTCAGTATTTCTTTCGATGCCATCTTTTTTCTTCCATTTCACTACTGTATTTGGATTAGCATCTTGTACTGCAGCCATGAACATCGGTAAGATCTCATAAGACTTAACCCAATCCCCATATATCCTGGCAATTGCCTTCTGTTTCGCATCCCATAACTTAAAGTAAGAAACTTTTGCCTTATATTCTTTAAAAATTTCTGCATCTAGGGTTCCAATTGTGACGGCATGGTCTTTTACTACGAGATGGTGAATTTCTCTTTCAATCAAATTTGAATCCAACATCTTACCATCTTTACTCACGTCAAGGTTTGTACATGTGTGAGGACCATAGTATTTAGTTATCTCCCAAAATCCATGCTTCTTGCGCTGGCATGCCCGAAGTTTCCATGAACACTCATTTGTGCAATACACTGCCCATTGAGTCAAGTTTGATTCATATACCTTATACCTCTGGTTTCTCTTAATGCTGTAAATCTTTACTGCATGCTGAACCTCTGCTTTATTGCTGAAAATCAACCCTTTACGGAACTCCAACTCCTTGTCCCAACTGGATAGAGGTGTTACCATATCATCACATGGAACACTAATATTATCCCAAGTGTTTGCAATAAATGAAGGTGATGGAGCTTCCATTGTAGGTATGCAAGGCGTAGAGTGTTGTGCATGTATATCATCATCTTCATGGGAGTCACAATCATTAATTATGAGTTCACATAACTCATCTTCATAATCATCATGAACATCATCAAAATCATGTAAGGTCTGGCTTGCCATAAACACATCATCAAGGTGATCATCTTGTACTCCCTGAGCATTCTCATCAGAACGGTTGGGACCACATCCATCAACCAGTGGCGGTGATAAATGCTCATGTCGATAGCTGCTACCCCCACGTTCCTCTAATGGTGTTGGTATATCGTAACATGGTGTATTGAGGGGTTGGGTAAGAACATTGTAATCTCCCTGTAAATCTTCACCTCCATAACCCTCTAGATTTGCATGTTGTGCATCTTCAATATTTAACAAGTCAACACC
>OU015761.1:1897770-1909585 GCA_907173295.1 Fagus sylvatica
TTCAATGATGAGGGCAAATCATTATAGCTTAATAACAACGGTCCAAAGAGATCCTTTTCAACAACTCTTCCAACGTCTTCTAATTCCCACAAACTGCTATCCAAAACCATCTCCCATTCTTCTCTACTTCTTTGGAAGCGCATAAGACTCCCTAGAGTCTTTGCAGCAAGCGGCAAGCCCTTGCACTTCTTTACTATTTTCCTACCAAGGTCTTCTAATTGCTCACATTGATTAGGATCCCTATCCAAAAATGCTATTTTTTTAAACACCAACCAACAGTCTTCCTCAGACAACATCTCCAAATTGATCATGCGTGCACTAGTACTACCCATAATCTCCGCAACTCTGATTTTACGTGTGGTGACTAGAATTCTACTGCCTTGGGCACCATATTTGAGTGCAAGTCTGAATGGCTCCCACAATGTGGAGTCTTCAGTCCACACATCATCTAAGACCAGAAAGAACTTCTTTCTGTTCTTTCTCTCAATCAATTCACATATTTTTTCCAATAGACTTTGCAATTCAGTGCTGTTGGGGTGACCACCTCCAAAAGCTTCAAGGATTGCTTTGGCAAACCTACACTGATCAAAAGGTTCAGAAACACAAACCCATATTCTCTTCTCAAAATGGGACTTCACCTCAGGATCATTGTAGGCTAGTTGGGCAAGAGTGGTTTTTCCAATACCGCCCATGCCCACTAAGGAGATGACATGGGGGCTTCTTTCTTCTTCACTACCCTTGCCTAATAGGATGCTCACTAGATCACCTTTAACATTATCACGACCACATATTTCAGACACATCAACAAAGGAGGTAGTTTTTGGTCGCTCAACTACTTCAATAGCCCCAGTCAATTCAAACCCGTACATCTCTCTCTCTTTGATAATCTCATCTAATTTTTCATTAAGTTCTTTTATCTTATGAGCAATGTCACGATGCTGAAGAATTGAAAAATTAAAGCTGGGGATGAGGGGCCATACCTTCCTCTTCTTAGCAGTACTAGTTTCAGCTTTTTCTTCTTCTTCTTCTTTCGCAATAGCTGCTTTGATCATGGCAGTGTTCCACTCATCCAACACGTCGTCCATCTCGTAGGATACGTCCTTGAGCTTATCTAACCAGAGCTTCACAGCTTCCTCCTTCACTTGCCTTTTCTCTGCATCGTTCAGCACTGCCTGGATGGTGCGGAATTTGCTTTCAAGCTTTTGGATTTCTTCCTTAACACTTGCAGTCAACTTGAACTCTGAAGTAATGAATGAACCAAGCTGCTGCGTGATACCAGAAACAAGAGCACGAGCCATAGTTGGAAATGGAAATTTGATGAATAACACAAGACAAGAGACTGAAGCAAGAGTAGATAGTGTAACTGGTTGATGAAAAGTACAGTAATTTACAATTTATGAAAAACGGCTCTGCTTTGTCATATAAAAAAAAATTGAGTGATTTTGTGCACCATTTTTTTATATTATTAAGTGATATGAAAATATCATTAGCCTATAAAAAAGTATGAAAATTTAATATTAAAATAACTTAAATCAGATTTTAAGGATATTGTAATATTTTTTATTATTATTTTAATATTAAATTTTGTTATTTGTTATAAAGCAAAAGTATTTAATGCTTATTAACAAATAGTGTAACAAAATTCCTATATTTTAACGTTTAACAAAAAACTTTTATTGTTTCCATTCTTAAAATGGAATTGGATTAAAAATTCAGAAACCAAAATAAAACTTTTGTAAAAATAAGGACCAAAAAAGTTAATTGAAGCTTGAGGGTCAATGAAGTACAGCTGTACATCATTATCAGTTCACATGCACTGGCCTTCCAACCCACCGACAATAAGTTCTTTATTTTCTACCAAATGCGACAATCAAGGAGGCTGACATTTTAGAAAAACGAGCTTCTTTTTGGTTATAGCCGGGTCAATGAAGTCCAGCTGTACATCATTATCAGTTCACATGCACTGGCCTCACAACCTACCGACAATAACTTTTTTATTTTCTACCACTAATGCGATAATCATGAATAGTAATCGTCCTTCATACCTGGTCAACGATTGAAATGAAAGTAACTTTTCATTATCAGCCGTTGGATCGATTGCATAACGTGCGATGATATTATACCAGATCCGGATCCCAAATTATTGATGCAAAGTAATGTCAAGGTGACAACGGCCTTTTGCAAGGAAAAGATGATAGCTGAGTTTTCAAAAATAAGTATTTCATTTACAGAAGTACAAATAAGTTTGCTTGTATCTTGTAAAAACAGAAAATCTTTCCAATTAGTTTGCTTGTTCCAAACATCTTATGGAAAAACCATAATCATTTATAAGTCGAAATTCATTGATTCTAATTATCACTGTAAGCTGCCACACGTTCCCAGTTCCCATTAAAGACACATTCTTTTTATTTATAAGAATTGATTGTATCAAAACCATACAAAATTGTTAAACCCTTGAATAGCATGAACTTTTTGTTACATATAAAATTTTAGGATAAAATACATTGCCAGTTCCTCAATTTTAGCTAATGAGCGATTTTAATCCTTGAAATTTAACATAATTGCTTTTAGTCCCTTAAATAATGTAGCCAAACTAAAAATGAACACTTTAAATTTGTTTGAGACTAACAATGATCACTTTAAGTTGTTATGAACTAAAAATAATCCACATTCATCATTCATCATGAGAAATTAAAATTGACAAAGATCAACAAAGAATTTGACTCCAAAATAATTCATATTAATTGATTCAAAGAACAACAAACACTTAAGGGCTTAAGGCTATCAATATCATGACAACCAACATGGAGATATGGCTCCTACATCTTGGGTGCACTTCACAATATGGAGATATACAGCAAAACAACAATTTGTTTCATAAGTTTTACCAAATACTTAATTGTGATTTATAAAATAGTATTTTCAAAACGCACATTTTAAAATCGCTATTTTTTAAAAACGCACTTTTTCAAACAACTTACCCAAACCGACCCATAAACAAGGAAATTATTGCATTTGGAAAAACCACATCAATTGCTTCCTAGTTTATTCAAGATTGTTTTGGGTATCACAATGACAATTTTTTTTGCTAAATGGTATCACAATGACATGTCTCTGCTTGTGGTAGTTCTCATAGTATACGGTATACCCATTAGTTCTTGCTAGTTGCTACCCTTTCAGCATATTGCATAGGACGGTTGAACTTCCAGCGACGATAATCTCTTTGGCTTTCTCTTACTCTCTAGGGGATGCAAATTTTGTATACAAAAAATAAGTCATATGATTGTATGTAATGTACTAATGTGTTCATTGTCTAGTAAATGGTTCAATAATTATTTTTAAGTTGTAAAAATGTCAATTAATGACATAGTAAAAATCTAATTTATTCATTTTATGGTAGAGTTATCCTAAGAACTCTAGACTATCTTAATCACTTTACAATTGCCTTGAATAGGCCTTTTAGGACAAGTTCAATCTTATGATTTTGCACCATCTTATGAAGGATAGCTTATATGGTGAGGTAAGAAAGTAACTTAACCGGTCTAGCTCTATTTAATATAAATGCTATTTCATGCCAATAAAATGTTTGTTCACTCTATCTCTCTCTAGAATCATAAATGAGTATATCTGCCAAAGCAATGCAACGCATTAATCCAAATCAACGATTGTATTGATTGTGGTTAAGACAGTTTATAGCCTATATAACAAACTTATTTGCATTACATTGGTTATTGGTCCAACACGTTTTTAACTTCTGGAATGCTCACAATTGGCATAGTTGACAACTAGGATAAATAACTCAAATAAAAAGTAAGCATGTACATCGCTAATTTAGTGGACCCTGAGTCCCTGAGGCAAAGATATATACTTCTTAGGGTGTTAATCATTGGTTAAACTAATTAATCTTGTTTAATTGTAATCAATATATGACTCTTTGCAATTCTCAAAGTATCTCATCATAGAGATGAGTGATGCTAGTGCCCAATCTCTCTTTTTCTACCAGTCCCAAACCATGGCTCTTTTGCTTTGTAATACACATACAAGGCCAATAGGTCACATGGAGGGCTACTGATGTTACAAAATCACAAGATTTTTCAATTGTATTGCAACTTTGGAAGTTTCTTAAAGCCACACCCCACTTTTAGAAGGTCAACCACAAGATTAACTCTATTTATTGATATCAACCAGGGAAAAGTACAATTTAACTCTTGTGTGGTTTGGTCCAATCATGAATTAATTCATAAACATTCAATTGTTACATTTGACCACCTAAAATTTAGACTAAAGTGAAATGGATTAGGGTTCTATCCAAATTAAAGATTTTTCAAATTATGGGTAAACTTTAAATTACAACTTACCCACTTTGGTTTGATCATTTCATAATTTAGTTTCACAATTTTTTTAATTATTATATTTTGACCCCAAAAGTTTGAATTAAAATGAAATTGTTAACGGATCTTTGGACGAAATCCTAACAAATTAATTCATTTTAATTCAAACCTTAAAAGGGGTCAAATATATGAAACAATCAAAAGTTTGTGAAATAAATTGTGATAGGGATTAATTATAGTAAATAACTTGTCAAATACCCTTTCAACAATATAGATAGCCTAGATGTATGACAAACTTTACTTTTTCTTTTTAATTATTTGATGGGATCTAATCCTAAAGGTTTACTTTTTATTTATTTATTTATTGTTTGGCCCTAGGAGAGGGGAATGGGAGATTCAAACAAGTGACTTCTGCTTCACGAGACATGGTTGTTAGAATGTTAATCGATTATGTTAACCCTTAATGTCCTCTAGGTATGTATGTTTTGGATTTCTATATATATATATATTTTGATGAAGTTTTGGATTTCTATATATTAGTCAAATGGTCAATATATATTATTCTAATGTTTGTTTATCATATTATAAATCTTAATTCGTGCTTTATGTACCTCGTCTTTTTCCATGAATGAATTTATTGCCTTTTGGTTTTCATATTGATGCTATGTGTTGCTTACACCAAGCCCCTTAATGTACACCTTTCATCATTATGCATGGTTACATATATATGCACATCTATTTTGTTGTAAAAGGATGTGAAGTCAATTTAAGTTCATGAATCTTCATCTATACCATATATAATATTCAAAATCTTGCATATTTATATGTACAACTCTCTCCCAAAGTTTGAAACCAACCAAGTTTATCAAACATGGCTCAAATGGTTGGTGCAAGTGAGATTGAGTTAGCAGAGAATGCAAGAACTTTGAGATCATTACTAATAGAGACACGAATAATTGAGTTAGCAAACAAAAGAAGACTACATTCATTACTTCACCATTACAACTTTAGTTTTCATAGTAGTTCCACATTTAGTTCGGACAAAGATGATGTTGCTGATCACGAACATGCTTTACAATGGGCACCCATTGAGAGATTGCCTGCTTTTGAAAGGTTGAGAACATCTTTGTTTGATAAGGATGATGAGAAAGGAAAGAGGGTGATTGATGTTACCAAGCTTGGTGCTCTAGAACGACATATTTTCATAGAAAAGCTCATCAAAAACATTGAAGATGATAACCTTAGGTTGTTGCGGAAAATTAGAAAAAGAATAAACAAGTAAGCCTTTTATTTTTCTCCTTGTAAAACTCATGCTTAGCTATATTGATAAATTGCCGATTGTTTGAAAAGTTTCACGAAACTATTAGAAAATGATGAATTTAATCATTGAAGCATTACTTTAACACTCTCCCTCATGTGTCATATGTGAAATTTTTAATTTTTTAAATGGGAAGTAGAGCGAAGATAGAATTCAAACTCTAGATCACCTGTTTTGACACTATGATAAATTATCAATTGCCCTTAAAGCTTAAACTATTAGAAAATGATGAATTTAATCATTTTATCATTATTCCAATATATATACGCACATGCAACATATGTATTTAGAATCAATTTGAATGGAATTGATGCCATAGTCATGCATAGAGAAACAAAAACTTGCATGCAACATGTGCACATTCATACTAACATGAATTTGCTATTAATTGCTATTTTTTTCTTTTTCTTTTTCATTGCTCAACGAGCTAATGTTTATATTGCACTTATTTTAAAACCTTCCTTTATAAATAGAGTTGGTTATTTAATTTTGTCCATGCGTGTGGCTATGAATGGTCCATTTCTTTGATTCTGTTTTTTTTTTCTTTTTTGGTAGAGTTGGTGTAAAATTGCCAACTTTGGAGGTGAGATACAAAAATCTATCTGTGGAAGCAGAGTGTGAGGTAGTTCACGGCAAGCCCCTTCCAACACTATGGAATTCTCTTAAAAGAACAATCTTTGTAAGTATTTTCATTTTGGAAGATTAATTTAGAGCTTGATCAATGGATTAATTGCCACATTAATTTTTCACCTTCATTTTCGTCACACCACCTTTCAATGGCAAGCCAGAAAGTTTAAACTTTAAGTCAAATGCTTTCCTTAAGGCCACTAACAAAGTAACCTACTTGCTATGAAGGCAATATTTTTACAAAGTAACTCAATAATTTTCCAAACTGGCTTTAATATTCATGAACAATACTCGTTTGATTAAGTCTAGTAAATCAACAAAGAAGTCTTCATATAGCATAGGCCAATGGTCACTCTCATGGATATTTGTAGGAATTCAAAAAAATTCCCGATTTTTTCTCGAAGCTAATTCTTTGCCGGGCCTGATCAGGACTAGCTGGCCAATCTTCTCAAAGTTAATTCTGACTTCCGTCAATGGCGACAATGCAGACGGTGGTGAGGTCGATGGTAGAGAAGGAAAAAAAAAGTTAGAGAGAAGAAAATAAATCAAAATAGGAAATCAGGAAATGAAATAGAAAAAAATTAATTTAAAAATTTTAATTATATGCTTTAATAAAAATATATGCTGACCTGACTTAAACACTAAACAGTGCTTAAAATGACGTAGTTTTAAATAAATAAAAGTTAATATGGTGAACCCAAATTTAAAGGATGCAATTTAGTCATAACTATTCATTAAACAAAGACATTAAATTTTAAGGAAAAAAAAAAACTAGTTGAGGAGGATGATTACTTACCTCCAAAGAAACTAAAAAAACCAAAATTTAATAGTTATTACCTCTAGGGTCAACCTAACATAATCAAATACACAAATTCAACCAACTTAAAATTAGCAATTTAACCTAATTTATACATACTTTCATTTTCATCTAATTTAATTTTTTGTTTCCCTAAAACACCTCAATGCTAAGTGTACAAGAAATATGTCTTTGAAACTATGGTAAAGTACCCTAAAATTCCATTTAATTATTTGGAGAGTACTTATTGAAACTACCTTCTTCTTTTTTTAGGCCAAATTTCGGTCCAACATAAAGTCTACTGGTGTTCATTGCGAGTGTGCCCTAATGGGCCTTTGTTTTGTTGTTGTGAGGCAATTTCAGCCCAATAACGTATTTTTTAATTTTTTTTTGCCAAAAAGTACCGTTCCAAAGTTAAATAGGGATGTAGGCCAGTTAGAAAATCGTCTCTTGAAGAGACGATATGTTGCTGAAAATCGTCTCTTGGAGAGACGATTTGTTGTTTTTTTTTTTTCTTTTTTTTTTTTTCTTTTTAAAAATTTAAAAGGACAAATCGTCTCTTGAAGAGACGATTTTGTCTTCAAAATTTTTTTTTTTTTTTTTTAAATGCGCCATTTTAAAAAATATATATATATTTAAAAAAGAAAAATTCGTTTTTAATTTAAAAGAACAAATCGTCTCTTGAAGAGACGATTTGTTGTTTTTCTTTTTTTTTTTTTTTTTTTTTTTTTTTTTTTTTTTAAATTTAAAAGGACAAATCGTCTCTTGAAGAGACGATTTTTCTTTTTTTTTTTTTTTTTAATTTAAAAGGACAAATCGTCTCTTGAAGAGACGATTTTGTCTTCAAAATTTTTTTTTTTTTTTAAATGCGCCATTTTAAAAATGTAACAAATTTAAAAAAAGAAAAATTGTTTTTTAAGGAAAATCGTCTCTTCAAGAGACGATTTTAAGTTTTTCTCAGAAACCGTGCCCCCAGCACTTTAAACTCAAACCAGATCTATTTTTCCGAACTCAAACCAGATCTATTCTTCTGAACTTCGCCCAGCTCTCTTCTTCCAGCAACAGCAACCCCTTAAACTTCTTATTCACCTACTTCTTCAATCAAAGGTTCCTCACACTTCATATGTAAGTAAATAAGTTAGATCTATACACTTCTTTTATTTTAAATGTTGCTAATACATTATGTCAGCCAAGATTACATTTTATTCTACTAAATTTGTGAAATGAGAAATCATCTTCCTTTTGTTCTATTTATATTTTTGAATTTACATTTACTTCTTTGTTTCTTCATTGTGCTTTGCTAAAACAGGGATAGAATCTGATATAAGGATTTCTTAACTGTGTTAACATATGTAATAATTGGAGGTTTAACTACTAATTTACATGTATTTGACATTAATGCAAAAGACAAATTTATGGTGAAAGGTGCATGATAAGTGGCCGATAGCAGAAGAAAATGTTTTTGACATTTGGTAGATATTGAACCCAACCGCAAACTCACTCTACACAGCCCCAAAGCTCACCAAGCAAGTCAGATTTGAACCCAAATTTTGTGTAGTCAACATTTAAATAATTGTTTGTTGTTATTCTTGTTGTGTTAGAGAATGAATATGTAACAACCACATAGTTTTGTGCTAATTCTTAGGAAAAAAATAAAAGAATTTCTACACTTTAAAAATGACTAAACAAAAAGAAAGATAAAAAAGGCTAGAGAGATTTTGAGGAGTTTTTAGACTCTTGTAACTTGTCTTAATGGTTTGGTGTTACTGATTTGGGTTATGTATAACTTGACATTGGAGTGGAATTATGGGACAAAATTTTGGGAGTATACTCAACTCAGTATACTATATTTCTGTAAAGTTTCATGATTTGTTATTATGTTTTTGGGTTTCTAATGACAGTCTAAGTAGAGCTGTTTCACTGCAGAATGCAATTGGAGTACTCTAGGTTGAATCCTTTGTAACTCCACTTAGAGATTGAGTTTTGACACAAAATTTGGGGTGTATTAGGTTAACATATATATGTTCTAATCTGGAGATTTTGGTGATTTTTAGAGACTCCTAGGTATTTTAATATTTAATTCCAAGTGGGCTGATCTGCTTTAGAAATTAATGTGGGGGTTGTAACCTTGAACTCTTAGAAACCTAACCTATGAGCATTATCTTTATAAATCGAAGGCTGCCCATATTCTAATAATATTTTGATTTTATCTATAAAAAAAAAAATTAAAAAGGCTAGAGAAAAATACAATGTTGAATGTATCTTTGAATAATTTCTTTAGTTGTCACTAACAAGTTGTAAATTACTTTTGATTTCAATAGGTATCATGGCTCCAATTACTATATATATCCGCTACAACGGAGAAATAATTTATGATAGTATCCATGGAGTTCAGTATGAAGGGATGCAGATGAAGAATATTCGAGTAAAGCGAGGGATCAGTTTTAAGAAATTGCGAAGAAAGATATTCAATGCACTGGAATTGGATAATCATTCCAATGCCATTACTATTACTTTTCGTTCTCCCCAGGCAATCCTTAGCCACAACATTTTCTACATGCCCATGTTGATAAATGGCGACAATGATGTTAATTTCATGTTTGATGTGCTAGATGCGATGCCTCAGCTAATAGGTGTTGAGTTGTATATAACTATTACGCCTCAGTTAGTAGGTGTTGACTTGTTAAATATTGAAGATGCACAACATGCAAATCTAGAGGGTTATGGAGGTGAAGATTTACAGGGAGATTACAATGTTCTTACCCAACCCCTCAATACACCATGTTACGATATACCAACACCATTAGAGGAACGTGGGGGTAGCAGCTATCGACATGAGCATTTATCACCGCCACTGGTGGATGGATGTGGTCCCAACCGTTCTGATGAGAATGCTCAGGGAGTACAAGATGATCACCTTGATGATGTGTTTATGGCAAGCCAGACCTTACATGATTTTGATGATGTTCATGATGATTATGAAGATGAGTTATGTGAACTCATAATTAATGATTGTGACTCCCATGAAGATGATGATATACATGCACAACACTCTACGCCTTGCATACCTACAATGGAAGCTCCATCACCTTCATTTATTGCAAACACTTGGGATAATATTAGTGTTCCATGTGATGATATGGTAACACCTCTATCCAGTTGGGACAAGGAGTTGGAGTTCCGTAAAGGGTTGATTTTCAGCAATAAAGCAGAGGTTCAGCATGCAGTAAAGATTTACAGCATTAAGAGAAACCAGAGGTATAAGGTATATGAATCAAACTTGACTCAATGGGCAGTGTATTGCACAAATGAGTGTTCATGGAAACTTCGGGCATGCCAGCGCAAGAAGCATGGATTTTGGGAGATAACTAAATACTATGGTCCTCACACATGTACAAACCTTGACGTGAGTAAAGATGGTAAGATGTTGGATTCAAATTTGATTGAAAGAGAAATTCACCATCTCGTAGTAAAAGACCATGCCGTCACAATTGGAACCCTAGATGCAGAAATTTTTAAAGAATATAAGGCAAAAGTTTCTTACTTTAAGTTATGGGATGCGAAACAGAAGGCAATTGCCAGGATATATGGGGATTGGGTTAAGTCTTATGAGATCTTACCGATGTTCATGGCTGCAGTACAAGATGCTAATCCAAATACAGTAGTGAAATGGAAGAAAAAAGATGGCATCGAAAGAAATACTGAGATATTTCACCGTGTATTTTGGGCTTTTGGTCCTTGCATTGCAGGATTCATACATTGTAGGCCAGTGATCAATATTGACGCAACTCATTTATATGGCAAATATCAAGGGAAGTTGTTGATAGCAATGGGTCAAGATGCCGACAACGGGGTTTATCCTCTCGCATTTGCGGTTGTGGAAAATGAGTCCAAGGATAGTTGGATGTGGTTTTTAATATGCATCAAAAAATATGTCACACAACGGAAAGGTATGTGCCTTATATCAGACCGACATAAAGGAATCGAAAAAACCGTTCTTGATAAGCACTTCACTGATTGGCAGGGTACGAATGGATATTGGAGAGTTTGCATTCGTCATCTAGCTAGTAACTTCCTGAAGCGTTACAAAGATAATAATTTGAAGAATATGATAATGAGAGCAGGCAGTGCTAATCAAATACGGAAATTCAACACAACAATGGAGTGCATTAGAAGATACAATGAGGAAGCTCGTATACGATTGGATGAGGTCCCAGTAGAGAGATGGACATGTTCACATGATGGTGGGCATCGTTATGGGGCAATGACCACAAATTTGGTTGAGTGCTTCAATGGTGTATTGAAAGGTTCACGCAGCCTACCCATAACTGCAATGGTAAAATTCACTTTTTTCAAACTTGCTAATTATTTCGATGATCGTCGTGCCAAAATTCAAGATCAACTGAATTCTGGTGAAGTGTTCAGTAAATATGCCATGGATAAGTTTAATAGGTGTCGGGCAAAGGCAGGTGGTCATACGGTAACGATGTTTGACCGTAACCTAGGTGTATTTGAGATTCGAACAAGTCCTAATCTAGGAAGTTCGTATAGGGGTGACCACACTCATCAAATTAGGTTGCATGAGGGGACATGCACCTGTGGGAAATGGCAAATGTTTAAGATCCCTTGTTCGCATTTAATTGCATGTTGTTCTGACCAACACATTAATGTAATGCAATTTATTGACCCATGTTATAGATTGACTGAACAACTAGCTTGCTATTCACGACCATTTGAGCCTGT
>OU015761.1:1909685-1963795 GCA_907173295.1 Fagus sylvatica
TCCGGTAAGTTCCTCGGTTTCATGGTATCTCAACGTGGGATAGAAGCCAACCCGGACAAAATCAAGGCCATCTTGGAAATGTCTCCTCCGAAGACCGTCAAAGAAGTTCAAAGCTTAACGGGGAAGGCAGCCGCCCTAAACAGATTCGTTTCAAGATCCACGGACAAGTGCCTCCCTTTCTTCAAAATTTTAAGGAAGGCCTTCAAGTGGACGGAAGAGTGTCAACAAGCTTTTGAAGAACTAAAGGCCTATTTGACTTCCCCACCTTTACTTAGCCCTGCCCAGACGGGGGAAGCGTTGTATCTGTACTTGGTCATATCTGCTTCAGCGGTCAGTTCTGCTCTAATCCGCGAAGAGGAACACGTTCAGAAGGCCGTCTACTACACCAGTAGGGCCTTAAGGGGCGCCGAAGAAAGATACACCAACATGGAAAAATTGGCTTTTGCCCTACTGATTGCATCCAGAAAACTTAGGCCATATTTCCAAGCCCACTCAATCATAGTCATGACCGACTATCCAATCAGGAAGGCCATGAACAAGCCAGATGCGGCTGGAAGACTAGTACAGTGGTCCATAGAAATGGGTGAATTTCGATATAGACTACAGGCCACGCACGGCAATAAAGGCCCAAGCTTTAGCCGATTTCATTGCAGAATTCACACACCCGTTGGAGGAAGGTGAGAAACCAGAAGAAGGTGAACCCTGGACGGTGAACATAGATGGATCATCCACCAAAGAAATGAGTGGGGCAGGAGTCATCCTAGTTTCCCCTGAAGGAGATAAATTTGAATACGCCCTTCAGCTTCGTTTCCATGCCACGAACAACGAAGCGGAATATGAAGCCCTTCTAGCCGGGCTAAGGTTATCCAAGGGCATGGGAATCAAGGCATTAACCGTCAAAAGTGACTCTCAGTTAATTGTGGGGCAAGTGAAGGGCGAATATGAAGCTAAAGAGGACAGAATGAAAAAATACTTGACGACCGTCAAGACGCTGTTGGCTCATTTCGAAAAGGTAGAACTGCTCCAAATCCCAAGGGAAGACAATGTCGCCGCCGATCGTCTAGCTAGATTGGCATCATCAGGAATTGAGATAGATGGCTTCATTGAGATCCAAGGAAGACCTTCCACGGAAGAGGAAATAGTGAACTCCATTGCCAACAATACGACATGGATGTCGCCCATAACCCGTTATCTCAGGGAAGGGACACTCCCGGCAGATAGAACAGAAGCGCACAAGCTCAGAATAAGGGCTTCTCATTTCCGGTTGCTGGGGGGCATCCTTTACAAGATGGGTTTTTCGCGACCCTACCTTAGATGTTTGTCACCTGAAGAGGCCAATTATGCTATCAGGGAAGTCCATGAAGGGATTTGCGGGAACCATTCGGGGGCAAGGTCGTTGGCACATAAACTCACAAGGGCAGGCTACTATTGGCCGTCTCTCCTACATGACGCCGCCCAGTATGTGAAGACTTGTGATAAGTGCCAACGTTTCGCCAACATTCCAAGGGTACCACCGGAGGAAACCACGCCCATAACCTCACCTTGGCCCTTCGCACAATGGGGGCTAGACATTATGGGGCCATTTCCGGTAGGGACGAAGCAAGCAAAATTCTTAGTGGTTGCAATTGACTACTTTACCAAATGGGTGGAGGCAGAACCCTTGGCAATAATTTCAGAAAAGAATGTCAAGAGTTTTGTCTGGAAGGCCGTCATCTGTCGATTCGGAATTCCGCGAGTCCTGATTTCCGACAACGGGAAGCAATTTGATAACGGACCCTTCAGGGAGATGTGCAATCAACTAAACATAAAGAACCACTATTCCTCCCCTAGACACCCACAAGCTAATGGTCAAGTCGAGGTTACAAACCGGACCTTGCTCAAGCAGATCAAGACCCGGCTTGAAGGGGCAAAGGGCATGTGGGTGGAAGAACTCCCAAGTATACTGTGGGCATACCGAACCACAGTGAGAACCCCTACAAGAGAAACCCCCTTCAAACTCACATTCGGCACAGAGGCTGTGATCCCAGTCGAAATCGGGCTAACCACCTTCCGGACGACCTTCCACAGAGAAGAAGAGAACGAAGGACAGCTTCGCCTGAACCTTGACCTTCTGGATGAAGCGAGAGGAAAAGCAGCGCAAAGGATTGCACTTTACCAGGGAAGAATGGCTAGGTATTATAACACCAGGGTAAAGCTCCGACGCTTTGAAGTCGGCGACTGGGTCTTAAGGAAGGTCAGCCAAGCAACTAAAGACCCATCACAGGGAAAGCTAGGCCCCAACTGGGAAGGCCCTTACAAGGTCACCCAGTATTACCGAAGGGGCACCTATCACCTAGAGGACCGTCATGGAAAGAAGCTACCTCATCCTTGGAATGCTGAACACCTCAAGAAGTACTACCCTTGAGGTACGTACATTAGTCACCTTCCTTATGGTTAAGAAGTTTGTATACTCAAACAATGTCTTCTATCTATGAATTAAAGACCTTCTTCATTTAAATATATGTTCAAGTACATTTGCTATTGCCCGAATATTGTCGATCGTTACATTGAAGGGCGTCAACACAACCAGTATGCAAATGTTAGACACCCATGAGGTGCACGAGTTAGACACCCACGAGGTGCAAAAGTTAGACACCCATGAGGTGCACGAGTTAGACACCCACGAGGTGCAAATGTTAGACACCCACGAGGTGCACGTAAACAAGAAGACCTTCAAGAAAGCTCTTCTGTTTCTTATTAAGTTAGACACCCACGAGGTGCAAATGTTAGACACCCACGAGGTGCACGTAAACAAGAAGACCTTCAAGAAAGCTCTTCTGTTTCTTATTAAGTTAGACACCCACGAGGTGCAAATGTTAGACACCCACGAGGTGCACGTAAACAAGAAGACCTTCAAGAAAGCTCTTCTGTTCCTTATCAAATGTTAGACACCCACGAGGTGCACGTAAACAAGAAGACCTTCAAGAAAGCTCTTCTGCTCTTCTGTTTAGAAGAAGACCTTCAAGAAATCCTTATCAAATGTTAGACACCCACGAGGTGCACGTAAACAAGAAGACCTTCAAGAAAGCACTTCTGTTTCTTATTAAGTTAGACACCAAGGGGTGCGTATATAGAAGAAGACCTTCAAGGAAGCTCTTCTGTTTCTTATTAAGTTAGACACCCAAGGGGTGCGTATATAGAAGAAGACCTTCAAGAAAGCACTTCTGTTTCTTATTAAGTTAGACACCCAAGGGGTGCGTATATAGAAGAAGACCTTCAAGGAAGCTCTTCTGTTTCTTATTAAGTTAGACACCCAAGGGGTGCGTATATAGAAGAAGACCTTCAAGGAAGCTCTTCTGTTTCTTATTAAGTTAGACACCCAAGGGGTGCGAATGTAGTAGAAGACCTTTAAGGAAAGCTCATGGTTTCTTATTAAGACATCCAAGGGGTGCATTTGAAGAAGACCTTCAAGAGAGCCTTCCTGTTTCGTATCAAGTTAAGGCACCCAAGGGATATATCTATCAAAGGGGACCGTCAAGAACGTTCTCCCACGTATTGTTAAATTGCTCCTATGCAAGAACGAGTGCTTTGATTTACAAGAATAAAAGGAAATACAGTAATTACTTCAAAAGAAATGACGGAAGAAAACTGCATAAGGACATAATTTCATTGAAAATATGGACCACACCCCTTCCACAAGGGGTAAACATGGCCCTAGCCAAAAGAGTATGATAAGTATGGGTCACACCCCTTCCACAAGGAGTAAACATGACCCTAACCGACAGATTGTGTTAAGTACCGGTCACACCCCTTCCAGTAGGAGTAAACATGACCTTGTTTAGAACATTGTTTGTTTCTTCAAAAGAAAAGCCTCCTAGTTGGACTATACATGGAGAAAATAAAACTAAGGCGCCTCTTTATCAGTTGAAGGGACAGTGGCCCCCTCATCCAGGGAAGCAGCTGGCTCTCCCGCAGAACCTGAGGCCAGACCGCCACTCTGGTCGCTACTAGGAAGAGCAGAAGGGACATCCGGCGGAATGGCTACCTGTTCCTTAGATTGGACGTCATCCCCTTCCTCTTCCTCCTCACTATCCCCTTCCGCAACAGTGGTTTCTTCGTCATCAATAATCTTCACTGTGGTCCAGTCATGGGCATCCCCGAAGGCTAGAGCAACCCTCTTCCTGAAATGCTCGAAACCTGCAACATAGTAGCGGCGAGTGTCATCCTCGAACTCCTCAGAAGCTTTAAACTCGTTGACGGCCGTCTCCCGAGCATTTAAGACCTGTTGCTGAAGGCCCACGGTCTTCCGCACTAACTCGTCGCGCTCCTTCTCCAAAGCGGATAGACGGCCGTCCTTAGCTTTGAGGTCGGTTTCCAGCTTCTTCATTTGGCTCTTCAGAACTCCCCTTTCAGCATTAAGGGTTTCCATAGCCTCTTGATTGGCAGAGGATTGAGCATTGGCCTTCTCAAGATCTGCCTTAAGCTTCGCTGACTCACGTGCTGACATACGAACCCGGTTGCCCAAGACGAACACTTGTCCTGCAGCCTGAACTGGAAAAAGAAGGTCAGAAGAGAAGAAAATATGAGGAAGGTACATTTGAGAACAAAAGGAGAGGAAGACAACCTTCAAGGAATCCTGAATTGACAAACGTAGAAGATCCAAATCCTCTACATGATCATACACCTCCAAATCGACCTGCTCGTACATCTCCTTCACCTTGTCCATGGCCCTGGATGAGCTACTATAGATGGTTGGCTGAATCTCGTCAGCACTCACCTCCTTCCCCTTCAATGCCCTAACAGGAGAAGAAGGGATCTCATGGTATACATGGACCTTCTCTGCAGCCCTACCTTTTGCAGCAGGAAGAGGTTTTTCTTGACGACCTCCTTTCTTAGAGCTGGTGCCCTTCTCCATGGGCACCTTCTTCTCAGACTTGACTCTCTTGGAAAAAAGAGCACTCGCGTCAGGAAGGTCATCCACCTTCTGCGCCGCCTCCCTCAGACGCTTACGCTCAGCCCTGGTAGTCATATCTGAAACAAGAAAAGGTATCAAGTAAAGACCGCACAAACCTTCATCTAAAAACTCAAACAAAAACGGGTCACCCACTTCGGTTATACGCCTGGATGGCCTTCAGAACCTCAGCGCTGGGTTCAGGACCCAAAGACCACTGTGCTAAAGTTATGGGAGATACAAGATCAAACAACTCCACTGCCCTTCCCTTCTGAAAGTCAGTGACCAGTGAAAGACGTTGTTTTAAACGCCTGGATAGGGAAGGACGGTGAAAAGCTGAAAAAGGACAAAGTTCACTAAGTAAATCCCCAGAAGACCGTCAAGTGTAAATACCAAAAAACAAGTGAGAAAAAGGGAAAAGGAGGTAAGTGCACCATTGGCGTGAGGAATCCCCCAGGATCGACGAAGGCCGTGAAGCTTGCCTACTTCCTCCCCCGGGGTAAACTCGAAATGACTACCACACAGGAAGAAGAACTTCGGCTTCCAGCTCCTATTGGAATTTGGGAGCTCCAAAATAAGCTTCGGCGACCCCCTATGGCGCATGAAGCCCCAAACCCCCGGTGTGGAAGGCATGTAAGTCAACTTGTACAAAAAGAAAAACTCGTCCACAGACAAATCATACTCCCCTTCACTGGCCATCCTCCACAGAACCTGAAGGCCTGTCATGATTCGCCAGCCGTTTGGATTTAACTGGCTAGGGGATATACCGAGCCGATGAAGGACCTCTCTCTCGAAGGGCCTAAAGGGCAACCTTAAACCACCAGTTAGGCTATCCTCGTAGAGGGCAATGTCTTCCCCATTGGAGGAACACGCCCATTCGCCATCGTCAGGCAGTCTAAGCACTATGTTCTCAGGGATTTGATACCGGCCCCTTATTCTCACCACATCCTTATCTACTAGTTTAGAAGGGACCCCTTCGGCTATGAAGGGTTTATTCAGGTTTCGGACTGAAACGGGAACACGAGGCTCCTGGGACACGGAGTCTGATGAAGATGACTCGGCGGTCTCGGAAGACCGTCCCTGACTTCCAGGATCCTCAGATCCGGACATTGGCGTCAATGAATGCCCCCCACCAGAGGATGACGACTCCGAAGAGTCACCCATGCCTAGAGCCATAAAGACTCGGGATAAGGGTCCTAAAGGCAATGCAGCACTCAAACCTCGCCGCAAGAACCTACCGAAATAAAAAAGAAAGGGTAAAGGCAAGGCCTTTTGTTCCCCAAATCACTCGAAACGCAACTACGGTACCATAAAAGAACAAATAGGAAAGAAGGAAAGTCGGCTTACCGATGAAGAAGCTGTGGCCGTGAACGATGGTCTCTGAGAACGATCACCGGAGCACGAACTTCCCCGAAGTAGCAAAACCCCAATCCAGTCGAAAAGTGAAAAGTGCAGAGAGCAAAAATTTTTTTGAAAAAAGACGAAGACACTGGCATAAAGGGGACAGTTACGGCATTAAGGGCGGTTGTACCTTGGAGCGTGTACCCCTCCCCCAAGCGACACGTGTCCCAGCCAGATGGAAAACCGTTGTGTCCCATTATGGCCACGAAGCTCAATAAAAAGAAAAAGAGGAATGGGCGAAATTACTGGCCTAACCCCGACTCTTGATATTCCGAAGGCCGTCTGGGCAAAACGACCACGGAATAGGGGGGCAACTGAAGGGGATATTTGCTAATTTCTCCCAAGTAGAAGACGAAGGCCTTCTGCCACGAAGAAGACCTTCCTCTCTTTCATCTGATCCGCGCCCCTTCTACCGTTCACAACAGCCTAGTCACCAGGCTCAGATCCATCCTTATCTCCTACGGGAACCAAGTGAGACACCTCACCAAATCCACACCTCACCTAGAACAGGTGTCTTCCGAGAATCCAGGGGATGAAGCCCTCGCAGCGTCGCCCAGCACCTTGCACGAGCCAGCCACTGCTTGCCAGATGAAGGGCCAGAAACTCCCCAGGTGTCCCAAGATCGGACGACCTCCGGAAGGCCACGTGGGAGACCAAAAGACATAAAGAGCCATCCTCCATCCGTACCCAGGTACACACAGTAGACTAAAAAATACTAAATATTGCTCTGCATTAAAACGACCGGAAGGATTTTCGACTGACAAAGGCATCGGAGCCTCCTAGGCCGGCCCCAAACCGGTGCCCCTCCGATCACCATATTTTCTTCTTGCAGGTCGTCTACTCTGCTGCTCGTCTTGACTGCCGTCCACTGATTCCAAGGTTACATCAGCAATTAATAGCAAAGTCATGTTAGTATGAATGTGCACATGTTGCATGCAAGTTTTTGTTTCTCTATGCATGACTACGGCATCAATTCCATTCAAATTGATTCTAAATACATATGTTGCATGTGCGAGTATATATATTAGAATAATGATAAAATGATTAAATTCATCATTTTCTAATAATTTAAGCTTTAAGGACAATCGGTAATTTAACATAACGTCAAAACATGTGATCTAGAATTTGAATTCTATCTTCACTCTACTTCTTATTTAAAAAATTAAAAATTTCACATATGACACATGAGGGAGAGTGTTAAAATAATGGTTCAATGATTAAATTCAATAGTTTTCTAATAGTTTTGTGAAACTTTTCAAACAATTGGCAATTTCATAAGTTTTACAAGGAGAAAAATAAAATAAGTAAAAGGATTACTTGTTTATTGTTTTTCTAATTTTCCGCAACAACCTAAGGTTATCATTTTTGATAGGGCCATCATCCAACAGATGGACGAATTTAGGCTCAACAACGCTTAGACGACGCTAAACGAATCTTGCATCACATTGTCACCCAAACGGGACTGATGAGTTCAACCTCCTATGGATGGACGACGTTATCTCCGTTACCTGCCCATCAAAGAATGACATAGACTGACGGACGACAATCAATAAACCGTCCATCTTAACGAGCATATGTAAGGACGACCTTAGGTATCGTCCTTGACACATCTCCCCTCGGCTCATTAAAGAATAACCTCCATAAACGTAATTAAGTACCAAAAGCGTTACGATCCCATTAATGACAATATCCCCGAGATATTGTAACCGTCTTCATAATGACCCTCATTTAAATCCAATAAAAAGGAAAATTAAGGAAGGCTCAACGGCTATTTTCTGGGGCATCTATATAAACCTCCAGACAGAAATGCACAAGGTACGCACACTTTCTAGCCTAAACACTTTTACTTACCTGTTAATCATCCTCTCCAATTTTCTGACAAAGGCATCGGAGGAACTTTGGCCGGCACCCCACCAGTGTTTTCCTACCGTCGTCATCACCTTTCATTGTTTCAGGTCTTCCATCAGAAAGAGCCTCCGTCGGACGACTGTACTGATTTTCACGCATCATCAGTTGGCGCCGTCTGTGGGAACGTTGCTTCTAGCCATTTCGTTTCTCTACCAGAAAAACTAAAAACGGTCGATTCGAGTAACCTTTCCTTAATGGAAGCCGGAGACAACAGCGCCCAGCCTTTGAGCGCCTCGGAAAGGCAAATGCAGGCCCTCACCGCCAACATCCAAGAACTGGCACGACAGAGTGCCGCCGATCGCAGGGAGATACAAGAGCTGGCCAAGCAGAATCAAGAACTCATGGCCCTCCTCCGGTCAAGGGGAGAAATTCCCAGTCCTGGCCAGGGCCAAAACGGCGAAGAAATTCCTCGCCATGAAACAGGAAGGAATCAGAATCAGAATCAGAATCAGAATGACGAAGGAAGTTCAGCCAACCAGAATCGAGAGCCCCATCCGAGTCAGGTGGCTGATCCCACCAAGTCCGCAGCAAACGCCAGGGCAGCCAAACTTGAGGAAGAATTGAAAGAGATGAGAGAGCAAATGAAAGAAATGAAGAGCCAGGTCAAAGCAAAGGCGGCCAGAAACCTCGATATGCTCGTCCATCGCTCTGAGTCTCCTTTCACCAAGAGGGTAGACGAATACCCTCTTCCAGCGAAATTCAAGGTCCCTCAGCTGGTGACGTTTGACGGATTCAAGGACCCACTTGATTACCTGGACTCTTTCAGAACCATCATGCTTCTTCACGGCGTGTCGGACGAGATAATGTGTCGCACCTTCCCAACGAACCTTAGAGGCTCGGCAAGGACCTGGTTCAACCAGCTGGAGACAGGATCCATAGACACGTTCGCTCAATTGAGCAGGGCCTTCATAGACAACTTCATTGGGGGACAAAGATCAATCCGTCCAGCAAACTACCTCCTTAACATACGACAGAGAGAAGGAGAATCCTTAAGATCCTATGTACAGCGTTTCAATAAGGAAGCGGTTCAGATCGATGAGCCGAACGAGTACGTAGCCCTCACCGCATTCAACGCTGGCCTACTCAAGGGAGATTTCCTCTTCCAGCTGTGCAAAGATCCCTCGAAGTCAATGTCAAAAATGATGTACGAAGCCCAGAAGTTCATAAATGCGGAAGATACATTCGAGGCCCGAGACGAATTCCTCAGCAAAAAGAGGAAAGAGCCAGAAGACCGACGATGAGATTCGTCAAGGAATAGGTCTTCCAAGCAAGACTACCCAAAGATCGAGAGGAAGAACATAAGCTCGTCCAACCGGCGAGAAGAACGACCCAGGGACTTCATGCCCCTGAACATGTCCATCGACCAGGTCTTGCTACAGATACAAGACAATCCGGAGATCAGGTGGCCAGGGAAGCTTCGTTCAGACCCAACAAAAAGGTCTAAGGACCTCTACTGTCGCTTCCACCGAGACCACGGTCACACCACCGAAGACTGCTTTGCCTTAAAATAGCAGATAGAGGCCCTGATTAAGCAAGGAAAGCTGGGAAGATTCGTCTGACAAGACAAACCAGAAAACCGCCCCGAACCTCGTCCACCCAGGAAGGACGAGGATAAGGACCGCCAGGAAGACCGCCCCCGGGACATCATAGGCGAAATACGTACTATCGTAGGAGGCCTGGCTTCCGGAGGTGCCTTGCGGTCATCTAGGAAGGCATATGCTTGGCAGGCCCATAACATCCTGGTCACCCAAAGGTCACGGAAGAGTTTGAAGATGGACGACCAAGTGATCTCGTTTAGTGAAGACGATGCAAGAAATATCCACCAGCCACATGACGACGCTCTTGTCGTCACATTGACCATCGCAGGATTCATCACCCGGCGAGTGTTGATTGATAATGGGAGTTCCGCCGACATTATTTACCTCCCCGCATATCAGCAGATGAAGATAGATAAGGAGCAGCTGAGGCCTATTGATATTCCCCTTGTGGGATTCACGGGAGACAAAGTCAAGCCAACAGGAGTAGTTTCCCTCACTATCGAAGCCGGGACGTATCCAAAGCAAGTGAGGACCTCAGTAGAGTTCCTTGTAATCGATTGCCCATCAGCCTATAATGTCATCATCGGTCGTCCAACCCTCAACAAGCTCAGGGCAGTCACTTCAACCTATCATCTCCTAGTCCGATTCCCCACGGAACACGACATAGGAGAACTCAAGGGAGACCAGGCAACCGCACGGGAATGCTATTTCGCCTCCCTCGGACCAGAAACAAGACATCAGACAATGAAGATTGACGAGGGCCATAGACTCGTCGAACCTACAGAAGAGCTGGAAGTAATTGTGTTGGACGACGAAAAGCCACACAAAACCATCAGCATTGGGACAAAGGTAGACGAAAGATTGAGAGAGTCTATGATCAAGTTCCTGAAGGATAACCTGGATGTCTTCGCCTGGACGCATGACGACATGCCAGGTATTGACCCAACAACAATCTGTCACAAGTTGAACGTAGACCCGTCCATCCGGCCAATAAAACAGAAGAGACGAGTATTTGCCCCTGACAAGAATCAAGCAATTTATGACGAAGTAGAAAAGCTTCTTACAGCCGGGTTCATCAGAGAGGTTTTCTACCCCGATTGGCTAGCCAACGTCGTTATGGTAAAGAAGGCCAATGGCAAATGGAGAATGTGCGTGGACTTCACGAACCTCAACAAGGCCTGCCCAAAAGACAGCTTCCCCCTACCTCGGATTGACCAGCTGGTAGACTCAACCGCAGGGCACAGGTTGCTAACCTTCATGGACGCCTTCTCCGAGTACAACCAGATCATGATGGACGACATTGACCAAGAGAAGACTTCCTTCATCACAAGCAAAGGACTCTTCTGCTACAAAGTCATGCCATTCGGATTGAAGAATGTCGGGGCTACCTACCAACGGCTGATGAATAAAATGTTCCACCACCAAATCGGGAGAAACGTAGAGGTGTACATCGACGATATGCTGGTGAAAACGAAGGACGAAGAAAATCATTTGGAGGATCTAGAAGAAACATTCGAGACTCTCCGCAGATATCGCATGAAACTCAATCCAAGTAAATGCGTCTTCGGTGTCTCGTCCGGAAAGTTCTTAGGATTCATGGTCTCCCAGAGAGGAATAGAGGCCAACCCAGAAAAAATAAAGGTCGTGCTAGAAATGAAACCTCCAAGGACGACCAAGGAAGTTCAAAGCCTTACAGGAAGAGTGGCTGCACTCAATCGCTTCGTCTCACGGGCTACCGACAAGTGTCTTCCCTTCTTCAAGACGCTGAGAAAAGCATTTATCTGGACGGACGAATGTCAAAAATCTTTCGAGAAGCTTAAGGAATACCTGACGTCTCCACCTTTGCTGAGCCCTTCCCAACAAGGCGAAGCCCTCTCCCTGTACCTAGCGGTCTCCCCGACGGCTGTCAGCTCAGCCCTCATCAGGGAGAACAGGGGCACCCAGTTGCCAGTATACTACACCAGCAAAGCCTTCCAGGGAGCAGAGGAAAGATATCCAGTAATGGAGAAACTGGCACTAGCTCTCGTCATCACTGCCAGGAAACTACGACCGTACTTCCAGTCTCACAAAATCATCGTCCTTACGAATCACCCTCTCCAAAAGGCGATGAATAAGCCCAACGCTGCTGGACGACTGATCTAATGGGCCGTAGAGTTGAGTGAGTTTGACATTGAATACCGCCCAAGACAGGCTATCAAGGCACAAGCCCTAGCCGACTTCATAGCTGAATTCACAGTTGCGGAGGAAGAACCGCAAGAAGAAGAGCCAGACAAAAGATGGGAAGTCGAAATCGACGGGTCGTCGGTCAAGGGCGGAGGAGGCGTTGGAGTAGTCTTGAAGACACTAGGGGGACATCTATTGAAAAACTCCACCCGGCTCTAATATCCAATCACAAACAACGAAGCGGAATACGAGGCCCTGCTAACCGGCCTGCGTATAGCTAAAAAACTGGGGGACACCAGGCTCGGGATCCGAAGCGACTCACAACTGATAGTAGGGCAAGTCAATGGCGAGTACAAAGCGAGGGAAGACAAAATGACAAAGTACCTCAAACTCGTCAGAAACGCCATGAATTGGTTCGATGAAGTTACCCTCGTCCAAGTGCCCTGCGAGCAGAACACAGAGGCCGACGCCTTAGCAAAGCTAGCCTCTTCTGATGAAACCACCGACCAACATATTGAAGTTCAATACTCACTAAGTCACATGGAAGAAGAAATGAGTCCCGTCGATGTCAGCAACTCATGGATGACACCAATCGTCAACTACCTAGAAGACGAAACCTTTCCGTTAGACCCCGTCGAAACCAGAAAGTTGAAAATCCGGTCCGCGAGATTCACCCTAATGCAAGGCGTTTTATACAAGAGAGGCTTCTCGCTCACATATTTACGCTGCCTGGATAAGGCGGAGGCCAACTACGTGATGAGAGAGATTCACGAAGGGATCTGCGGCAATCACTCAGGTGCACACTCCTTAGTGCATAAACTCGTCCGAGCTGGATACTATTGGCCGACGATGCAGAAGGATGCGATATCCTACACTCGTGCTTGTGACAAGTGCCAGAGGTTCGGAAACCTCATCCACTCCCCACCAGAGGCACTAACCCCGATGACGGCACCCTGGCCGTTCGCCCAGTGGGGTCTGGACATCATGGGACCTCTTCCTGTCGAACGAAGGCAGCTAAAATTCCTAGTAGTGGGGATAGATTATTTCACGAAGTGGGTAGAAGCTGAACCACTCGCTACGATCACAGAAAGGAACATAAGAGGGTTCGTGTGGAAGGCCATCATATGCAGGTTTGGAATACCCAGAACTTTTGTATCCGACAACGGACGACAGTTTGACAATTCACCTTTCCGAGAATTCTGCGAAGAACTTGGCATACACAACCACTACTCATCCTCGGGTCACCCACAGGCCAACGGACAGGTGGAAGTTACAAATCGATCCTTGCTTAAGATGATCAAGACTCGACTTGAGGGGGCAAAAGGACTATGGCTTGAAGAGCTTCCAAACATCTTGTGGGCATACAGAACGACGGCAAGAACTCCCACAGGAGAAACCCCATTTCGACTGGCGTACGGCACTGAAGCAGTCATCCCCGTAGAAATCAGACTCACCACATGGAGGACAGGCCACCATGACGAAGATAATAACGACAGTCAGTTACGCTTAAACCTAGACCTGCTGGACGAAGTTCGAGACCAAGCTAAAGCCAGGACCAAGGTCTACCAACAGAGGATGGCCCGCTACTACGACAGACGAGTGAAGCACAAGGAATTCAAAGTTAGGGACTTAGTGCTGAGAAAAGTCACACTCTCAACTGTTAGCCTCAAGGTTTTAATAATTATTAATTGGCTAATTAATCCAAGGACATTCATGTAGTTTTGATGATAACCATGATTTTAAGTTGTTTATTAATGATATTTTCATATGAACTAATGATTTATGTTCTAAAGCTTAATTTTGACTATTGATTTAATTGGACCAAGATAGCTAATTCAAATATCAAGCAAATGCAAAGTTGATAAGTTGCAAATTCATTGAAGATCAAAGTCATCAAGACTCAAGACAAAGAAATCAAGCTCAAAGACAATGATCCGAGACATATGAGAAGTAAGAGTTAGGTTTTGTAAAGTTTATTAAGATTTGATCTTTAAGGCTCAACTTTAAAACCAACTTCAATTGAAAAATTTCTTAAAGTTTTCAAAGACAAACTTGATTGGTTGAAATTCAAATATAAGACAACCATATCAATTGAAAAATCTCTTAAAGTTTTCAAAGACAACTTGATTGGTTGAAATTCAAATATAAGACAACCATATCAATTGAAAAATCTCTTAAAGTTTTCAAAGACAAACTTGATTGGTTGAAATTCAAATATAAGACAACCATATCAATTGAAAAATCTCTTAAAGTTTTCAAAGACAACTTGATTGGTTGAAATTCAAATATAAGACAACCATATCAATTGAAAAATCTCTTAAAGTTCTTCAAAGACAAACTTGATTGGTTGAAATTCAAATATAAGACAACCATATCAATTGAAAAATCTCTTAAAGTCTTCAAAGACAAACTTGATTGGTTGAAATTCAAATATAAGACAACCATATCAATTGAAAAATCTCTTAAAGTTTTCAAAGACAACTTGATTGGTTGAAATTCAAATATAAGACAACCATATCAATTGAAAAATCTCTTAAAGTCTTCAAAGACAAACAATTGATTGAAATTCACATGCAAGACAACCATATCAATTATGGTTGAAAAATCTTAAGAAGAAAAGTTTTCAAAGAAAAGCAAATTGATTGATTGAAAATCAAGAAGAATGCAAGACAACATGATGGCTATAAATACTACCCTTTCTTCATTTCTAAACATCAAGCATACAAGAGAAATCAAAGATAGAAAAGATAACATCTTATACATCAATCCATCCTTCTCAAGCTTATATTTTCATATCATTCAAAATCCTTGATTGAAAATTTCTCTAAACACTTTTTGAGCCATATTGATCAAATCCTTGATATACTATTAGAGTGAGCATATTGTGTACAATTACTCTTTGAGAGAGCCTTATCTTGTACAACAAATACTTTGTTGAAACCATTGAGTGTTTTTGTTAGGGTTTTGGTATAAATCCTAAGTAGTGAAAAGGATTTTTCACTGGGTGGTTACTCTTCACCTTGTAAGGAAGATTTGTGGGTCTTGGTATAAATCCTAAGAGTGAAAAGGATTTTTCACTCGGTGGTTACTCTTCACCGTGTAAAGAAGATTTGTAACGGTTTTGATCTTCACCCGAAAGAAGATTGTCAAATTAGTGAATTTGGGAATCCTCGAGAAGTGATCTTGAGGCGGGGACGTAGGCGGGGAAGCCGAACCTCGATAACAATCACTGTGTTTGATTTTCTCTATCTCTATCTCTTACTTATTCAATTGCTTATATATGCTTGTGTTTGATTTTCTATCATATCTTATTGCAATTGAATTGTGTTCTTAAATTTGTTTTTGCTAATTGAAAATAGTTTTTAATTCCGCATTTAAATCGAAAAAGTTTGCCTCAACCTAAATCACCCCCCCTCTTAGGTTGATATTTGGGTAACAATTGGTATCAGAGCCAAGGCTCTACATATAGATTTAACAATCTTAGAGTTAAGATCATGGCAAACACATTTAGACCTCAAATGGTTGAAGGTCAATCTACAAATAGACCACCCTTGTTCAATAGTAGTGATTATAGTTATTGGAAAACTAGAATGACTACGTACATTAAAGGTCAAGATTATCTCATATGGAAAATCATTGTAAATGGTCCTCATGTTCCTACTAAAATAGTAGAAGAACAAGAAATACCCAAACAAGAAACTGAATGGGATGAAAATGATGTCAAACTCATTGAATTAAATTATAAAGCTATGAATTGTTTATATTGTGCGTTTGACTCAAAGGAATTTGATGAAATTTCAAGTTGTAATTCAGCTAAAGAAATTTGGGAAAGACTTGAAGCTACATATGAAGAAGCAAGTCAAGAATCAAAGATGAACATGCTTGTTCATGATCACAAATTGCCTCAAATAGAGAAAGATGAATGTACAAGCATTAGCCCTCAAACATCCAACGATGAAGAAGATTCTACCGAAGCTTTTTGCTTAATGGCATATGAAGATGAGGTAACTTCTAAACTTAATTCTTTAGAAGATGAATCTTATAGCTATGATGAATTACAAAATGCTTTTGAAGAATTGGTTGAAGAATTTGAGAAGAATGTTTTGAAAAATAAAGTTTTTAAAAAGAAAGTCACATCTCTTTCAAACGAATTAGATGATTTCAAAAGCAAAAATGAAATTTTAGAAAAACAAATTATTTCTTTAAATGATAAAAATCTATCTTTAGAAAAAGAAATAATTAAGTTGAAAATTGAATCACAAAGCTTCATTGAGAAAATGAAAGCAAAAGATGTGGAAACATCATCACAAATAGCTTATGATTCAAATCTCTTAGTAAATGAAAATAAAGAATTAAAACTCAAAGTTGAAAACTTAAACAAAATTTTGACTAACTTTACAAATGGAAAGAAAAATTTGGATAATTTGTTAGGTAGTCAAAGATGTGTTTTTGACAAAGCGGGTATTGGATATAACCCGAAAATAAAAGAAAAACACTATCAAAAATTTTTCATTAATGAAAACTTCTTGAAATCTCCCATATGTAAACATTGTGGAAAATTAGGGCATAATATTCATACATGTCCCATGAAAAATATGATTTGGGTAGTCAAAGGAACTACTCCTCCAAAAGCTAACCCTAGTGGACCCAAGAAAATTTGGGTACCAAAGAAGGTTATTTGAAATTGTTTTGTAGGTATGCTTGATATCCAAATCTACCAAGGATAAGTGGTTTCTTGACAGTGGATGTTCAAGGCATATGACAGGTGACAAAAACAAGTTCACTTCTCTTACTCTAAAAGATGGAGGAAATGTCAAATTCGGTGATAACTCAAAAGGAAAGATCATCGGTATAGGTAATATTGGTAAAACACATTCTCTTGTTATTGAAGATGTTCTCTTGGTTGATGGCTTGAAACATAACTTGCTAAGTATTAGCCAATTGTGTGATAAAGGCTATAATGTAATATTTCAAATCAATCATGTGCATTATAGTAAATGAAATTGATAATCAAGTTCTATTTGTGGCATTTAGAAATGAAAATGTCTACACTATTGATTCTTGATAATATGACTTCAAAAGAATCAATTTGCCTTGCTGCCATAAATGAAAATAGTTGGTTGTGGCATAGAAGATTAGGACATGTCAATATGGAATTACTCTCAAAATTGTCTAAACTTGATTTAGTAAAAGGCTTGCCGGTTACTAAATTTGTTAAAGATAAAATATGTGATGCATGTCAACTAGGTAAACAAACTAAATCATCTTTTAAGAAAAAGAAAGTCATTTCTACTTCAAGACCTCTAGAACTCTTGCATATGGATTTATTTGGTCCTATTAGAACCGCTAGCTTAAGTGGCAAATTGTATGCATTTGTAATTGTTGATGATTACTCTCGCTATACATGGGTATTATTTCTTGCTCATAAAAATGAAGCTCATAAAGCATTTGTTAAACATTGTAGAAGAATTCAAAATGAAAAAGGTTATACAATTAACAATGTTAGAAGTGATAGAGGTAGAGAATTTGATAATCAAGATATTGAACTATATTGTGATCAAAATGGTTTTGGACACAATTTCTCAGCACCTCGTACTCCTCAACAAAATGGAGTAGTAGAACGTAAAAATAGATCACTTCAAGAAATGTCTAGAACTATGCTTAATGAACATAATTTACCTCAATACTTTTGGGCAGAAGCTGTTAACACCGCTTGCTATGTTATAAATAGAACCATCATTAGAAACACTTTAAATAAAACTCCTTATGAACTATGGAATAATCGAAAACCTAACATTGGATATTTCAAAGTTTTTGGATGTAAGTGCTTTGTATTGAATGATAGAGATAATCTTGGTAAATTCGATGCTAAATCCGATGAAGGTATATTCCTTGGTTATTCTACAAATAGTAAAGCATATAGAGTGTTCAATAAACGAACCATGGTTGTTGATGAATCTATGCATGTTGTTTTTTATGAAACTAATCCATTCCATATCAAAAATAATTGTGATGATGAGCCAATTTCTCTTGAAAATAAAGCTAGTTCATCTAACCAAGTTGATTTCAAGTGAAAAAGTCAAAGATCAAGTAGATGAACCAAAAGATGAAGAAAAAGCGCTTCCTCCAACCAAAAATGAAGAATTACCAAAAAGTTGGAACGTAGTCCATAGTCATCCTAAAGAATTAATCATTGGTGAAGTTGAACGTGGAGTAAGCACAAGATCAAAGCTCAAGAACATCTGCAACAACATGGCGTTTCTCTCACAGATTGAACCAAAGAACATAAATGAAGCTATTGAAGATGAATCATGGATCTTGGCAATGCAAGAAGAGCTAAACCAATTTGAAAGAAACAAGGTATGGACTCTTGCACCTAGACCCAAGGACCACTCCGTCATTGGTACAAAATGGGTATTCCGAAACAAAAAGGATGAAGAAGGTATAATAGTAAGGAACAAAGCAAGGTTAGTCGCTCAAGGTTATAATCAAGAGGAAGGTATTGATTATGGAGAGACTTATGCTCCAGTTGCTAGATTAGAAGCTATACGCATGTTACTTGCTTTTGCATGTTTTAAAAATTTTAAATTATTTCAAATGGATGTCAAAAGTGCCTTTTTAAATGGTTTTATTGCCGAAGAAGTTTATGTAGAACAACCTCCTGGATTTGAAAATCATGAATTTCCAAACCACGTTTTTAAATTATCAAAAGCTTTATATGGTTTAAAACAAGCTCCAAGAGCTTGGTATGAACGACTAAGTGGTTTCCTTATTGAAAAGGGTTTTACACGTGGAAAACTTGACACAACATTATTTCTAATGTTTGATGGAAAAGACATGCTTATTGTGCAAATCTATGTTGATGATATTATATTTGGTTCTACTAATGAAAACTTGTGCAAAGAATTCTCTAAGACTATGCAGGATGAATTCGAAATGAGTATGATGGGTGAGCTAAAATTCTTTCTCGGACTTCAAATAAAGCAAACCGAAGATGGGATATTCTTAAATCAATCCAAATATGTCATAGACTTACTAAAAAGATTTGGATTGACAAATGCTAAAGCATATGGAACTCCCATGAGTCCTTCAACAAAGCTTGACAAAGATGAGAAAGGTAAACCGGTGGACGTTAAGCTATATCGAGGTATGATTGGTAGTTTACTTTATTTAACCGCAAGTAGACCCGATATAATGTTTAGTGTATGTCTTTGCGCCCGGATTTCAATCTTGTCCTAAAGAATCACACTTAATTGCAGTCAAACGAATATTTCGATATTTGCTTGGAACCATTGATTTAGGATTATGGTACCCTAAGTCAAATTCATTTGACTTAATAAGCTACACGGATGCGGATTTTGCTGGTTGCAAAATTGATCGCAAAAGCACTAGTGGTACTTGTCACTTTCTAGGACACTCACTAGTATCATGGTTTAGTAAAAAGCAAAATTCTGTGGCCTTATCAACGGCGGAAGCCGAATATGTAGCAGCCGGTAGTTGTTGTGCTCAATCTCTCTACATAAAACAACAACTAGAGGATTTTAAAATTCTTTTTGATCATATTCCCATAAGGTGTGATAACACAAGTGCCTATAAGTTTAAGTAAAAATCCTATCCAACACTCTCGCACAAAGCACATTGAAATTAGATACCATTTTATAAGAGATCATGTGCAAAAAGGGGACATTGAACTTGAATTTGTGAGCACCGATAGTCAATGGGCGGATATTCTCACGAAACCTCTCATTGAAGAACGATTTTGCACAATTCGACGTGAAATAGGTATGGCTAGATACGTTGATATCAAATAAGCTTAAATTTATTATCCTTCTCTTTGATTCAACTGTGTTAAATCTATATATACCTTAAGAATTGAATATAAAATGATTTTATGCATATCATGTTCATAAAATTGTTCATTTTATATCTTCCTAGTTATATTGTTTGAACATTAAATTATATGCCTAGTTCTATGTATATTTGCGTATATGTTCATGCATAAAATAAGAAATAAAACTCATCATTTAAACAAACTTGAGTTTATTAAAAAGAAAGCCATAAAGGAGAAGTCACCACAAAAGGAAAAACCACTACACTTCCCACTACATTTATTTGGGGATAGAGCGAGAAGTCAATTCCTTCACCTCAGCTAGTAGCTTCTCGTACTGCTTCTGCAGCTTATTAGTGGTCTTGCTCTGCTCTGTGGACCGGATTACCAAATCATCGGCATAAGAATCCACGAGCGCCTTCAGCCTTTTGTTCTCCTCCTTGACCTCCCCTACTTTCTTCTTACTCTCCTTCAGCAACCTTTGTAAAATGGTGACTTGAGAACGCAGCGCTTTCACTTCCATATTCCTAACATGAAGACGACGTCCCATGTTAGAAACAGTGGCAGTACACTGAATCGTGAGTGCCAATGATTCATTTATTATTTGTGGGTCAGTCCTCCCAGCTAAAATCTTTGCATCCTCCGGAGTACAAAGACCGGCAGCTACTGCGGTGGCAGTCTCACCATTCAATATCACTGAATCAGTTACTGATACAGGGCCATTAATTGAAAGGAAGTAAGGACGCCAGACTTCTGGCATCACACTAGGCGTATCATTTAGATTAATTGTTTCTGGTTTGTTTTGAGAAGAAGAGGAAGCCATTCTAGAAAATCTAATAAGAGATTAAGCTAAGAGTTTGAAAATGATGAAGTTCATCGAAAATTAGTGTGTGTTAAATAAACCTCAGATTTTTGAACACCAGCCTGTACCTATCACCCGACTCCCGAGATTTTTCTTCAAAATTCAACGTTCAAATCTCGAGATTTAACGTATACGGAAATATCACTGACTCAGAACTCGATGCGTCGACAAAGATCTTTTTTCTGAAAAAGCAGATATTTTTTTTCAAACTTCCTGATTTATCGGTGTCTATGGCGTGCGTAATTGGATAAGTCTGACACATAGCAAAATCTGAACCCTTCATTCACACTTACGACACGTAGCAAAATCTGAACCATTCATTCACACTTATGACACATAGCAAAATCTGAACCATTCATTCACACTTATGACACGTAGCAAAATCTGAACCATTCTTTCAAACAGCGCGTCTGTCCTATAAATTCGCTTCACCTCTCCACTACATACTCACACCTCTCCGATAATATTTTCTCTCATTCTTTAGATAACACTCTAAGAGGATGCAGCATCATTTAGAGATTCATAAAATCAAATACTTGATCTTCTCAGATAGAAGCAAAATTATTATTGATCAAGTTTCCACGAAGCAAGATTATTATTGATCATGCTTCTCGGTTGAAGTACCTCTCTCATACACCAGGTTGATGGGAAGATCTTTAGCATACACTCCAAATATATCTTCCTCATCCAAAATCATCCCGTTCATACAACTGTTGATACACCCGAAGCTTTGTATGACAGAAGAGAGAGAGTACGTAACTATATGGGCATCATCCCATGTCCTTTCCCGGATTGCTTAAATCATCAGCATTCTTAGGCATATGGCAAGGGCAATATTCAACCGAACCCCCAATCCAACCAAACCACTAGGATGAAGAATCTTACAAATATGAATGTATTTGTTTTATTTCTTTGTACCAAATAGGAGAAATATGTTATATTAGTTAGTTGTTCTATGTTTGAACTAAATCAAAGGAGAAATAAATTTTTTTTGGTTGTTTAAAATGTTGAATGATGCTTGGAGATATTGAATATAATATTTATTTTTGATGATGCCAAGGGGGAGAAAGATATGACATTTTTTTGTATCTATTAATGAATTATCATATCTATTGGTGAATTATCATATCTTGCAATAATTGGCAAAAATACGCATATATATTGATTGCTTGATAATACTTAAATGACAAATTGATCTATGCATAAAGATAGGGGGAGATTTAAAAATCTCTAATATAAAGATATGCATTATTTTAGGGGGAGCTTTTCAAGAAAAGCTTCAAAATCATAAATCGTATAAAAATATCATATCATATGTGTCATCATCAAAAAGGGGGAGATTGTTAGCCTCAAGGTTTCAATAATTATTAATTGGCTAATTAATCCAAGGACATTCATGTAGTTTTGATGATAACCATGATTTTAAGTTGTTCATTAATGATATTTTCATATGAACTAATGATTTATGTTTTAAAGCTTAATTTTGACTATTGATTTAATTGGACCAAGATGGCCAATTCAAATATCAAGCAAATGCAAAGTTGATAAGTTGCAAATTCATTGAAGATCAAAGTCATCAAGACTCAAGACAAAGAAATCAAGCTCAAAGACAATGATCCGAGACATATGAGAAGTAAGAGTTAGGTTTTGTAAAGTTTATTAAGATTTGATCTTTAAGGCTCAACTTTAAAACCAACTTCAATTGAAAAATCTCTTAAAGTTTTCAAAGACAAACTTGATTGGTTGAAATTCAAATATAAGACAACCATATCAATTGAAAAATCTCTTAAAGTTTTCAAAGACAAACTTGATTGGTTGAAATTCAAATATAAGACAACCATATCAATTGAAAAATCTCTTAAAGTTTTCAAAGACAAACTTGATTGGTTGAAATTCAAATATAAGACAACCATATCAATTGAAAAATCTCTTAAAGTTTTCAAAGACAAACTTGATTGGTTGAAATTCAAATATAAGACAACCATATCAATTGAAAAATCTCTTAAAGTTTTCAAAGACAACTTGATTGGTTGAAATTCAAATATAAGACAACCATATCAATTGAAAAATCTCTTAAAGTCTTCAAAGACAAATTTGATTGGTTGAAATTCAAATATAAGACAACCATATCAATTGAAAAATCTCTTAAAGTCTTCAAAGACAACTTGATTGGTTGAAATTCAAATATAAGACAACCATATCAATTGAAAAATCTCTTAAAGTCTTCAAAGACAAATTTGATTGATTGAAATTCACATGCAAGACAACCATATCAATTATGGTTGAAAAATCTTAAGAAGAAAAGTTTTCAAAGAAAACAAATTGATTGATTGAAAATCAAGAAGAATGCAAGACAACATGATGGCTATAAATACTACCCTTTCTTCATTTCTAAACATCAAGCATACAAGAGAAATCAAAGATAGAAAAGATAACATCTTATACATCAATCCATCCTTCTCAAGCTTATATTTTCATATCATTCAAAATCCTTGATTGAAAATTTCTCTAAACACTTTTTGAGCCATATTGATCAAATCCTTGATATACTATTAGAGTGAGCATATTGTGTACAATTACTCTTTGAGAGAGCCTTATCTTGTACAACAAATACTTTGTTGAAACCATTGAGTGTTTTTGTTAGGGTTTTGGTATAAATCCTAAGTAGTGAAAAGGATTTTTCACTGGGTGGTTACTCTTCACCTTGTAAGGAAGATTTGTGGGTCTTGGTATAAATCCTAAGAGTGAAAAGGATTTTTCACTCGGTGGTTACTCTTCACCGTGTAAAGAAGATTTGTAACGGTTTTGATCTTCACCCGAAAGAAGATTGTCAAATTAGTGAATTTGGGAATCCTCGAGAAGTGATCTTGAGGCGGGGACGTAGGCGGGGAAGCCGAACCTCGATAACAATCACTGTGTTTGATTTTCTCTATCTCTATCTCTTACTTATTCAATTGCTTATATATGCTTGTGTTTGATTTTCTATCATATCTTATTGCAATTGAATTGTGTTCTTAAATTTGTTTTTGCTAATTGAAAATAGTTTTTAATTCCGCATTTAAATTGAAAAAGTTTGCCTCAACCTAAATCACCCCCCCTCTTAGGTTGATATTTGGGTAACATCAACTAAAGACCCTACCCAGGGAAAATTGGGGCCCACTTGGGAAGGACCATACAGGGTCATCAAGTTTCACAGAAGAGGCACTTATCACCTGGAGAAGTTGGACGGGGATGCGCTACCTCACCCTTGGAACGCCGAGCATCTGAAAAAGTATTACCAGTAAGACAGCATTTATATGTATTTATTTGCTCATACGGTTCGAAATTTCCCTTGTACTTGTTTTTAAAATGAACTGACGCAATGCAAAGTCATGCGAGCATCACCACACCATTCTCTATTCTCCAATGTGCATGGACGACCTTAATCGCTTGAACAAAATAACAAGCATAAGGTTCACTGACGACCTTAATCGCTTGAACAAAACAACAAGCATAAGGTTCACTGACGACCTTAATCGCTTGAACAAAACAACAAGCATAAGGTTCACCGATGACCTTAATTGCTTGAACAAAACAACAAGCATAAGGTTCACTGACGACCTTAATCACTTGAACAAAACAACAAGTGTCACAGTCCCTAAGCATGTGTACAATCCTAGACACTGGAACAAAACAACAAGTGTCACAGTCCCTAAACATGTGTACAAACGCACATGAATGGACGACCCTAGACACTTGAACAAAACAAGTGTCACGGTCCCTAAGCATGTGTACAAACGCACATGCATGGATGACCTTAGACACTTGAACAAAACAACAAGTGTCACGGTCCCTAAGCATGTGTACAAACGCACATGCATGGACGACCCTAGACACTTGAACAAAACAACAAGTGTCACAGTCCCTAAGCATGTGTAAAAACGCACATGCATGGATGACTCTAGGCACTGGAGCAAAACAACAGGTGTCAAACGTCCCAATGCATATGTACGAATGCACAAGTACGGACGACCTTAAACACTTAAGCAAAACAACCAAAGCCACATCCACAAACAAGTGGAATCAAAAGCATCCAAGCAGACAATCATATGGACTTGATCAAAAACAATTGTTCACAAACCAATGCAATCAGAAACAGTTAAGCAATGCCAACAAAGAAATGAAAACATCATAGATTGCCAAAGGCATTGTAGCATTACAACATTAAACTCAAAAAACCTCAAAACGGGCCCCAAGATTTGCCCAAACCAAAGCATTGTAACTGTTACCCAAATATCAACCTAAGAAGGGGGGTGATTTAGGTTGAGGCAAACTTTTTCGATTTAAATGCGGAATTAAAAACTATTTTCAATTAGCAAAAACAAATTTAAGAACACAATTCAATTGCAATAAGATATGATAGAAAATCAAACACAAGCATATATAAGCAATTGAATAAGTAAGAGATAGAGATAGAGAAAATCAAACACAGTGATTGTTATCGAGGTTCGGCTTCCCCGCCTACGTCCCCGCCTCAAGATCACTTCTCGAGGATTCCCAAATTCACTAATTTGACAATCTTCTTTCGGGTGAAGATCAAAACCGTTACAAATCTTCTTTACACGGTGAAGAGTAACCACCGAGTGAAAAATCCTTTTCACTCTTAGGATTTATACCAAGACCCACAAATCTTCCTTACAAGGTGAAGAGTAACCACCCAGTGAAAAATCCTTTTCACTACTTAGGATTTATACCAAAACCCTAACAAAAACACTCAATGGTTTCAACAAAGTATTTGTTGTACAAGATAAGGCTCTCTCAAAGAGTAATTGTACACAATATGCTCACTCTAATAGTATATCAAGGATTTGATCAATATGGCTCAAAAAGTGTTTAGAGAAATTTTCAATCAAGGATTTTGAATGATATGAAAATATAAGCTTGAGAAGGATGGATTGATGTATAAGATGTTATCTTTTCTATCTTTGATTTCTCTTGTATGCTTGATGTTTAGAAATGAAGAAAGGGTAGTATTTATAGCCATCATGTTGTCTTGCATTCTTCTTGATTTTCAATCAATCAATTTGTTTTTTTTTTGAAAACTTTTCTTCTTAAGATTTTTCAACCATAATTGATATGGTTGTCTTGCATGTGAATTTCAATCAATCAAAGTTTGTCTTTGAAGACTTTAAGAGATTTTTCAATTGATATGGTTGTCTTATATTTGAATTTCAACCAATCAAGTTGTCTTTGAAAACTTTAAGAGATTTTTCAATTGATATGGTTGTCTTATATTTGAATTTCAATCAATCAAATTTGTCTTTGAAGACTTTAAGAGATTTTTCAATTGATATGGTTGTCTTATATTTGAATTTCAACCAATCAAGTTTGTCTTTGAAGACTTTAAGAGATTTTTCAATTGATATGGTTGTCTTATATTTGAATTTCAACCAATCAAGTTGTCTTTGAAAACTTTAAGAGATTTTTCAATTGATATGGTTGTCTTATATTTGAATTTCAACCAATCAAGTTGTCTTTGAAAACTTTAAGAGATTTTTCAATTGATATGGTTGTCTTATATTTGAATTTCAACCAATCAAGTTTGTCTTTGAAAACTTTAAGAGATTTTTCAATTGAAGTTGGTTTTAAAGTTGAGCCTTAAAGATCAAATCTTAATAAACTTTACAAAACCTAACTCTTACTTCTCATATGTCTCGGATCATTGTCTTTGAGCTTGATTTCTTTGTCTTGAGTCTTGATGACTTTGATCTTCAATGAATTTGCAACTTATCAACTTTGCATTTGCTTGATATTTGAATTGGCCATCTTGGTCCAATCAAATCAATAGTCAAAATTAAGCTTTAAAACATAAATCATTAGTTCATATGAAAATATCATTAATGAACAACTTAAAATCATGGTTATCATCAAAACTACATGAATGTCCTTGGATTAATTAGCCAATTAATAATTATTGAAACCTTGAGGCTAACAGTAACAACATTTTTTGCAAGTTTAAAACAGCCTCAAAAACGGGCCCCATGAAATACTTGTCTTGAAAGTGTTACAAATAAAAAAAATCAAGAAGTAGCGTCATCGTCCGTCTGAGGATCAGCAGACGTCGTCCCAACATTACCATCGTCAGCAGGCATCATCGATTCATCGTCGTCAAACGGTTGGAAGACTTCGAAATCAAGCTCTGGGTACTTCTCCTTCGCCTACTTCTTTAGAAAGCTGAACCCAGAGAGAAAATACTTGGTGTTGTTGTCGTCGAAAGCCTCCGACGATTTAAACTCCTCTACTGCTGAGACCCTCGCCGTCTCTAGCTTGGACGCCAACACCTTCATTTGCTCGTCAGCCCTCTTTGCACCGTCCAACGCTTTCGAAAGTTCCTCCTCCTTCCTCGTCAAATCCGCCTTGAGTGTCGACAACTTGCCAACAACCCTATCCCTGTCAAGAGTTAGTTCATTGACGAGCGTCGTCAACCTTTGATTGGCCTGGGCAGCCTCAGACAGCTGAACTTTTTGCTTCAACAGTGCCTCCTCTCATTGCATGCAGCGGTTGGCGATCACTGTTAGCTCAGTCAAGCCCTACACAAAGAAAAATAACAATCGGTTAGTCCCTAAAGAACATAACAAAGGAGTGATTAGGGAGAATAAAAAGACCATACCTTCATTAGAAAGTGGACGCCAGCCACCTTGATGACATCCGTGTTGACCTTATCGTATTCGCCAACGTCGTCCTTCATCACCACGGTCTTGGCCCTCCTCGAGGCCAAGGAAGCATCCTTGGGAAACGTCGGCACTCTCTCAATGGCCCTGCTGGACGACGGTTCGGCGGGAATCTCAATAATGTCGACTGACGGCGTTGGAGCAGGATTCGGAACGGACGGTTTCGGAGCAAGAGGTGAAGGAGGAAGGATCTTCTCGTCCGCCACCTTCTTGGACGATGAATCGGTTTTTCTCTTCTTCGCCAAGGTTAACGGAGCCTCGTCCTGCTGGCTCATCATCATCTTCTTGAGCTTCTCCCGGTTAAGCTTAGCAGTCGCCATCCCTATAAAACAAAAGGAAGAAACCGTCAGATAAGAGTCGTCCGACCAAATGAATAACGTAGTCGGTTAAGATACTCACTTTTTTGATTGATCTCCTGCAATGACAAGACGTCCTCACTCGGTTCTGGGCCGAAGGAGTATAGAGCTAGAAGCTCGGGACGTACGAAGTGCTTGTAGTGATGCTGGTTATGGTGCAAAGCCCGAAGAACCTTGTTGTGACCGTCAGAGCTCAACGTCGGTCGTCTGAGCACTGCTAAGAAGAAAAAGAAGACGTCAGAAGAATGCAAATTGCCAGAACACCCTACAAAAATTGAAACACGCAAAGAAACACACGCACACACCAGAGGACGAAGGCACGCCTCATTCCCGACGAACGTGGATGAAATCGTCGTCCTTCTCACACAAAAGACCCTCCCAATTGTCCCCACACACGAAGACAAAATTATCCTTCCACTCCCGGTTGGACGACGGTGTGCCAACTACAAGCTTTAGGCCTCTTTGCCGCATGTTTAGAGACCAGAACCCCAGGGAAGCAGGTATCTGGCAGGGTTTGTAACAGAATAGGAGCTCGTCCATGGTGAGGTCGTCCTTCCCATCACTCAGGACCTTCCACATCACCATATAACCCACAACCGTCCTCCAGGCATTTGGGGCCAACTGACCTGGTGCGAGGTTAAGACGATCCAACAGCTCCCTCATCAAGGGTTGCATGGGAAACCTCACGTCGGCATTAAAGTCGGCCTCATAGAATGCCATGTCACCGTATCTGGACGAGCATGCTACCTCGTCCGACTCTGGGATCCTAAGGACGACGTCCTCGGGAATCTGGAATTTACGCCTATACCTGTCTAAACCGTCTACATCCACTACCTTGGACAGGTAGGACCTAGCAATCCAAGAGTCGTCAGGGCCCACAGCCCTTGACGACCCAGAGACTGACGGAGTTTCCTCCGTTGAACGAGTATCCTCCCCCCTGTCAGAAAGTCCCTCAGGCAGGTCCTCGGAATGAACCGAGGACCAACTATCCCTCCTCAGTCAGCCATTAGTATCCCTTGACAACGCCCTCCACGTGCTCAACGCCGGAAAATACTAAATCGAAAGAGCTCCTCCGACACGCGGACAGAGCACACTATCCGGAGAGACAAAATCCACCAAGATCGATGGTACTCTACCCCCGCTCTCGGCCTCACGACACACTCCCACAAAGAACCTCTTTAACGAAAAATGCAAAGAATCCAGTGCTACCAAAGATACGAAACCAAAGAGAAGAAACTCACCAGAAAAGAGACTCACCGGAAAAGAATGGACTCGGAGAAAAAAGACAACGCACCAGGGGAGGGAAAATGAAGTAAAAAAGAAAAGAAATTTCCTCGGGTTTAAAAACCTAAACCTCTGGCAAACGAAACGAACCGCCACCTCGCAAGACATGCACCGAATGAATGATGGACACGTGTCGAAAAAGGATGAACTCGAGCAGTCACCTCGTATTTAAAACCACTTGATTTAATTCGGCTGCGCGCCTCCCAAAAAAGATACGCACGCTAAAAACCCATAAATATTCCGTCCGTCGTTTGAAAAGAAACCCCAACGGAATAGGGGGCATCTGATAGGGCCATCATCCAACAGATGGACGACTTTAGGCTCAACAAATCTTAGACGACGCTAAACGAATCTTGCATCACATTGTCACCCAAATGGGACTGATGAGTTCAACCTCCTATGGATGGACGACGTTATCTCCGTTAAACCTGCCCATCAAAGGAATGACATGGACTGACGGACGACAATCAATAAACCGTCCATCTTTAACGAGCATATGTAAGGACGACCTTAGGTATCGTCCTTGACACATCCTCCCCTCGGCTCATTAAAGAATAACCTCCATAAACGTAATTGAAGTACCAAAAGCGTTACGATCCCATTAATGACAATATCCCCGAGATATTGTAACCGTCTTCATAAATGACCCTCATTTAAATCCAATTAAAGGAGGGAAATTAAGGAAGGCTCAACGGCTATTTTCTGGGGCATCTATATAAACCTCCAGACAGAAATGCACAAGGTACGCACACTTTCTAGCCTAAACACTTTTACTTACCTGTTAATCATCCTCTCCAATTTTCTGACAAAGGCATCGGAGGAACTTTGGCCGGCACCCCACCGGTGTTTTCCTACCGTCGTCATCACCTTTCATTGTTTCAGGTCTTCCATCAGAGAGAGCCTCTGTCGGATAACTGTACTGATTTTCAAGCATCATCAATTTTCAATGTTTTTGATAAGCTTTTCTATGAAACTATGTCGTTCTAGAGCACCAAGCTTGGTAACATCAATCACCCTCTTTCCTTTCTCATCACCCTTATCAAACAAAGATGTTCTCAACCTTTCAAAAGCAGGCAATCTCTCAATGGGTGCCCATTGTATAGCATATTCGTCAGCAACATCATCTTTGTCCGAACTAAATGTGGAACTACTATGGAAACTAAAGTTGTGATGTTGAAGTAATGAATGTAGTCTTCTTTTGTTTGCTAACTCAATTATTCGTGTCTCTATGAGTAATGATCTCAAAGTTCTTGCATTCTCTGCTAACTCAATCTCACTTGCACCAACCATTTGAGCCATGTTTGATAAACTTGGTTGGTTTCAAACTTTGGGAGAGAGTTGTACATATAAATATGCAAGATTTTGAATATTATATATGGTATAGATGAAGATTCATGAACTTAAATTGACTTCACATCCTTTTACAACAAAATAGATGTGCATATATATGTAACCATGCATAATGATGAAAGGTGTACATTAAGGGGCTTGGTGTAAGCAACACATAGCATCAATATGAAAACCAAAAGGCAATAAATTCATTCATGGAAAAAGACGAGGTACATAAAGCACGAATTAAGATTTATAATATGATAAACAAACATTAGAATAATATATATTGACCATTTGACTAATATATAGAAATCCAAAACTTAAAATATATATATATATATATAATATATATATATATATATATATATATATATATATATATATATATATATATATTACCATTTGACTAATATATAGAAATCCAAAACATACATACCTAGAGGACATTAAGGGTTAACATAATCGATTAACATTCTAACAACCATGTCTCGTGAAGCAGAAGTCACTTGTTTGAATCTCCCATTCCCCTCTCCTAGGGCCAAATAATAAATAAATAAATAAAAAGTAAACCTTTAGGATTAGATCCTTGTTACCCAAATATCAACCTAAGAGGGGAGGTGATTTAGGTTGAGGCAAACTTTTTCGATTTAAATGCGGAATTAAAAACTATTTTCAATTAGCAAAAACAAATTTAAGAACACAATTCAATTGCAATAAGATATGATAGAAAATCAAACACAAGCATATATAAGCAATTGAATAAGTAAGAGATAGAGATAGAGAAAATCAAACACAGTGATTGTTATCGAGGTTCGGCTTCCCCGCCTACGTCCCCGCCTCAAGATCACTTCTCGAGGATTCCCAAATTCACTAATTTGACAATCTTCTTTCGGGTGAAGATCAAAACCGTTACAAATCTTCTTTACACGGTGAAGAGTAACCACCGAGTGAAAAATCCTTTTCACTCTTAGGATTTATACCAAGACCCACAAATCTTCCTTACAAGGTGAAGAGTAACCACCCAGTGAAAAATCCTTTTTCACTACTTAGGATTTATACCAAAACCCTAACAAAAACACTCAATGGTTTCAACAAAATATTTGTTGTACAAGATAAGGCTCTCTCAAAGAGTAATTGTACACAATATGCTCACTCTAATAGTATATCAAGGATTTGATCAATATGGCTCAAAAAGTGTTTAGAGAAATTTTCAATCAAGGATTTTGAATGATATGAAAATATAAGCTTGAGAATGATGGATTGATGTATAAGATGTTATCTTTTCTATCTTTGATTTCTCTTGTATGCTTGATATTTAGAAATGAAGAAAGGGTAGTATTTATAGCCATCATGTTGTCTTGCATTCTTCTTGATTTTCAATCAATCAATTTGTTTTCTTTGAAAACTTTTCTTCTTAAGATTTTTCAACCATAATTGATATGGATTGTCTTGCATGTGAATTTCAATCAATCAAATTTGTCTTTGAAGACTTTAAGAGATTTTTCAATTGATATGGTTGTCTTATATTTGAATTTCAACCAATCAAGTTGTCTTTGAAAACTTTAAGAGATTTTTCAATTGATATGGTTGTCTTATATTTGAATTTCAATCAATCAAATTTGTCTTTGAAGACTTTAAGAGATTTTTCAATTGATATGGTTGTCTTATATTTGAATTTCAACCAATCAAATTTGTCTTTGAAGACTTTAAGAGATTTTTCAATTGATATGGTTGTCTTACATTTGAATTTCAACCAATCAAGTTTGTCTTTTGAAAACTTTAAAAGATTTTTCAATTGAAGTTGGTTTTAAAGTTGAGCCTTAAAGATCAAATCTTAATAAACTTTACAAAACCTAACTCTTACTTCTCATATGTCTCGGATCATTGTCTTTGAGCTTGATTTCTTTGTCTTGAGTCTTGATGACTTTGATCTTCAATGTGTTTGCAACTTATCAACTTTGCATTTGCTTGATATTTGAATTGGCCATCTTGGTCCAATTAAATCAATAGTCAAAATTAAGCTTTAAAACATAAATCATTAGTTCATATGAAAATATCATTAATGAACAACTTAAAATCATGGTTATCATCAAAACTACATGAATGTCCTTGGATTAATTAGCCAATTAATAATTATTGAAACCTTGAGGCTAACAATCTCCCCCTTTTTGATGATGACACATATGATATGATATTTTTATACGATTTATGATTTTGAAGCTTTTCTTGAAAAGCTCCCCCTAAAATAATGCATATCTTTATATTAGAGATTTTTAAATCTCCCCCTATCTTTATGCATAGATCAATTTGTCATTTAAGTATTATCAAGCAATCAATATATATGCGTATTTTTGCCAATTATTGCAAGATATGATAATTCACCAATAGATATGATAATTCATTAATAGATAAAAAAAAATGTCATATCTTTCTCCCCCTTGGCATCATCAAAAATAAATATTATATTCAATATCTCCAAGCATCATTCAACATTTTAAACAACCAAAAAAAATTTATTTCTCCTTTGATTTAGTTCAAACATAGAACAACTAACTAATATAACATATTTCTCCTATTTGGTACAAAGAAATAAAACAAATACATTCATATTTGTAAGATTCTTCATCCTAGTGGTTTGGTTGGATTGGGGGTTCGGTTGAATATTGTCCCGCCATATGCCTAAGATGCTGATGATTTAAGCAATCTGGAAAGGACATGGGATGATGCCCATATATTACGTACTCTCTCTCTTCTGTCATACAAAGCTTCAGGTGTATCAACAGTTGTATGAACGGGATGATTTTGATGAGGAAGATATATTTGGAGTGTATGCTAAAGATCTTCCCATCAACCTGGTGTATGAGAGAGGTACTTCAACCGAGAAGCATGATCAATAATAATCTTGCTTCGTGGAAGACTTGATCAATAATAATTTTGCTTCTATCTGAGAAGATCAAGTATTTGATTTTATGAATCTCTAAATGATGCTGCATCCTCTTAGAGTGTTATCTAAAGAATGAGAGAAAATATTATCGGAGAGGTGTGAGTATGTAGTGGAGAGGTGAAGCGAATTTATAGGACAGACGCGCTGTTTGAAAGAATGGTTCAGATTTTGCTACGTGTCATAAGTGTGAATGAATGGTTCAGATTTTGCTATGTGTCATAAGTGTGAATGAATGGTTCAGATTTTGCTACGTGTCGTAAGTGTGAATGAATGGTTCAGATTTTGCTACGTGTCTGACTTGTCCAATTGCGCACGCCATAGACACCGATAAATCAGGAAGTTTGAAAAAAAATTATCTGCTTTTTCAGAAAAAAGATTTTTGTCGACGCATCGAGTTCTGAGTCAGTGATATTTCCGTATACGTTAAATCTCGAGATTTGAACGTTGAATTTTGAAGAAAAATCTCGGGAGTCGGGTGATAGGTACAGGCTGGTGTTCAAAAATTCTGAGGTTTATTTAACACACACTAATTTTCGATGAACTTCATCATTTTCAAACTCTTAGCTTAATCTCTTATTAGATTTTCTAGAATGGCTTCCTCTTCTTCTCAAAACAAACCAGAAACAATTAATCTAAATGATACACCTAGTGTGATGCCAGAAGTCTGGCGTCCTTACTTCCTTTCAATTAATGGCCCTGTATCAGTAACTGATTCAGTGATATTGAATGGTGAGACTGCCACCGCAGTAGCTGCCGGTCTTTGTACTCCGGAGGATGCAAAGATTTTAGCTGGGAGGACTGACCCACAAATAATAAATGAATCATTGGCACTCACGATTCAGTGTACTGCCACTGTTTCTAACATGGGACGTCGTCTTCATGTTAGGAATATGGAAGTGAAAGCACTGCGTTCTCAAGTCACCATTATTACAAAGGTTGCTGAAGGAGAGTAAGAAGAAAGTAGGGGAGGTCAAGGAGGAGAACAAAAGGCTGAAGGCGCTCGTGGATTCTTATGCCGATGATTTGGTAATCCGGTCCACAGAGCAGAGCAAGACCACTAATAAGCTGCAGAAGCAGTACGAGAAGCTGCTAGCTGAGGTGAAGGAATTGACTTCTCGTTCTATCCCTAAATAAATGTAGTGGGAAGTGTAGTGGTTTTTCCTTTTGTGGTGGCTTCTCCTTTGTGGCTTCTCCTTTGTGGCTTTCTTTTTAATAAAATCAAGTTTGTTTAAATGATGAGTTTTATTTCTTATTTTATGCATGAACATATACGCAAATATACATAGAACTGGCATATAATCTAATGTTCAAACAATATAACTAGAAAGATATAAAATGAACAATTTTATGAACATGATATGGATAAAATCATTTTATATTCAATTCTTAAGGTATATATAGATTTAACACAGTTGAATCAAATAGAAGGATAATAAATTCAAGCTTATTTGATATCAACGTATCTAGCCATACCTATTTCACGTCGAATTGTGCAAAATCGTTCTTCAATGAGAGGTTTCGTGAGAATATCCGCCCATTGACTATCGGTGCTTCACAAATTCAAGTTCAATGTCCCCTTTTTGCACATGATCTCTTATAAAATGGTATCTAATTTCAATGTGCTTTGTGCGAGAGTGTTGGATAGGATTTTTACTTAAACTTATAGCACTTGTGTTATCACACCTTATGGGAATATGATCAAAAAGAATTTTAAAATCCTCTAGTTGTTGTTTTATGTAGAGAGATTGAGCACAACAACTACCAGCTGCTACATATTCGGCTTCCGCCGTTGATAAGGCCACAGAATTTTGCTTTTTACTAAACCATGATACTAGTGAGTGTCCTAGAAAGTGACAAGTACCACTAGTGCTTTTGCGATCAATTTTGCAACCAGCAAAATCCGCATCCGTGTAGCTTATTAAGTCAAATGAATTTGACTTAGGGTACCATAATCCTAAATCAATGGTTCCAAGCAAATATCGAAATATTCGTTTGACTGCAATTAAGTGTGATTCTTTAGGACAAGATTGAAATCGGGCGCAAAGACATACACTAAACATTATATCGGGTCTACTTGCGGTTAAATAAAGTAAACTACCAATCATACCTCGATATAGCTTAACGTCCACCGGTTTACCTTTCTCATCTTTGTCAAGCTTTGTTGAAGGACTCATGGGAGTTCCATATGCTTTAGCATTTGTCAATCCAAATCTTTTTAGTAAGTCTATGACATATTTGGATTGATTTAAGAATATCCCATCTTCGGTTTGCTTTATTTGAAGTCCGAGAAAGAATTTTAGCTCACCCATCATACTCATTTCGAATTCATCCTGCATAGTCTTAGAGAATTCTTTGCACAAGTTTTCATTAGTAGAACCAAATATAATATCATCAACATAGATTTGCACAATAAGCATGTCTTTTCCATCAAACATTAGAAATAATGTTGTGTCAAGTTTTCCACGTGTAAAACCCTTTTCAATAAGGAAACCACTTAGTCGTTCATACCAAGCTCTTGGAGCTTGTTTTAAACCATATAAAGCTTTTGATAATTTAAAAACGTGGTTTGGAAATTCATGATTTTCAAATCCAGGAGGTTGTTCTACATAAACTTCTTCGGCAATAAAACCATTTAAAAAGGCACTTTTGACATCCATTTGAAATAATTTAAAATTTTTAAAACATGCAAAAGCAAGTAACATGCGTATAGCTTCTAATCTAGCAACTGGAGCATAAGTCTCTCCATAATCAATACCTTCCTCTTGATTATAACCTTGAGCGACTAACCTTGCTTTGTTCCTTACTATTATACCTTCTTCATCCTTTTTGTTTCGGAATACCCATTTTGTACCAATGACGGAGTGGTCCTTGGGTCTAGGTGCAAGAGTCCATACCTTGTTTCTTTCAAATTGGTTTAGCTCTTCTTGCATGGCCAAGATCCATGATTCATCTTCAATAGCTTCATTTATGTTCTTTGGTTCAATCTGTGAGAGAAACGCCATGTTGTTGCAGATGTTCTTGAGCTTTGATCTTGTGCTTACTCCATGTTCAATTTCACCAATGATCAATTCTTTAGGATGACTATGGACTACGTTCCAACTTTTTGGTAATTCTTCATTGTTGGTTGGAGGAAGCGCTTTTTCTTCATCTTTTGGTTCATCTACTTGATCTTTGACTTTTTCACTTGAATCAACTTGGTTAGATGAACTAGCTTTATTTTCAAGAGAAATTGGCTCATCATCACAATTATTTTTGATATGGAATGGATTAGTTTCATAAAAAACAACATGCATAGATTCATCAACAACCATGGTTCGTTTATTGAACACTCTATATGCTTTACTATTTGTAGAATAACCAAGGAATATACCTTCATCGGATTTAGCATCGAATTTACCAAGATTATCTCTATCATTCAATACAAAGCACTTACATCCAAAAACTTTGAAATATCCAATGTTAGGTTTTCGATTATTCCATAGTTCATAAGGAGTTTTATTTAAAGTGTTTCTAATGATGGTTCTATTTATAACATAGCAAGCGGTGTTAACAGCTTCAGCCCAAAAGTATTGAGGTAAATTATGTTCATTAAGCATAGTTCTAGACATTTCTTGAAGTGATCTATTTTTACGTTCTACTACTCCATTTTGTTGAGGAGTACGAGGTGCCGAGAAATTGTGTCCAAAACCATTTTGATCACAATATAGTTCAATATCTTGATTATCAAATTCTCTACCTCTATCACTTCTAACATTGTTAATTGTATAACCTTTTTCATTTTGAATTCTTCTACAATGTTTAACAAATGCTTTATGAGCTTCATTTTTATGAGCAAGAAATAATACCCATGTATAGCGAGAGTAATCATCAACAATTACAAATGCATACAATTTACCACTTAAACTAGCGGTTCTAATAGGACCAAATAAATCCATATGCAAGAGTTCTAGAGGTCTTGAAGTAGAAATGACTTTCTTTTTCTTAAAAGATGATTTAGTTTGTTTACCTAGTTGACATGCATCACATATTTTATCTTTAACAAATTTAGTAACCGGCAAGCCTTTTACTAAATCAAGTTTAGACAATTTTGAGAGTAATTCCATATTGACATGTCCTAATCTTCTATGCCACAACCAACTATTTTCATTTATGGCAGCAAGGCAAATTGATTCTTTTGAAGTCATATTATCAAAATCAATAGTGTAGACATTTTCATTTCTAAATGCCACAAATAAAACTTGATTATCAATTTCATTTACTATAATGCACATGATTGATTTAAATATTACATTATAGCCTTTATCACACAATTGGCTAATACTTAGCAAGTTATGTTTCAAGCCATCAACCAAGAGAACATCTTCAATAACAAGAGAATGTGTTTTACCAATATTACCTATACCGATGATCTTTCCTTTTGAGTTATCACCGAATTTGACATTTCCTCCATCTTTTAGAGTAAGAGAAGTGAACTTGTTTTTGTCACCTGTCATATGCCTTGAACATCCACTGTCAAGAAACCACTTATCCTTGGTAGATTTGGATATCAAGCATACCTACAAAACAACTTCAAATAACCTTCTTTGGTACCCAAATTTTCTTGGGTCCACTAGGGTTAGCTTTTGGAGGAGTAGTTCCTTTGACTACCCAAATCATATTTTTCATGGGACATGTATGAATATTATGCCCTAATTTTCCACAATGTTTACATATGGGAGATTTCAAGAAGTTTTCATTAATGAAAAATTTTTGATAGTGTTTTTCTTTTATTTTCGGGTTATATCCAATACCCGCTTTGTCAAAAACACATCTTTGACTACCTAACAAATTATCCAAATTTTTCTTTCCATTTGTAAAGTTAGTCAAAATTTTGTTTAAGTTTTCAACTTTGAGTTTTAATTCTTTATTTTCATTTACTAAGAGATTTGAATCATAAGCTATTTGTGATGATGTTTCCACATCTTTTGCTTTCATTTTCTCAATGAAGCTTTGTGATTCAATTTTCAACTTAATTATTTCTTTTTCTAAAGATAGATTTTTATCATTTAAAGAAATAATTTGTTTTTCTAAAATTTCATTTTTGCTTTTGAAATCATCTAATTCGTTTGAAAGAGATGTGACTTTCTTTTTAAAAACTTTATTTTTCAAAACATTCTTCTCAAATTCTTCAACCAATTCTTCAAAAGCATTTTGTAATTCATCATAGCTATAAGATTCATCTTCTAAAGAATTAAGTTTAGAAGTTACCTCATCTTCATATGCCATTAAGCAAAAAGCTTCGGTAGAATCTTCTTCATCGTTGGATGTTTGAGGGCTAATGCTTGTACATTCATCTTTCTCTATTTGAGGCAATTTGTGATCATGAACAAGCATGCTCATCTTTGATTCTTGACTTGCTTCTTCATATGTAGCTTCAAGTCTTTCCCAAATTTCTTTAGCTGAATTACAACTTGAAATTTCATCAAATTCCTTTGAGTCAAACGCACAATATAAACAATTCATAGCTTTATAATTTAATTCAATGAGTTTGACATCATTTTCATCCCATTCAGTTTCTTGTTTGGGTATTTCTTGTTCTTCTACTATTTTAGTAGGAACATGAGGACCATTTACAATGATTTTCCATATGAGATAATCTTGACCTTTAATGTACGTAGTCATTCTAGTTTTCCAATAACTATAATCACTACTATTGAACAAGGGTGGTCTATTTGTAGATTGACCTTCAACCATTTGAGGTCTAGATGTGTTTGCCATGATCTTAACTCTAAGATTGTTAAATCTATATGTAGAGCCTTGGCTCTGATACCAATTGTTACCCAAATATCAACCTAAGAGGGGGGGTGATTTAGGTTGAGGCAAACTTTTTCGATTTAAATGCGGAATTAAAAACTATTTTCAATTAGCAAAAACAAATTTAAGAACACAATTCAATTGCAATAAGATATGATAGAAAATCAAACACAAGCATATATAAGCAATTGAATAAGTAAGAGATAGAGATAGAGAAAATCAAACACAGTGATTGTTATCGAGGTTCGGCTTCCCCGCCTACGTCCCCGCCTCAAGAATCACTTCTCGAGGATTCCCAAATTCACTAATTTGACAATCTTCTTTCGGGTGAAGATCAAAACCGTTACAAATCTTCTTTACACGGTGAAGAGTAACCACCGAGTGAAAAATCCTTTTCACTCTTAGGATTTATACCAAGACCCACAAATCTTCCTTACAAGGTGAAGAGTAACCACCCAGTGAAAAATCCTTTTCACTACTTAGGATTTATACCAAAACCCTAACAAAAACACTCAATGGTTTCAACAAAGTATTTGTTGTACAAGATAAGGCTCTCTCAAAGAGTAATTGTACACAATATGCTCACTCTAATAGTATATCAAGGATTTGATCAATATGGCTCAAAAAGTGTTTAGAGAAATTTTCAATCAAGGATTTTGAATGATATGAAAATATAAGCTTGAGAAGGATGGATTGATGTATAAGATGTTATCTTTTCTATCTTTGATTTCTCTTGTATGCTTGATATTTAGAAATGAAGAAAGGGTAGTATTTATAGCCATCATGTTGTCTTGCATTCTTCTTGATTTTCAATCAATCAATTTGTTTTCTTTGAAAACTTTTCTTCTTAAGATTTTTCAACCATAATTGATATGGTTGTCTTGCATGTGAATTTCAATCAATCAAATTTGTCTTTGAAGACTTTAAGAGATTTTTCAATTGATATGGTTGTCTTATATTTGAATTTCAACCAATCAAGTTGTCTTTGAAAACTTTAAGAGATTTTTCAATTGATATGGTTGTCTTATATTTGAATTTCAACCAATCAAATTTGTCTTTGAAAACTTTAAGAGATTTTTCAATTGATATGGTTGTCTTATATTTGAATTTCAACCAATCAAGTTGTCTTTGAAAACTTTAAGAGATTTTTCAATTGATATGGTTGTCTTATATTTGAATTTCAACCAATCAAGTTTGTCTTTGAAAACTTTAAGAGATTTTTCAATTGAAGTTGGTTTTAAAGTTGAGCCTTAAAGATCAAATCTTAATAAACTTTACAAAACCTAACTCTTACTTCTCATATGTCTCGGATCATTGTCTTTGAGCTTGATTTCTTTGTCTTGAGTCTTGATGACTTTGATCTTCAATGTGTTTGCAACTTATCAACTTTGCATTTGCTTGATATTTGAATTGGCCATCTTGGTCCAATTAAATCAATAGTCAAAATTAAGCTTTAAAACATAAATCATTAGTTCATATGAAAATATCATTAATGAACAACTTAAAATCATGGTTATCATCAAAACTACATGAATGTCCTTGGATTAATTAGCCAATTAATAATTATTGAAACCTTGAGGCTAACAATCCTGTCAAATAATTAAAACGAAAAAGTAAAGTTTGTCATACATCTAGGCTATCTATATTGTTGAAAGGGTATTTGACAAGTTATTTACTCTAATTAATCCCTGTCACAATTTATTTCACAAACTTTTGATTGTTACATATATTTGACCCCTTTTAAGGTTTGAATTAAAATGAATTAATTTGTTAGGATTTCGTCCAAAGACCTGTTAACAATTTCATTTTAATTCAAACTGTTGGGGTCAAAATATAATAATTAAAAAAAAAAATTGTGAAACTAAATTATGAAATGATCAAACCAAAGTGGGTAAGTTGTAATTTAAAGTTTACCAATAATTTGAAAAATCTATTAATTTGGATAGAACCCTAATCATTTCACTTTAGTCTAAATTTTAGGTGGTTAAATGTAACAATTGAATGTTTATGAATTAATTCATGATTGGAGCAAACCACACAAGAGTTAAATTGTACTTTTCCCTGGTTGATATCAATAAATAGAGTTAATCTTGTGGTTAACCTTCTAAAAGTGGGGTGTGGCTTTAAGAAACTTCCAAAGTTGCAATACAATTGAAAATCTTGTGATTTTGTAACATCAGTAGCCCTCCATGTGACCTATTGGCCTTGTATGTGTATTACAAAGCAAAAGAGCCATGGTTTGGGACTGGTAGAAAAAGAGAGATTGGGCACTAGCATCACTCCTCTCTATGATGAGATACTTTGAGAATTGCAAAGAGTCATATATTGATTACAATTAAACAAGATTAATTAGTTTAACCAATGATTAACACCCTAAGAAGTATATATCTTTGCCTTAGGGACTCAGGGTCCACTAAATTAGCGATGTACATGCTTACATGTAATCAACTATGCCACTGTGAGCATTCCAGAAGTTAAAACGTGTTGGACCAATAACCAATGTAATGCAAATAAGTTTGTTATATAGGCTATAAACTGTCTTAACCACAATCAATACAATCGTGATTTGGATTAATGCGTTGCATTGCTTTGGCAGATATACTCATTTATGATTCTAGAGAGAGATAGAGTGAACAAACATTTTATTGGCATGAAATAGCATTTATATTAAATAGAGCTAGACCGGTTAAGTTACTTTCTTACCTCACCATATAAGCTATCCTTCATAAGATGGTGCAAAATCATAAGATTGAACTTGTCCTAAAAGGCCTATTCAAGGCAATTGTAAAGTGATTAAGATAGTCTAGAGTTCTTAGGATAACTCTACCATAAAATGAATAAATTAGATTTTTACTATGTCATTAATTGACATTTTTACAACTTAAAAATAATTATTGAACCATTTACTAGACAATGAACACATTAGTACATTACATACAATCATATGACTTATTTTCTGTATACAAAATTTGCATCCCCTAGAGAGTAAGAGAAAGCCAAAGAGATTATCGTCGCTGGAAGTTCAACCGTCCTATGCAATATGCTGAAAGGGTAGCGACTAGCAAGAACTAATGGGTATACTGTATACTATGAGAACAACTATCACAAGCAGTCATTGTGATACCATTTACAAAAAAAATGTCATTGTGATACCCAAAACAATCTTGAATAAACTAGGAAGCAACTGATGTGGTTTCTCCAAACGCAATAATTTCCTTGTTTATGGGTCGGTTTGGGTAAGCTGTTTGAAAAAGTGCATTTTTAAAAAATAGCGATTTTAAAATGTGTATTTTGAAAATACTATTTTATAAATCACAATTAAGTATTTGGTAAAACTTATGAAACAAATTGTTGTTTTGCTGTATATCTCCATATTGTGAAGTGCGCCCAAGATGTAGGAGCCATATCTCCATGTTGGTTGTCATGATATTGATAGCCTTAAGCCCTTAAGTGTTTGTTGTTCTTTGAATCAATTAATATGAATTATTTTGGAGTCAAATTCTTTGTTGATCTTTGCCAATTTTAATGTCTCATGATGAATGATGAATGTGGATTATTTTTAGTTCATAACAACTTAGAGTGATCATTGTTAGTCTCAAACAAATTTAAAGTGTTCATTTTTAGTTTGGCTACATTATTTAAGGGACTAAAAGCAATTATGTTAAATTTCAAGGATTAAAATCGCTCATTAGCTAAAATTGAGGAACTGGCAATGTATTTTGTCTTAAAATTTTATATGTAACAAAAAGTTCATACTATTCAAGGGTTTAACAATTTTGTATGGTTTTGATACAATCAATTCTTATAAATAAAAGAATGTGTCTTCAATGGGAACTGGGAATGTGTGGCAGCTTACAGTGATAATCAGAATCAATGAATTTCGACTTATAAATGATTATGGTTTGTCCATAAGATGTTTGGAACAAGCAAACTAATTGGAAAGATTTTCTATTTTACAAGGTACAAGTAATTGATCAAGTCTTCGATTTACAAGTCACATCCTCATAAATTATGGATTTAGGCTAATATTTATAAACATTATTAAGAGGTTATGGCTTTTTCCAAATAAGTATATATAATATAGATTTAATAAACAATAATTGGAGGAAGTTTGATACATCCCAAAGTACAAAGAATAAAAAGATCTCCCAAGTTTTCGTTACCGAGAAGAGTTTAATGGTTTTCCACTCAATTGGGTTCAAATGTTCTTATCAAAGGTTTGCATTGATGCCTTAGTTTCGGTCAGTCTGGTGTGTGATTCGTGCATCTCAGTCTTTTGTGAGAATGTTAAGCTTCTAGTAGCTGATTTTAATGTGTAGTTTTTGTTGGGTTAGAAGGGAGGCTAACATGGCAGCCCATACGCTTGCCAAGTTGGTCCTTTCGCCCGGTTTTCCTATTTTGTATTTTCCTAAAAATCTCCCATCTTCTTTTGAAGAGGATTAATTTAAAGATTTTAGTTGTATTTCATTGTTTGAATGAAGATTTCATATTTAGCAAAAAGAGAAAAAGAAAAAGAAAAATATTCTGTCCGTTGATATCCTTGACAGAATGAGCTGTATTGGAACCACACCTATCACTAGCAGCTGTCACACTTATATTTTCTTATAAATGAAATACTTATTTTTTAAAACTAAGCTATCATCTTTTGATTCAACTTTTTATAAATTCTTTTCCCTGCAAAAGGCCGTTGTCACCTTGACATTACTTTGCATCAATAATTTGGGATCCAGATTTGGTATAATATCATCGCACGTTACGAAATCGATCCAACGGCTGACAATAAAAAGTTACTTTCATTTCAATCGTTGATCAGGTATGAAGGACGATTAGTATTCATGTAAGTGGTCCTGATATATTGCAGTGCATCTGATCCGGATCCAGTAATATTTTAAAAAAAAATTAGAAAATGTCAGCCTCCTTGACCACTGCATGTGAACTGATAATGATGTACAGCTGTACTTCATTGACCCTCAAGCTTCAATTACTTTAAAGAATTTTTAATCCAATTCCATTTTAAGAATGGAAACAATAAAAGTTTTTTGTTAAACGTTAAAATATAAGAATTTTGTTACACTATTTGTTAATAAGCATTAAATACTTTTGCTTTATAACAAATAACAAAATTTAATATTAAAATAATAATAAAAAATATTACAATATCCTTAAAATCTGATTTAAGTTATTTTAATATTAAATTTTCATACTTTTTTATAGGCTAATGATATTTTCATATCACTTAATAATATAAAAAAATGGTGCACAAAATCACTCAATTTTTTTTTATATGACAAAGCAGAGCCGTTTTTCATAAATTGTAAATTACTGCACTTTTCATCAACCAGTTACACTATCTACTCTTGCTTCAGTCTCTTGTCTTGTGTTATTCATCAAATTTCCATTTCCAACTATGGCTCTTGCTCTTGTTTCTGGTATCACGCAGCAGCTTGGTTCATTCATTACTTCAGAGTTCAAGTTGACTGCAAGTGTTAAGGAAGAAATCCAAAAGCTTGAAAGCAAATTCCGCACCATCCAGGCAGTGCTGAACGATGCAGAGAAAAGGCAAGTGAAGGAGGAAGCTGTGAAGCTCTGGTTAGATAAGCTCAAAGACGTATCCTACGAGATGGACGACGTGTTGGATGAGTGGAACACTGCCATGATCAAAGCAGCTATTGCGAAAGAAGAAGAAGAAGGAAGAAGCTGAAACTAGTACTGCTAAGAAGAGGAAGGTATTGCCCCTACATCCCCTAGCTTTAATTTCTCAATTCTTCAGCATCGTGATATTGCTCATGATATAAAAGAACTTCATGAAAAATTAGATGAGATTATCAAAGAGAGAGAGATGTACGGGTTTGAATTGACTACTGGGGCTATGCCCCTGAAGTAGTTGAGCGACCAAAAACTACCTCCTTTGTTGATGTGTCTGAAATATGTGGTCGTGATAATGTTAAAGGATGATCTAGTGAGCATCCTATTGGGCAAGGGGTAGTGAAGAAGAAAGAAGCCCCCATGTCATCTCCTTAGTGGGCATGGGCGGTATTGGAAAAACCACTCTTGCCCAACTAGCCTACAATGATCCTGAGGTGGAAGACCATTTTGACATAAAAATGTGGGTTTGTGTTGTCTGAACCTTTTGATCAGTGTCAAGGGTTGCCAAAGCAATCCATTGAAGATTTAGGAGGTGATAACCCCAACATTACTGAATTGCAAAGTCTATTGAAAAAAATTTGTCAATTGATCAAGGGGAAAAGGTTCTTTCTGGTCTTAGATGATGTGTGGACTGAAGACTCCACATTGTGGGAGCCATTTAGACTTGCACTCAAATATGGTGCCCAAGGCTGTAGAATTCTAGTCACCACACGTAAAATCAGAGTTGCGGAGATTATGGGTAGTACTAGGACTGCACGCATGATCAATTTGGAGATGTTGTCTGAGGAAGACTGTTGGTTGGTGTTTAAAAAAATAGCATTTTTGGATAGGGATCCTAATCAATGTGAGCAATTAGAAGACCTTGGCAGGAAAATAGTAAAGAAGTGCAAGGGCTTGCCGCTTGCTGCAAAGACTCTAGGGAGTCTCATGCGCTTCCAAAGAAGTAGAGAAGAATGGGAGATGGTTTTGGATAGCAGTTTGTGGGAATTAGAAGACGTTGGAAGAGTTGTTGAAAAGGATCTCTTTGGACCGTTGTTATTAAGCTATAATGATTTGCCCTCATCATTGAAACAATGTTTCTCATTTTGTGCAGTCTTTCCAAAAGATTATGTCTTTCATATTGATGATTTGGTCTATATGTGGATGGCACATGGATATATTGACTCAAAAGAACATATGGAGCTCAAAGGAAGAGAATACTTTGAAAATTTAGCCATTCGCTCTTTCTTCCAAGATTTTCAGGAATATGAGGAAGGTTGTGGTGAGGTAATAATACGTTTCAAAATGCATGACATAGTGCATGATTTTGCTCAGTCAATCACAAAAAATGAATGTTTTCACAATCAATGATGTCACAGGGTTGAAATCAGATTATAGAAATGCTCACCACTTGCATTTAGATATTCCAAAAGTGGCCCAATTTCCTATGCTCCATCTATAGTGCAAAAAATCTACGCACCCTTATTCTTAAGGTTCCAAGGAATTATCACTTGTCCGATTTTATTCCAAGCATTTTAGATGTTTACGAACATTAATTTTGGTTGGTCAAAAGGAACTTTCGGATATATTGGTGAAAAATTGCATACATTTAAGGTTTCTTTTTTTAAGCAATTACCGTTGGAGATGAATTGCCTGAAACCATTTGTGATCTATGTAATTTACAAGTTTTGAAAATTTCCTTGAATCATCACGTAAGGATGACACGGAGATTGACTGATCACGTAAAGATGCCACAGGGATTAGGTAAACTAATTAACTTGAGACATCTTATTATTATGGACGAATTTCGGCAGGAAATGATTGGAAAGTTACCAAGAGGGATTGGGAAATGTATTTCTCTTAGAACATTAAAGCATTTCTATGTAAATGAAGAATGTAAACTTAGCGAATTAAAAAATTTGAACAATCTCCGAGGGACTCTTCAAATTAGAATGTGGGGAAATTGGGTAGATGTTCGGGAGGCCGAGAATGCACAACTCAAGAATAAGATACACCTCCATACTTTGGAACTAGAAGATCTCCCCAGAGAGAATACTAATTTAGTCATGAATGCATTAGAGCCACCTCCAAATTTGGAAAATTTATCTATTATTGGATGGTTTTGGGGTCGGCTCTCTCACCACCTCTCCTAATTGGATGATTTCCTTGAACAAATTGAAAATGCTTAGGCTTGAGTGGTTAAGCTTAGAGTATTTGCCTTCACTGGGGAAGCTTCCATCCCTTGAAACATTAGAGATAAGGGATTTGATAAGTTTGAAAAAGGTGGGTGTTGAATTTTTGGGAATAGAATTCAAAAACAAGATAATATTCCCAAAATTGAAACATCTCCTTTTTCTATTTTTGTACAATTGGGAAGAATGGATTGGGATTGAAGGAATGAAAGAAGAAGAGGAGAAAAATTGTATAACTATAATGCCACATCTTCAAATTTTGAGAATTCACAGATGTCTAAGTTTAAAATCGCTGCCGGACTTCCTTCGTAAAACTCCCAAATTAAAGGAATTGACTATCACTAAAAATCCAATTCTCAAAAAACGTTGTGAAAGAGACACAGGGGAGGAGTGGCCCAAGATTTCCCATATCCCAAATATCATGATTGGTGAGAATTATGTGCAGAGAGACGGTCAAGAAGATAACTCCAAGGTAATTTCTTCTTATCCTTAAGCTTGTTCTTTTATTTTTCAAAAAATATCTAATAAATATTCTCATTTTCTTCCAAAAATTACCATGGAAAAAAAATTTAAGACAACTTTGTTTGATGAGTTTATCAAATTTCCAGTAATTTGAATTAGACGAAATATATATATTTGTTGTATACACATAATTAACATACCATGTGGTTTCTTAGACTCGGTTAGCTTGTGAACTGTGAAGTATCTAAAATTGCTTCATGGGTTCAATAAATATCCACAAATAATTATAAATAAAAAAGGTTGGAATTTTAGTTACACTAATCAAATGAACATCTCTCCAAATCTCACTCATTTGCATATATAAAAACCAACTCCAATATTGCATAAGATTAAACTCTTTCTAATTCATTTTTACGCTTTAATATTTATATGGATCTCTCTCATTTTCTTGATTTCAGCTATGTATAAGATTAAACTTCAAATAACACATATGGTTTTCTTTTGGGTATGTAGTGTCCTAGAAGTTTCCCTTTGTATTGGAACAAAAATTCATCTGAAAGAATATGAAGTTTTGGTGTGTTTGGGCAAAACCACTAGATTTGGCATTGCAAGTCTGATCCAGTCACGGGTAACTTCTTCTTCTTCTACCGGAGAAAACAACTCCAATGCCTACCTCTTTCTAATTCTTTTACAGTTAAATATTTATATGGGTCTTGCTCATTTTCATGATTTTGGGTATGTAGACTAATCTCAAATAACTCCTATGGTTTTCTTTTGGGCATGTAGGAGATATTTGGATGATGAAGGTGAAAGATGATTTGTGTGTGTGTGTCAGCAAAGATCATTCTTGGCTTGATTCAGTGTTTGCAAGTTTCTAGGAGATTTTTGGATGATGAAGGTGAAAGATGATTTGTGTGTGTGTCAGCAAAGATCATTCTTGGATTGATTCAGTGTTGCATGTCTAATCCAGTCATGGGTAACTTCTTCAACTTCTTCTTCTTTTATTATAGCAAAATTTCAATTAACTATCCTACTTATCTCTCAAAAATTCCCACAAAATGAAATTAATCCACTTTGGTAGATAAATTTATCTGATTTGGCCTTTGGTAGATAAATTTAATATCACAAAGACACTGACACCAATCTTATGTACTCTTTTGTGTGTAAGTTTTAGGTATATGTATAATGTATTAAATACAACTTCTAAACACTTAATCTATAAGATTCTAGCATTTCCTCCTATCAATTATAAGCTCAAGGAACTTTTATATGGAAGTAACTAGAAACAGGTTCTTTTGAGTTAATTTTTAAAGTTCGTTAATGCATTAATAGGATATCTTAGTATCTTAGTTTCTTAATCTCCATTAAATTTTTTAGTGACTCTATAAATTGATTGAGGCACTGTCAACATTGATTTAGAACTTCAACAAAGATAAACCTGTTATTTCGAAACATACATAATTTGAAGCACTATTGTCTTGTGGCCTAGTGAATGCCAATTTATGTTTCCCACTGGTACACTTCAAGCTCTATTTATTGGCCCACTAACCTTGGATTTGAAGTCGAGAACAGTTCAAAAAATTCGTTGTTACTTTGCATCAAACTGATTATCGTGACTATGCCATGATCATTACCATGATGTTGGTTTCCTCTGCTGGTGAAATGCTCATCTCGAAACAGCTTACATGACACCATTTGTTTAACAATATTTTTCTGATCCTGTGCAATGCATATTCAGGTTGCAGTCTTGTAGTTCCACGATGAATTTATCTGGTTGAAAGATGTTGGTCTCTTCACAATCATGGTTGGTGGCAGTTATTCAATGGTACAAGTAAGTCATCAATTTTGAGCAAAATATTATGATGTTGGTCTCTTCACAATCATGGTTGGGAGTCATTTTCATTTTCATGATGATCCTCTGTTTTCGAGAGGAGTTATGCTTCACCTTGTGCTTCACACTAATGCTTGAGCAGAGTTGGAGACTTCAGCACTTCATTGAATTGCCCTATAGCATCTAAGTAGTTTTTGCAATTGGGAATTTATATAGGGAGTAGCGAATTTGACATGCACCAATATATAAAACCTTTCTGAACAAGTTCTCCCTAAATAAGAAAATCCCTATTCCCTCAGATATTGGTTTGTATAATCTCTTCTAGGGATTGATAGTCTTATTGTCAGAACTGGCTACAAGGTCCTCTCGTGGGACCTTGAACAACCAAATAACTTGAAGCTATCATTGTCAACTCTTTAGACAGATATCAACTTGCATCTGATGCTGCATATTATCAACCTCTTTGATTCTTCCTTCCAAGTAGAATCAACCTTATGTCTTTGGTCAATCTTGCACATTTTCCTCATGTTATGAAGGCTGTCATGCTTAATGATCAGAAATTTAATTATAAATTTCTCAAAAATTCATTAGCGAGTGAAGATATGTGACAAGATAAATGGAAAATTTGTTGTTTCTTAAGCACTCTTTTATTGTTAGCTATAACCTCATATTCTTATTAACCTTCTATCATAATATGTTTTTACTTACCCTTTTTTTCTATATGTCAAATCCTCATGCTAAAATTATTTGTTTTTTTTGGCTTGATTTGAACCAGACATCAACTTCTAGTATGTGGGGAAACATATTTTGTGCTCGAGCAATTTTTAACACATGGATGCACACTTTTGAGAAGACCTATGGAAGAAACTCCTTCACCATTTCATAGTGGCAGTAGAGCTTGCATATTGCATCACATGGTGAAACATGAACAGGTGGGGTAGGAACTTGACTAGGTTCTAGATTTTTTTGGTGAGTTTATATTTATTCCTAGAGATTTAATTTTCTTGTATTTTTCCCAATTTGTTGTAAACTCAAGTTGTGTGCATAAACATAAGTGTTGTAATCTCTATTTTATTATAGTGGATTGATCGGATTTGTCCCGTGGTTTTTCCCTCTACACTAGAGGGTTTTCCACGAAAATTTTGGTGTGCTCTTTTGTGGTTGATTGCTTGCTTGATTATTATTTTACTAATGTTCGGATTATTAAATCTATATCACACGTGAAGTGTAGTTTGGTCACAATAAATTGTTATTAAGCTTTGAAGTTAGAAAACCTCAGACTCTCCTTAGAAGTTAGAAAACCATCAATACAATAGTTGATTGGCAAACTCCACACATAACTCCTTGATTTTCTAAATCCCCAAAGTCAACATCTTCAGTCTATAATCACATCTATTCTTTTTAAAAAAAGGAAAGAAACTTACAATCCATTGATTTGATGCGGAAGGAAAGAAATGGACAAAGAGGTATGCGAGAGTAATTCATATGACAACGTTGCCTTGCCTAATTGACACAGTTGTAGACTTGTAGTTGCTTCTGCTTCAAAAACTTGTTGGTATGCACCTATAGAAGAGGTAGTTGTGTGCTCAAGTAGTGAATGCAAACAATTTGGGCACAACAAAGGAAAGAGAGACAAGGTGAAGACTGAAGCAGGGAAAAACAATATAAAAAAAAATTAGTGGTAAGGTTATCAACAAAGAATTCGAAGAGGTGTGGACTTTACAACTGAAGAATTTGAAGAGGTAATGGGGTTTATAACTGAAGAATTCAAATAGCTAATGGAGCCGGCAGTAATAGTGCTAGATTAAATAGGGAAAAAGGTGGAGAGGAGGAGCTGATGGAACGTTGGAATTAAATAAATGAAGGGAGTGAAAATAGGATTGAATTGGAGAGAGAGATAGCATCATATGTACAATTTATATGTCATACAGAGAAATTTATATATCTTACAGATGTAGTCTATCTTAAGCAATGCAAAGATCTACAATTGTAAGAATCTCATTTTATTAAACATACTTCATAAGAGTTACTCTAATTGTAGTCTCACAATTAAAATTCGATTTGGACAAGGTGACTATTTCTAGTAATTTTTACATGCAGTAAACATTTTTCTAAAGAGACTGGAAACCTTAAACATATTAAAAATTGGTTCCAATTATCTAAAACTTATAAATTTTTTCCTTGGTTCCAATATAGTACCCCAAAAATTAGAACTGATATAAGTGTATGTATGATATCAAGTTGTATGTAGGACTCCTCCAATAAGCCAAATGTTGTTTCCATAGGCAAGATATGAATTGTCCCCAACCATTTTGTGAAAAGCGGGTAGGAAAATACATATCCCTTGAATCAGGAGGTGGACTACTCAACTGCCTTGCAAGCTCATTTGAGGTTTCAAAAATGCCAATGCAGGTCATGTCAAGATCATTAATCTTTAGGACAATATTTTATTCCACACAATAGAGGTTCTTAAGAGAGATTAGCACAACACCTTGATACCTAATAACCTACATGTATATATAGAGAGAGAGAAAGAGAGAGATCCCTTTCTAAGCTCCCTTCCAATTGAACATCAATTAACTGAATGAATAACTAGAATTTGAAATGCTCCGCATGACCGGAGCAAAAGGTAGTTAAAAAAGGACATGTCAATCAAGGAAGAACAAAGAGTATGACTTTGGATAGAATAGAATGATGAAAAAGAATACATGTGTCCAATATTAACTAATCTATTGAGGATCCATTGCCAACTCTAAAAATTTTGGGATTAAGGTTTGGTTGTTGTTGTTGACACACATTGATTGGTTCAGAATAAAGCGAACCAAAGTTTATTCCTGGAATTCATCAAAAGGTTGTTAGGAATAGTCTACACTAAATTTATGTGCAATCTGGTCATTATATGGCCACAGCTAAGACATATAAAAACCACCATAACAGATTGTATTTTCGGATAACTTTAGGTTTTGGAAGATCCAGAACTCTATACTTAATAGAATTTGTTTGTGATTAATGACCCTGTAGAATTATCATTCATATCTAATGAATTTCCCAAATTATAAGTGGCTGCTTTGTCTAAGAATTCCCATTGATTGAGGTAACATAAGGACAGACAAGCATAGCACTAGGCCATTCCCAATGCTTTTCAGAAAAGATGCCAAGCGATGGTAGAATTCAGCAGCATAAAAGTCACTTCTGAAATAGCAACACACTATTGGACAATATATGACATCAAAACCAATGAAAATTATAATTGAACCCAACAACTCACTCGTATAAAGCAGATTCCCTGTACTTCAGAGCAAAATCTACACCAAGTTCTGCTTCTGCAGATGTAGATGTGACCTCTAACATCCATGTTGCCGGATTGTAATTATTTCTAATCTTCTGAACTCCAGGAATACTCCTTCAGAATAAAAATTTAGTTACAAGAAGATTTGTCAACATAAATACTTGAATCAAATAGAATTACTAAAAGAAGATGAAAGCAGAAGAAAATTCAAAAGATAAATTTATTGTTACAGAAAACCGACCTCAAAATACTCTATAACACTACTTGAATGCTGTCCCAGTGGTCCTAGAGTATATCAAGTGTCCACCAGTTTTTAGTATAATTAACTACAAAAGCAAGAGAAGGATGAGATAAGTAACTCTTCAAGATTCAATACTAGCGAACACTAGGTCTCATATTCTCCTTTTTGGTAGGTTGGAATGGAGCTCACATATTTATAATCTGGTTGGTCCACCACATTAGAGTGCATGAAATCTCCATTGTGGCCAAAAGTAAAACCTCCTAGGCCTTTGTTTATCTCTTCAATACTAATGCATGTATTCCTAAGATTAATATCACTCCTAGGACTAGGAGTAAAGGAGCACAGCTTCTTGGTTTCACAAGTCAATTTTATTTACAATTTTAATTTTAAAATGCTCAAAAATGTTTTTAACTCATCAAATGCTTCAAATATATCAATGCTTGGTTGGTGGATTGTACAAACAATTGTTCTTCCTGTATCAACTACATTCTTCACAGCTCGCATGACAATTGCAGCTGCTCTTGCATCCAAACCAGTTGTTGGTTCATCCATGAAGATAATAGAGGGGTTGGCAACAAGCTCCACAGCTATTGTAAGCCGCTTGCGCTGCTCATTTGATAGACCAGTAACGCCAGGTATGCCTACTAAGGCATCCTTTATTCCATCAATCTCAATAGTCTCTAGGACTTCATTCACAAATTCCTACATGACATGCCACAGCAGCTTCCACAGAATGTTATTTCAATGATGAATATAAAACCAAATCTTTGATAGATATCAGTGCATAGAGAACTAACAGCTTTAGTTTTTGAGTCTATCTGAGGAGACAGTCGTAGCCAAGCAGAAAATAACACCGATTCTTCAACTGTGATTTCGAGGAGAATGTATGTCTGTTTGTTCACAATAACCTGACACCCTAGCAAATGTTTCTTGAACCTTGGGATACCCTCCAACCTTTATTTGCCCTTCAATATAGCCACTGGTCTTTCTTCCTGCTAAGACATCCAGAAGAGTTGTTTTCCCAGCAGCTCCACTGACACCCATCAATGCTGTAAGAACACCAGGCCTCAATGCACCCGTAATATCAGAAAGAATTTGGAGTTTTTTGTTGGTGAATCCATGTTCTCTCATTTCCTGGAAGGCAAAAAGAAAAGATAATGACAGGAATTAACAGAATGTCATGTAAACAGCTTTTAATCCAGCAACTACCAGAAACTTATATGAAGTTAAATGTGATTACCAGGGGTGTGTCAACATAGTATTGCACATCTTGAAACACAACTGTTAAAGGTGTAAAAGGTAAGACCATCCTACCTGTTAATTAATTAGTACAAGACACTCATTAAAACGCTAGAGAATATATGTTTACAAAATATGGAGAGGTAATGATCTGAAGAATAAGAAGAACAATAAAATTGATC
>OU015761.1:1963895-2032825 GCA_907173295.1 Fagus sylvatica
TACAGATACAGATATAGATATAAATACATATACTAAACAGTCTTTAGTGACTACGGCCACATTATCCTTGTGACAAGGCCCAAAAACCACACATAGGTCGGTGGCAAACCCCAGAATGAAACTAGTTTCGGTACCAACGTATAATCCCCATTGGCGGGGCCCAGAACATAGTCAGACTGAGAGGTTTTCAAATATCAAAACACATTCAAAATATATTCGAAGTCCAAAACATAGTGATTTTCAAACCTTATTCAAATTATGTACAGAAACAAATCAGTTTAACAAATAAGCTGTACAAAGATTCTTGTAAACATATAATCACATGCTTGATCCGAATTTTTGAAGTAAAACAATGCTTTACAAATACAATGATTTTTCTAATATTTCGAAACAAAATTGATTTTGGCATAATAGAATAATAAACTATAATAATAAGTTCACAAATATGAATATTTAATATATAAAATTGAGAAAATACTAGTTAAGGATAAAGGTTACTTACCTCTACCAAGCAAGTAAGATAAGATGATAATACTTCCTCTATTACAGATACAGTAATCTTCTCTATCTCCTCTTTTCAAAATTCACAAATCAAATCCTAATCAATTAACAGTGTTACACAATAATTCAATCTTGGTGCATAAACTAATATTCTATTTACTTAGCTAAGTGTTTCTACCTTTACAGGATGTACAGCAAGCCTGGTTGGTGAGACAACCACTACTTAACTATTATTAATTCATCTCACGTTAATGCACTTTACCTAATGCTAAAGTTGTATTATTTTTTATATTTTCTTTATTTTCTTTTGTTTCTTTTGTTTCTTTTACTTTTTCTGCATGTACAGGAGCTTCACTACTAGTAGGCATATGGCCTTCTTTTGTTTTGTTTCTTTTACTTTTTCTGCATGTACAGAAGGCATAAGGCTGGTACTGTACATTAACAGCATTAACTTCACGTCAACATACTAGCTAGCAGCCCTATAAGTTGATATCTCTCTTTGTTGATCACGTAAAACAGCAAATAGGCATTCTTTTCTTTCTTATTCTTTTAGAAAAACTCCTCATCACGTCTACCTTGTAGACATGACCACCTTTGCTTTCTCTTTTGAAAAAGATCTCATGCTTTACCATATGTTCAGAATAGTATTCACCAAAACTAAGATTCATGTTGTTCCTAAAACCATCCGATTCATATGTATAAATATCAACCTAAATCTACTACCCATTATTAACTAGCAAAACCAATTCATATTTCAATGAAAATTTATTCTAAAAGAAAAGTATTGAGACTCTTACTTTCTTTCTTGAATTTCTTGAATTTCTTGGAAGTTTTGCCGTCAAAGTTTTTTAAGTATTCATTAAAGTTATAGCTCTATTTATACTCTAATATTGCTAGGGTTACAACCTATTTATTTTTATTTCCACAAACTTCTTAAATAAATGATTATTGTATTTTTATCCCACAATTAAAATTTCTAGGTTACCCACTTAAACAAAAATTCCTTTTTCTATAAAATTACTAGGTTACCCACTTAAACAAAAACTCTTTTTCTATTATATTGTGGGTTACGGGTATTACATTCTTCCCCCCTAAAAAAAAGTTTAGTCCTCTAAACTTGACGTACCTGACTCCTCAAAGAGATAAGGGTATTTCTCCCTCATTTCCTCCTCTAGCTCCCATGTGGCCTCCCTCTCAGAATGGTTGCTCCACTGTACCTTAACGTATTGTATGGTGCGACGCCTCAATTCTTGTTCCTTTTTATCTACAATTCTTACTGGTTGTTCTTCATACGTTAAGTCCTCCCTTAGCTGCAAAGGTTCATATGCCACCACATGGTTGCAGTCCGGAACATATTTCCTCAACATTGAGACATGAAAAACATTATGTACCCCTGCCAACATAGGGGGTAAGGCAAGTCTATAAGCCACTTCGCCTACTCGCTCTAGAACTTCAAAGGGGCCTATAAATCGAGGACTCAGCTTGCCCTTGATACCAAATCTCATAACACCTTTGGTAGGAGACACTCTTAAGAACACATGATCACCCACTTGATACTCCAATTTTCTCCTCCTAGTATCTGCATAGCTTTTCTGCCTACTCTGAGCTGAACGAAGTCGCTCTCTGATCAACTGAATTTTATCCACAGTGTGCTGAACAATCTCTGGCCCCAATATTTTCCTTTCACCAATGTCATCCCAACATATTGGAGATCTACACTTCCTTCCGTACAAAGCCTCATAAGGTGCCATTTGGATACTTGCCTGGTAGCTATTATTGTAGGCAAACTCCACCAATGGTAGGTGTTCCTCCCATGAACCCCTAAAATCAATGGCACACGCCCTCAACATATCCTCCAGTATCTGAATAGTCCTTTCAGATTGCCCATCTGTCTGAGGATGAAAGGCTGTGCTAAAATTCAAATTTGTTCCCATATAGCCATGTGTAATTTCTTCCAAAATTGAGATACAAATCTTCGATCCCTGTCTGACACAATAGTTACTGGGAACTCCGTGCAATCTCACTATCTCATTAACATAAAGTTTTGCTAGCCTCTCCAATGACAAACCAATCTTAATGGCTAGAAAGTGTGCAGATTTTGTTAAGCGATCTACAATCACCCAAATAGAATCATTACCGTTAGGAGTTCTTGGAAAGCCTGTTACAAAATCCATGCTAATATGTTCCCACTTCCATTGTTCAGGAATAGGAGAGAGGTTGTAGCAACCCTCCTGGCCTTTGGTGTTCAATCTTCACCTGTTGACACACCAAGCATCGTGCGACATATCCTGCAATTTCTCTTTTCATATTGTTCCACCAGAAGGTTCCCTTCAAATCCCTATACATCTTGGTGCCTCCTGGATGAACTGTGTATCCAGTGTTATGTGCTTCACTTAAAATCTCCTCCTTAAGATCTGGGTCATTAGGCACACAAAGCCTATTGCCAAACCTCAAGGATCCATCCTCGTGAATGCAAAACTCAGATGGTGCGCCTGACTCTACCATGAGCTTCATTTTCTGCAAATGTGGATCACCAGCTTGTGCAACCTTAATCCTCTCAACCAAGGTAGGTTGAACCCTAAGGTTTGCTAATTGTGCTCCTGGTTCATGTAATCGTACTTCTATTCTTAACTTCCTCAAATCCTCCAGTATCTGCCTTTGAGTAGTCAACATTGCTGCCAAATTCCCTGTAGACTTCCTACTTAAGGCATCAGCTACCACATTAGCCTTTCCAGGGTGATATTTAATGGTTAGATCGTAGTCTTTTATCAACTCCAACCACCTCCTCTGTCTCATGTTCAACTCTTTCTGGGTGAAGATGTATTTCAGGCTCTTATGATCCGTAAATATCTCACACTGTACACCATATAGGTAATGCCTCCAAATCTTCAAAGCAAAAAACCACAGCTGCCAATTCCATGTCATGCGTAGTAGGGGTAATTTTGTTCATAGGGTTTTAGTTGCCTAGAAGCATAAGCCACCACCCTACCATGTTGCATTAAAACACATCCCAAGCCTTTCTTGGAAGCATCACTATAAATAATGAGACCACCACTTCCATCAGGTATAGTAAGTATAGGTGCTGACACCAATCTTCGTTTTAGTTCCTGGAAGCTTTGCTCACACTCTTCAGACCACTCAAACTTAACCCCTTTCTGGGTCAAACGAGTTAAGGGCATGGCTAAGTGAGAGAAGCCTTCAACAAATCTCCTATAGTAGCCTGCCAAACCCAAGAAACTACGAATCTCAGTTACATTGTTCGGCCTATTCCACTCCACTACTGCTTCCACTTTCTTTGGATCAACTGCTTAGAAATTCTTTGGATCAACAGAGATTCCATCTTTAGACATTACATGCCCAAGGAAAGCTACACTATCCAACCAGAACTCACACTTCTTCAACTTGGCATACAACTTCTTCTCCTCAAGTACTTGTAGTACAAGTCTCAAGTGCCTTTCATGGTCTTCCTTTGCTTTTTGAATAAATCAAGATATCATCTATATAAAAACCACTACAAACTGATCTAGGAAAGGCTTGAACACCCTATTCATCAAATCCATGAAGGCTGCAGGTGCATTGGTTAGCCCAAAAAGGCATCACCAAAAATTCATAATAATGTCCGTACCTTGTTCGAAAAGCAGTCTTAGGTACATCATCATCTGGTTTAATTTTCAATTGGTGATAACCTGATCGAAGGTCAATCTTAGAGAAAATTTGTGCTCCTTGCAACTGATCAAACAAATCATCAATTCTTGGTAATGGGTACTTGTTCCTCACTGTCACTCTATTTATCTCCCTGTAATCAATACAAAGTCGCATGCTTCCATCCTTCTTCTTCACAAACAACACTGGTGCGCCCCAAGGTGAGACACTAGGCCTAATAAAGCCTTTATCCAGTAACTCTTGCAACTGCTCTTTCAGCTCCTTTCAACTCAGCTGGTGCCATACGGTATGGAGCCTTTTGAAATAGGGCCTGAACCTGGTAGTAAATCAACTGAAAATTCAATCTCCCTATCTGGTGGCAATCCTGGCAAATCTTCTGGAAAGACTTCAGGAAATTCACTCACTATAGGAATATTCTCTAATTTCAATTCATCCTGTTGGGTATCCCTTACTGTGGCTAGATACCCTCTACATCCCTTCCTTAGCATCCGTCTAGCTTGTAGAGCCGAAATCACACATGGAGTAACACTTGCCCCACTTCCCACAAAGCTAAATTCCATCTCACCTGGTATTTGAAACTTCACCTTCTTGCTACGACAATCAACAGAGGCATAGTTGGCAGCCAGCCAATCCATCCCAAGTATAACATCAAAATCTTTCATTTCCAGCAATGTTAGGTCTACCACTAATTCCCTATCTGCTATTTTGGTAACACATGACTTACAAATATCACTTGCAATAACTGGAGTGTCTACACACAACTCAATCTCCAGAGGTAAAGACTTTAAGTTATGCTTCTTTGCAAAAGCAACAGATACAAAAGAATGAGTGGCACCAGGATCAAACAACACATATGCATAGGCTGAGGATACTTGTATAATACTTGTTATCACGGCATTAGAGGCGTTGGCATCCTGTTGAGTGAGTGCATAAACCCTCCCTTGATTCCTAGGCCCTTGATTCCCATTATTTTGTCTTGCTGTGAAAGTTGGTGCTGCCTGAGGTTCTTTCTTCTTAGGACAATCAGCAATCTTGTGACCTTGCTGGCCACATGCAAAGCATGCTCCAGAGAGCCAACGACAATCCTTTTCTGCATGTGACCTGCCGCATCTAGAGCAACTTGATTGTGCATTACCAGTAGTGGTTTGGTTACCTAGTCTCTTAGCTTGACCACCTGAACTCTGACCACTCTGTGGCCCTGTAGGTCTAGGCTTCTTCTTCTGCCTGTCTTCCCTGTCAGCTTGGGTCTCATTGAGTCCTCTCTCAATCAACAAAGCCTTGTTCACTACTGCTCTATAGGTGGTCAACTCAAATGCTATCACAGATGTCTTGATTCGAGGTCGCAACCCCTCCTCAAATCTCCGAGCCTTGCTATCTTCTTCTGCCACCAATGTAGGAGCAAATCTCGCTAACCTAGCAAATTCTGCCTTATATTGACTAACAGTCATGTTTCCTTGCTCCAGCTTAATAAATTCTCTCTCCTTCTGGCGACGAACACTTGTAGGGAAGTACTTCTCATAAAAGGCTGCCTTAAACATTTCCCAAGTGTAAGATTCTGGGTCATGATTATGTTTATCCTCTTCCATCCGCCACCAGTCATATGCGTCACCTTGCAGCATGTAAGTGGCATAATTCACCTTTTCTTCCTCAGCACACTTTAGCACCCTGAATGCCTTCTCCATCTCAGTCAGCCACTTTTCAGCTACCAGGGGTTCAGTGGACCCCTCAAAAGATGGTGGAGTCAGCCTCTTAAATTCAGTCATGTTGCTCCGATGTCCTTGGCGTTGTTCCATCATCCTTGCCACATTATTTCCAGTAGTGGTTTGCTGTTGCACCACCCCAATCAAAGTCTGCATCAGTTGGAACATATCGGGTTGTTGTCCCTGATTGTCAACGCCCGTACCATCGGTGTTTTCGCCCGTACCATCGGTGTTTTCAGGGATGTTCGCAGCTTTCCTCTTATGGGGTGCCATCTAAACATATAATTAATAGTCAAAACACTAAAATTTTTATTCGATTTCAGAGTTGAGGTTTCTTAAATAACATAAAATGTATCATAAGCATTACAGAAAGCGTCCCAAAACTATTTCCTACCCCACTCACAATTTATCAATAGTACTTCCTAAGAATCAAACCAAATCGTAACGTCTATAGGATTATAACCTAGGAAAAACCTCTATAAAATCATTAGCTTAAACTTCATAAATTCTTCAGAATCATAACCTAAGCTCTGATACCACTTAATTGTCACGCCCCGAACCCAAAGCATGAGCCCGACACGTGACAATCGCCGCACACCCATAAGGCGTACCTTACAAGTGTGCCAGGCCTTACAAACAGATTCTAAAAATAATATCCTTGATATAAAATCTCCAAATTAACATAATAACCAGTAAGTTCAAATGAATTTAAACCCATGCATTGCTATTCCAAAGCCTAATAAGCAAATAGTCTATCACATAAAGTCCTTAAACAACAAATAAGAAATACTACTATTATCCATGCCTAGAAGTCCTTCTCACACAACTCCCCCGCAACGTCCGAGCTAGCTAATCCTCAGAATCTGAAATGGGAAAATAAATGGAGGGTGAGCTGGGAGGCCCAATAAATAACCAAATATCCTTATCCAGCCGGATCAAACATACATTTGTAAAAAACGTATATACATAGGTACTACAAAATTCTCAACGATGGTTTTAATAAAGCATTTTGGTTTGGTTCACAAAATAAAATATATTATTTTATTTGCAAATAGCAAGTTAAACATATTCAGAAATAAATACAGATACAAATATAGATTCAAATACAGGTTCAAATTCAGATTCAGATTCAGATACAGAGACAGATACAGATACAGATATAGATATAAATACATATACTAAACAGTCTTTAGTGACTACGGCCACATTATCCTTGTGACAAGGCCCAAAAACCACACATAGGTCGGTGGCAAACCCCAGAATGAAACTAGTTTCGGTACCAACGTATAATCCCCATTGGCGGGGCCCAGAACATAGTCAGACTGAGAGTTTTCAAATATCAAAACACATTTAAAATATATTTGAATTCCAAAACATAGTGATTTTCAAACCTTATTCAAATTATGTACAAAAACAAATCAGTTTAACAAATAAGTTTTACAAAGATTCCTGTAACATATAATCACATGCTTGATCCGAATTTTTGAAGTAAAACAATGCTTTACAAATACAATGATTTTCTGATAGGTTTCGAAACAAAATTGATTTTGGCATAATAGAATAATAAACTATAATAATAAGTTCACAAATATGAATATTTAATATATAAAATTGAGAAAATACTAGTTAAGGATAAAGGTTACTTACCTCTTATGAGTTACAGATACAGTAATCTTCTCTATCTCCTCTTTTCAAAATTCACAAATCAAATCCTAATCAATTATAGCACGGTCAAAATACATTAATTGGTGCATAAAAATATTTATTTACTAAGCTAAGGTGTTTCTATCCTCTTTTACAGGTTGTACAGCAAGCCTAATGGTAACTTGTACTGTATATCATCCCCACTACTTCACGTCTAATAGGCTAGGAGTTGTTGGTTATCTTTTATATTTTATTTATTTTCTTTCTTTTGTTTCTTTTGTTCTTTTACTTTTTCTGCATGTACAGGAGCTACTAGTAGGCATATGGCCTTCTTTTATTTTGTTTCTTTTACTTTTTCTGCATGTACAGAAGGCATAAGGCTGGTACTGTACATTAACAGCATTAACTTCACGTCAACATACTAGCTAGCAGCCCTATAAGTTGATGTCTCTCTTTGTTGATCACGTAAAACAGCATTCTTTTCTTTCTTATTCTTTTAGAAAAACTCCTCATCATGTCTACCTTGTAGACATGAGACACCTTTGCTTTCTCTTTTGAAAAAGATCTCATGCTTTACCATATATTTCAGAATAGAATATTCACCAAAACTAAGATTCATGTTGTTCCTAAAACCATCCGATTCATATGTATAAATATCAACCTAAATCTACTACCCATTATTAACTAGCAAAACCAATTCATATTTCAATGACAATTTATTCTAAAGGTAAAGGAAAAGTATTGAGATTCTTACCTTTCTTTTCTTGAATTTCTTGAATTTCTTGGAAGTTTTGCCGTCAAAGTTTTTTAAGTATTCATTAAAGTTATAGCTCTATTTATACTCTAATATTGCTAGGGTTACAACCTATTTATTTTTATTTCCACAAACTTCTTAAATAAATGATTATTGTATTTTTATCCCACAATTAAAATTTCTAGGTTACCCACTTAAACAAAAATTCCTTTTTCTATAAAATTACTAGGTTACCCACTTAAACAAAAACTATTTTTCTTCTTCTACAACTCCAATGCCTACTTCTTTCTAATTCTTTTACATTTAAATATTTATATGGGTCTTGCTCATTTTCATGATTTTGGGTATGTAGACTAATCTCAAATAACTCCAATAGTTTTCTTTTGGGCATGTAGGAGATATTTGGATGATGAAGGTGAAAGATGATTTATGTGTGTGTCAGCAAAGATCATTCTTGGCTTGATTCAGTGTTTGCAAGTTTGTAGGAGATTTTTGGATGATGAAGGTGAAAGATGATTTGTGGGTGTGGGTCAGCAAAGATTATTTTGGATTGATTCAGTGTTGCATGTCTAATCCAGTCATGGGTAACTTCTTCAACTTCTTCTTCTTTTATTATAGCAAAATTTCAATTAACTATCCTACTTATCTCTCAAAAATTCCCACAAAATGAAATTAATCACAACCTTGGTAGATAAATTTATCTGATTTTGGCCAATATCACAAAGACACTGACACCAATCTTATGTACTCTTTTGTGTGTAAGTTTTAGGTATATGTATAATGTATTAAATACAACTTCTAAACACTTAATCTATAAGATTCTAGCTTTTCCTCCTATCAATTATAAGCTCAAGGAACTTTTATATGGAAGTAACTAGAACAGGTTCTTTTGAGTTAATTTTTAAAGTTCGTTAATGCATTAATAGGATACCTTAGTATCTTAGTTTCTTAATCTCCATTAAATTTTTGAGTGAGTCTATAAATTGATTGAGGCACTGTCAACATTGATTTGAACTTCAACAAAGATAAACCTGTTATTTCAAAACATACATAATTTGAAGCACTACTGTCTTACCTGTTATTTTGAAACATACATAATTTGAAGCACTACTATCTTGAGGCCTAGTGAATGCCAATTTATGTTTCCCACTGGTACACTTCAAGCCCTATTTTTGGCCCACTAACCTTGGATTTGAATTGAGAACAGTTCAAAAAATTCGTTGTTACTTTGCATCAAATTGATTATCGTGACTATGTGAAAGGATCCCCTTGCTTTGTCTCTCTAAAACCCACGGATTCCCTCAACAATCACACAATCAACACACACTTTGAATAATCCAATCCGATAGGATGGATCCCCTTGGATTTATGAAGAAAACCTCCTAATTCTTAATGAATTCTATCAACTAATTCTATAATCTCCTAGAGAGAATTCTATGAGTAACAATGGAGTTATTTTGATAATGGGCAACAATGGAGGAGTGGGAGAGATAACCCACACGGTTTGCATGGGATTTCTCATGCACTCCTCTCATTGGCCGAGCTCATGCTCTCCTCTCATTGGCCGAGCTGGTCATGCATTTCTCATGCAACAACCAAGGTACAACCTTAGAATCTTTAACTAAGTACAAGGGGTTAAAGCCTAGGAATGTACTAGACCTTGGATAGCTTGGACCTTACTAATCATGAATATAAGCTAATACATGTTTTAATCAAATGTTAAGCTAAGCCAATCCATGCCTTAGTGGCTAGGGTAAGCATACCCACGGATGTGGGATGGTTGGGGTCTTAACACTATGCCATGATCATTACCATGATGTTGGTTTCCTCTGCTGGTGAAATGCTCATTTCGAAACTGCTTACATGACACCATTTGTTTAACAATATTTTTCTGATCCTGTGCAATGCATATTCAGGTTGCAGTCTTGTAGTTCCACGATGAATTTATTTGGTTGAAAGATGTTGGTCTCTTCACAATCATGGTTGGTGGCAGTATTTTCAATGGTACAAGTAAGTCAGTCATCAATTTTGAGCAAAATATTATGATGTTGGTCTCTTCACAATCATGGTTGGTAGTCATTTTCATTTTCATGATGATCCTCTGTTTTCGAAAGGAGTTATTTTGGTTTCTGAATTTTTAATCCAATTCCATTTTAAGAATGGAAACAATAAAAGTTTTTAGTTAAACGTTTTAATATAAGAATTTTGTTACACTATTTGTTAATAAGCATTAAATACTTTTGCTTTATAACAAATAACAAAATTTAATATTAAAATAATAATAAAAAATATTACAATATCCTTAAAATCTGATTTAAGTTATTTTAATATTAAATTTTCATAATTTTTTATAGGCTAATGATATTTTCCTATCACTTAATAATATAAAAAAATGGTGCACAAAATCTCTCAATTTTTTTATATTACAAAGCAGTGCCGTTTTTCATAAATTGTAAATTACTACACTTTTCATCAACCAGTTACACTATCTACTCTTGCTTCAGGCTCTTGTCTTGTGTTATTCATCAAATTTCCATTTCCAACTATGGCTCGTGCTCTTGTTTCTGGTATCACGCAGCAGCTTGGTTCATTCATTACTTCAGAGTTCAAGTTGACTGCAAGTGTTAAGGAAGAAATCCAAAAGCTTGAAAGCAAATTCCCCACCATCCAGGCAGTGCTGAACGATGCAGAGAAAAGGCAAGTGAAGGAGGAAGCTGTGAAGCTCTGGTTAGATAAGCTCAAAGACGTATCCTACGAGATGGACGACGTGTTGGATGAGTGGAACACTGCCATGATCAAAGCAGCTATTGCGAAAGAAGAAGAAGAAGGAGAAGCTGAAACTAGTACTGCTAAGAAGAGGAAGGTATTGCCCCTCATCCCCAACATTAATTTCTCAATTCTTCATCATCGTGACATTGCTCATAAGATAAAAGAACTTAATGAAAAATTAGATGAGATTGTAACAGAGAGGGTGATGCGATTGCATGGGTTTGAGTTGACTACTAGGGGTAATGCCCCTGAAGTGGTTGAGAGACCACTAACTACCTCATTAGTAGATGTGTCTGACATGTGTGGTCGTGATAATGTTAAGGATGATCTAGTGAACATCCTATTGGGCAAGGGTAGTGAAGAAGAAAGAAGCCCCCATGTCATCTCCTTAGTGGGCATGGGTGGTATTGGAAAAACCACTCTTGCGCAATTAGCTTACAATGATCCTAAGGTGCAAGCCTATTTTGACATAAAAATTTGGATTTGTGTTTCTGATCCTTTTGATCAGTTCAAGGTTGCCGAAGAAATCCTTGAATCTATTGAACCTCAAAACCCAAAGATTACTTCATTGGAAAATCTAACGAAAAAAATTGGTGAATTAATTAGGGGAAAAAAGTTCTTTCTAGTCTTAGATGATGTGTGGACTGAAAACTCCACATTGTGGGAGACATTCAGACTTACACTCAGAAATGGTGCCCAAGGCAGTAGAATTCTAGCCACCACACGTAAAAGTAGAGTTGCTGAGAGGATGGGTGGTCTTAGGACTAGTGAGAGCATGATCAATTTGGAGATGTTGTCTGAGGAAGACTGTTGGTTGGTGTTTAGAAAAATAGCATTTTTGGATAGGGATCCTAATCAATGTGAGCAATTAGAAGACCTTGGCAGGAAAATAGCAAAGAAGTGCAAGGGCTTGCCGCTTGCTGCAAAGACTCTAGGGAGTCTCATGCGCTTCCAAAGAAGTAGAGAAGAATGGGAGATGGTTTTGGATAACAGTTTGTGGGAATTAGAAGACGTTGGAAGAGTTGTTGAAAAGGATCTCTTTGGACCGTTGTTATTAAGCTATAATGATTTGCCCTCATCATTGAAACAATGTTTCTCATTTTGTGCAGTCTTTCCAAAAGATTATGTCTTTAATATTGATGATTTGGTCTATATGTGGATGGCACATGGATATATCGACTCAAAAGAACATATGGAGCTCAAAGGAAGAGAATACTTTGAAAATTTAGCCATTCGCTCTTTCTTCCAAGATTTTCAGGAATATGAGGTAGGTTGTGGTGAGGTAATAATACATTTCAAAATGCATGACATAGTGCATGATTTTGCTCAGTCAATCACAAAAAATAAATGTTTTACAATCAATGATGTCACAGGGTTGAAATCAGATTATAGAAATGCTCACCACTTGGATTTAGATATTCGAGGAGTGGCCCAATTTCCTAGCTCCATCTATAGTGCAAAAAATCTACGCACCCTTATTCTTAAGGTTCCAAGGAATTATCACTTGTCCGATTTTTTCCAACATTTTAGATGTTTACAAACATTAATTTTGGTTGGTCAAAAGGAACTTTCGGATATATTGGGAAATTGCATACATTTAAGGTTTCTTTTTTTAAGCAATTACCTTGGAGATGAATTGCCTGAAACCATTTGTGATCTATGTAATTTACAAGTTTTGAAAATTTCCTTGAATCATCACGTAAGGATGACACGGAGATTGACTGATCACGTAAAGATGCCACAGGGATTAGGTAAACTAATTAACTTGAGACATCTTATTATTATGGACGAATTTCGGCAGGAAATGATTGGAAAGTTACCAAGAGGGATTGGGAAATGTATTTCTCTTAGAACATTAAACTATTTCTATTTAAATGAAGAATGTAAACTTAGCGAATTAAAAAATTTGAACAACCTCCGAGGGACTCTTAAAATTGGAATGCCGGGAAATGGGGTAGATGTTCGGGAGGCCGAGAATGCACAACTCAAGAATAAGATATACCTCCGTACTTTGGAACTAGAATATCTCCCCAGAGAGAATACTAATTTAGTTATGAATGCGTTAGAGCCACCTCCAAATTTGGAATATTTATCTATTATTGGTGGTTTTGGGGGCGGCTCTCTGACCACCTCTCCTAATTGGATGATTTCCTTGAATGAATTGAAAATGCTTAGGCTCATGTGGTTATACGTAGAGTGTTTGCCTTCACTGGGGAAGCTTCCATCCCTCGAAACATTAGAGATAAGGAATTTGATAAGTTTGAAAAAGGTGGGTGTTGAATTTTTGGGAATAGAATTCAAAAACAAGATAATATTCCCAAAATTGAAACATCTCCTTTTTCTATTTTTGAGACAAGTGGGAAGAATGGATTGGGATTGAAGGAATGAAAGAAGAAGAGGAAGATTGTATAACAATAATGCCACATCTTCAAATTTTGAGAATTCCCGGATGCCCAAATTTAAAATCGCTGCCGGACTTCCTTCGTAAAACTCCATTAAAGGAATTGACTATCACTTGACAATCCAATTCTCAAAGAACGTTGTGAAAGAGAGACAGGGGAGGACTGGCCCAAGATTTCCCATATCCCAAATATCATGATTGGTGAGAATTATGTGCAGAGGGTCGGTCAAGAAGATAACTCCAAGGTAATTTCTTCTTATCCTTAAGCTTGTTTTTTTATTTTGCAAAAAATATCTAATAAATATTCTCATTTTCTTCCAAAAATTAAATATTCTCATTTTTTCCAAAAATTGCCGTGGGAAAAAAATTTAAAACAACGTTGTTTGATGAGTTTATCAAATTCCCAGTAATTTAAATTAGACGAAATATATTTATTTGTTGTATACACATAATTAACATACCATGTGGTTTCTTAGACTGCTTGGTTAGCTAAAATTGCTTCATGTTCAATAAATATCCACAAATAATTATAAATAAAAAAGGTTGGAATTTTAGTTACATTAATCAAATGAACATCTCTCCAAATCTCACTCATTTGCATATATAAAAACCAAACTCCAATATTGCATAAGATTAAACTCTTTCTAATTCATTTTTACGCTTTAATATTTGTATGGATGTCTCTCATTTTCTTGATTTCAGCTATGTATAAGATTAAACTTCAAATAAACACATATAGTTTTCTTTTGGGTATGTAGTGTCCAAGAAGAATCCCTTTGTATTGGAACAAAATTTCATATGTACCAATATGAACTTTTGGTGTGTTTGGGCAAAACCACTAGATTTGGCAATGCAAGCCTGATCCAGTCACGGGTAACTTCTTCTTCTTCTACCGGAGAAAACAACTCCAATGCCTACCTCTTTCTAATTCTTTTACAGTTAAATATTTATATGGGTCTTGCTCATTTTCATGATTTTGGGCATGTAGACTAATCTCAAATAACTCCTATGGTTTTCTTTTGGGCATGTAGGAGATATTTGGATGATGAAGGTGAAAGATGATTTGTGTGTGTGTGTCAGCAAAGATCATTCTTGGCTTGATTCAGTGTTTGCAAGTTTCTAGGAGATTTTTGGATGATGAAGGTGAAAGATGATTTGTGTGTGTGTCAGCAAAGATCATTCTTGGATTGATTCAGTGTTGCATGTCTAATCCAGTCATGGGTAACTTCTTCAACTTCTTCTTCTTTTATTATAGCAAAATTTCAATTAACTATCCTACTTATCTCTCAAAAATTCCCACAAAATTTCAATATCACAAAGACACTGACACCAATCTTATGTACTCTTTTGTGTGTAAGTTTTAGGTATATGTATAATGTATTAAATACAACTTCTAAACACTTAATCTATAAGATTCTAGCATTTCCTCCTATTAATTATAAGCTCAAGGAACTTTTATATGGAAGTAACTAGAAACAGGTTCTTTTGAGTTAATTTTTAAAGTTCGTTAATGCATTAATAGGATATCTTAGTATCTTAGTTTCTTAATTTCCATTAAATTTTTTAGTGACTCTATAAATTGATTGAGGCACTGTCAACATTGATTAGAACTTCAACAAAGATAAACCCGTTATTTCGAAACATACATAATTTGAAGCACTATTGTCTTGTGGCCTAGTGAATGCCAATTTATGTTTCCCACTGGTACACTTCAAGCTCTATTTATTGGCCCACTAACCTTGGATTTGAGTCGAGAACAGTTTAAAAATTCGTTGTTACTTTGCATCAAACTGATTATCGTGACTATGCCATGATCATTACCATGATGTTGGTTTCCTCTGCTGGTGAAATGCTCATCTCGAAACAGCTTACATGACACCATTTGTTTAACAATATTTTTCTGATCCTGTGCAATGCATATTCAGGTTGCAGTCTTGTAGTTCCACGATGAATTTATCTGGTTGAAAGATGTTGGTCTCTTCACAATCATGGTTGGTGGCAGTTATTCAATGGTACAAGTAAGTCATCAATTTTGAGCAAAATATTATGATGTTGGTCTCTTCACAATCATGGTTGGGAGTCATTTTCATTTTCATGATGATCCTCTGTTTTCGAGAGGAGTTATGCTTCACCTTGTGCTTCACACTAATGCTTGAGCAGAGTTGGAGACTTCAGCACTTCATTGAATTGCCCTATAGCATCTAAGTAGTTTTTGCAATTGGGAATTTATATAGGGAGTAGCGAATTTGACATGCACCAATATATAAAACCTTTCTGAACAAGTTCTCCCTAAATAAGAAAATCCCTATTCCCTTAGATATTGGTTTGTATAATCTCTTCTAGGGATTGATAGTCTTATTGTCAGAACTGGCTACAAGGTCCTCTCGTGGGACCTTGAACAACCAAATAACTTGAAGCTATCATTGTCAACTCTTTAGACAGATATCAACTTGCATCTGATGCTGCATATTATCAACCTCTTTGATTCTTCCTTCCAAGTAGAATCAACCTTATGTCTTTGGTCAATCTTGCACATTTTCCTCATGTTATGAAGGCTATCATGCTTAATGATCAGAAATTTAATTATAAATTTCTCAAAAATTCATTAGCGAGTGAAGATATGTGACAAGATAAATGGAAAATTCGTTGTTTCTTAAGCACCCTTTTATTGTTAGCTATAACCTCATATTCTTATTAACCTTCTATCATAATATGTTTTTACTTACCCTTTTTTTCAATATGTCAAATCCTCATGCTAAATTATTTGTTTTTTTTGGTTTGATTTGAACCAGACATCAACTTCTAGTATGAGGGGAAACATATTTTGTGCTCGAGCAATTTTTAACACATGGATGCACACTTTTGAGAAGACCTATGGAAGAAACTCCTTCACCATTTCATAGTGGCAGTAGAGCTTGCATATTGCATCACATGGTGAAACATGACAGGTGGGGTAGGAACTTGACTAGGTTCTAGATTTTTTTGGTGAGTTTATATTTATTCCTAGAGATTTAATTTTCTTGTATTTTTCCCAATTTGTTGTAAACTCAAGTTGTGTGCATAAACATAAGTGTTGTAATCTCTATTTTATTATAGTGGATTGATCGGATTTGTCCCGTGGTTTTTCCCTCTACACTAGAGGGTTTTCCACGAAAATTTTGGTGTGCTCTTTTGTGGTTGATTGCTTGCTTGATTATTATTTTACTAATGTTTCGGATTATTAAATCTATATCACACGTGAAGTGTAGTTTGGTCACAATAAATTGTTATTAAGCTTTGAAGTTAGAAAACCTCAGACTCTCCTTAGAAGTTAGAAAACCATCAATACAATAGTTGATTGGCAAACTCCACACATAACTCCTTGATTTTCTAAATCCCCAAAGTCAACATCTTCAGTCTATAATCACATCTATTCTTTTTAAAAAAAGGAAAGAAACTTACAATCCATTGATTTGATGCGGAAGGAAAGAAATGGACAAAGAGGTATGCGAGAGTAATTCATATGACAACGTTGCCTTGCCTAATTGACACAGTTGTAGACTTGTAGTTGCTTCTGCTTCAAAAACTTGTTGGTATGCACCTATAGAAGAGGTAGTTGTGTGCTCAAGTAGTGAATGCAAACAATTTGGGCACAACAAAGGAAAGAGAGACAAGGTGAAGACTGAAGCAAGGGAAAAACAATATAAAAAAAAATTAGTGGTAAGGTTATCAACAAAGAATTCGAAGAGGTGTGGACTTTACAACTGAAGAATTTGAAGAGGTAATGGGGTTTATAACTGAAGAATTCAAATAGCTAATGGAGCCGGCAGTAATAGTGCTAGATTAAATAGGGAAAAAGGTGGAGAGGAGGAGCTGATGGAACGTTGGAATTAAATAAATGAAGGGAGTGAAAATAGGATTGAATTGGAGAGAGAGATAGCATCATATGTACAATTTATATGTCATACAGAGAAATTTATATATCTTACAGATGTAGTCTATCTTAAGCAAATGCAAAGATCTACAATTGTAAGAATCTCATTTTATTAAACATACTTCATAAGAGTTACTCTAATTGTAGTCTCACAATTAAAATTCGATTTGGACAAGGTGACTATTTCTAGTAATTTTTACATGCAGTAAACATTTTTCTAAAGAGACTGGAAACCTTAAACATATTAAAAATTGGTTCCAATTATCTAAAACTTATAAATTTTTTCCTTGGTTCCAATATAGTACCCCAAAAATTAGAACTGATATAAGTGTATGTATGATATCAAGTTGTATGCAGGACTCCTCCAATAAGCCAAATGTTGTTTCCATAGGCAAGATATGAATTGTCCCCAACCATTTTGTGAAAAGCGGGTAGGAAAATACATATCCCTTGAATCAGGAGGTGGACTACTCAACTGCCTTGCAAGCTCATTTCGAGGTTTCAAAAATGCCAATGCAGGTCATGTCAAGATCATTAATCTTTAGGACAATATTTTATTCCACACAATAGAGGTTCTTAAGAGAGATTAGCACAACACCTTGATACCTAATAACCTACATGTATATATAGAGAGAGAGAAAGAGAGAGATCCCTTTCTAAGCTCCCTTCCAATTGAACATCAATTAACTGAATGAATAACTAGAATTTGAAATGCTCCGCATGACCGGAGCAAAAGGTAGTTAAAAAAGGACATGTCAATCAAGGAAGAACAAAGAGTATGACTTTGGATAGAATAGAATGATGAAAAAGAATACATGTGTCCAATATTAACTAATCTATTGAGGATCCATTGCCAACTCTAAAAATTTTGGGATTAAGGTTTGGTTGTTGTTGTTGACACACATTGATTGGTTCAGAATAAAGCGAACCAAAGTTTATTCCTGGAATTCATCAAAAGGTTGTTAGGAATAGTCTACACTAAATTTATGTGCAATCTGGTCATTATATGGCCACAGCTAAGACATATAAAAACCACCATAACAGATTGTATTTTCGGATAACTTTAGGTTTTGGAAGATCCAGAACTCTATACTTAATAGAATTTGTTTGTGATTAATGACCCTGTAGAATTATCATTCATATCTAATGAATTTCCCAAATTATAAGTGGCTGCTTTGTCTAAGAATTCCCATTGATTGAGGTAACATAAGGACAGACAAGCATAGCACTAGGCCATTCCCAATGCTTTTCAGAAAAGATGCCAAGCGATGGTAGAATTCAGCAGCATAAAAGTCACTTCTGAAATAGCAACACACTATTGGACAATATATGACATCAAAACCAATGAAAATTATAATTGAACCCAACAACTCACTCGTATAAAGCAGATTCCCTGTACTTCAGGGCAAAATCTACACCAAGTTCTGCTTCTGCAGATGTAGATGTGACCTCTAACATCCATGTTGCCGGATTGTAATTATTTCTAATCTTCTGAACTCCAGGAATACTCCTTCAGAATAAAAATTTAGTTACAAGAAGATTTGTCAACATAAATACTTGAATCAAATAGAATTACTAAAAGAAGATGAAAGCAGAAGAAAATTCAAAAGATAAATTTATTGTTACAGAAAACCGACCTCAAAATACTCTATAACACTACTTGAATGCTGTCCCAGTGGTCTAGAGTATATCAAGTGTCCACCAGTTTTTAGTATAATTAACTACAAAAGCAAGAGAAGGATGAGATAAGTAACTCTTCAAGATTCAATACTAGCGAACACTAGGTCTCATTCTCGTTTTTGGTAGTAGGTTGGAATGGAGCTCACATATTTATAATCTGGTTGGTCCACCACATTAGAGTGCATGAAATCTCCATTGTGGCCAAAAGTAAAACCTCCTAGGCCTTTGTTTATCTCTTCAATACTAATGCATGTATTCCTAAGATTAATATCACTCCTAGGACTAGGAGTAAAGGAGCACAGCTTCTTGGTTTCACAAGTCAATTTTATTTACAATTTTAATTTTAAAATGCTCAAAAATGTTTTTAACTCATCAAATGCTTCAAATATGTCAATGCTTAGTTGGTGGATTGTACAAACAATTGTTCTTCCTGTATCAACTACATTCTTCACAGCTCGCATGACAATTGCAGCTGCTCTTGCATCCAAACCAGTTGTTGGTTCATCCATGAAGATAATAGAGGGGTTGGCAACAAGCTCCACAGCTATTGTAAGCCGCTTGCGCTGCTCATTTGATAGACCAGTAACGCCAGGTATGCCTACTAAGGCATCCTTTATTCCATCAATCTCAATAGTCTCTAGGACTTCATTCACAAATTCCTACATGACATGCCACAGCAGCTTCCACAGAATGTTATTTCAATGATGAATATAAAACCAATCTTTGATAGATATCAGTGCATAGAGAACTAACAGCTTTAGTTTTTGAGTCTATCTGAGGAGACAGTCGTAGCCAAGCAGAAAATAACACCGATTCTTCAACTGTGATTCGAGGAGAATGTATGTCTGTTTGTTCACAATAACCTGAAACCCTAGCAAATGTTTCTTGAACCTTGGGATACCCTCCAATCTTTATTTGCCCTTCAATATAGCCACTGGTCTTTCTTCCTGCTAAGACATCCAGAAGAGTTGTTTTCCCAGCTCCACTGACACCCATCAATGCTGTAAGAACACCAGGCCTCAATGCACCCGTAATATCAGAAAGAATTTGGAGTTTTTTGTTGGTGAATCCATGTTCTCTCATTTCCTGGAAGGCAAAAAGAAAAGATAATGACAGGAATTAACAGAATGTCATGTAAACAGCTTTTAATCCAGCAACTACCAGAAACTTATATGAAGTTAAATGTGATTACCAGGGGTGTGTCAACATAGTATTGCACATCTTGAAACACAACTGTTAAAGGTGTAAAAGGTAAGACCATCCTACCTGTTAATTAATTAGTACAAGACACTCATTAAAACGCTAGAGAATATATGTTTACAAAATATGGAGAGGTAATGATCTGAAGAATAAGAAGAACAATAAAATTGATCATACCTCTCTGCGGTTCTATACTAGTCTGTGAAGGAGAATTTCTAGACTTTTTGTCCAGATGGGCACCATCATGTGAATCTTCACTTCCCTGTATTTTAGAGAGCTTTTCATGCGAGATAATAGCACGAGATCCAGGAGCTGAATGTTTATTAAATGAGGATGAATCAACATCTAGCTATTGTTTGTTTTATTGCTGTTGTCAGTATATATTTGTATAACGTAATTGAAGGAGTTAATTGTGTAATTAGATGTGATTAGCATAATTATAGGAGTAAATTGTGTAAGCATAATTGTAGGAGTAATTGTAGGAGTCAGCAAATTTAGATCTATTGTACCCTATATATAATCTACCTCCTAGAGAGAAGAATAATATACCAGAAATATTCAGCAAAATATTCTATCGTGGTATCAGAGCAGGATTACCTATTTTTTTGAAAACCCTAAAATTTAGGGTCTCTCTCTTTTTTTTTCTCTCGGATTCTGGCGCCGCCAGACATTGCCGGAGATTTCTCCGCCTATCTCTGACCACCAGGCATCTCCGATGTCTTTAGATCTCTCTTGGTGCTCTCACGACCACTAGGCAACGCTAATGGTTGACGGATTTTCTCGGAGTTCATCAATTTCTTGGTCTGTTCTCATCTCGCACCGTCAATCTCGACTCTCGTACCACCAGGTCTTCTCTGGTGACTCTCAGATTTCTTCGATCTACACTTCTTGCCTCGCCACCAGAGATTCTTGGTGGTTCTCGAGGTACTCTCGCACCACCAGGTACTTACCGGTGGTTCTCGGCCCTTCTCGGTTGCTCCTCCAGCACCGCCAGACCTTGATCTCGGCATCTCGGCCTCTCCTCTTGCTCCGCCAGCGCTCGGTGGCTCTTGGTTCCCTTTGAGAACTCCAGCTCTTTGCTCTCGATCTCCTCGCGCCGCCAGTGTCTCTTGGTCTCGATCTCCTCGGTTTGCTCTCGATCTCGCCGGTTTGCTCTCGATCTCCTCGCGCCGCCAGTGGCTCTTGGTCTCGATCTCCTCGGTTTGCTCTCGATCTCGCTCGGCTCTTTGTTTCGCCGGTGACCTTCTCGGCCCTTCTCGATTGTCTCTGTACCGCCAGGCACCGCCGGTGGTTCTCGGTTCTCCCTCGACCCTCTCGCTCCACCGGCCCTTATTAGTGGCCCTCAGCCTCTTTCTTTGGTATTTTGGCTCACCTGGCTATCTCCAGTCAATTTGGGTTTGACTATTTGGTGGCTCGGCTCATTATGTTGCTCCTTGGGTGGCTCGGCTTGTTTACTTACTTTGGTGACTCCACCACATACTTATTTTGTTACATGTTCTTAACTTGGATGGCTCACCAATATCTCATTACGAAATTAAAGAAATTAAAGGGCTGTACTAATCACTATGTTGATGGGGACAATTCCAGTTCTCTTCCTGTGGACCAGGTTCTTATTAGCAAAACTGAGTATGATTCACTTCTCCAGCGTGCTAATGCCTCATCCTCCTTGCTGATCGCTTCAGGTAACACTTGTCTTCATTCCTCTTCTAGTCCGTCTTGGGTTATCGACTCAGGAGCTTCTGACCATATGACTGGTAATTCTTCACTTCTTTCACATACTTCTAGTCCTTGTTCCCCTTCATTTGTCACTGTTGCCAATGGTACTAAAACTCCTGTCCAAGGGAAAGGTACTGTAACCACTTCTAATCTCACTTTGTCTGATGTTTTATACTTACCTGAGTTCCCTTTTAATCTATTGTCTGTACACAAACTTACCCTTGCCTTAAACTGTTCTGTTGCTTTTTATCCCTCTCATTGTGAATTTCAGGATCTGAAGACGAAGAGGATGATTGGTGGGGGATTTGTCAAAGATGGACTCTACTACTTTCAACCATCTAGCACCTCAATTCCATCTGCTCTTCATTCTACAAATTCTCCATATCAGTGGCATTGTCGTCTTGGGCACCCCTCGTCGGTCAATCTTAAACATTTAGTACCTACCTTACCTACTTTTTCTAATTTTAATTGTGAAACTTGTGAGCTTAGTAAACATCATCGAGCTACTTTTAAACTTCGCACTGATGACCCATGTTTACATCCGTTTGAACTAGTTCACTCTGATATTTGGGGGCCAGCTCGTACCACTGGTTTATGTGATGCTCGTTATTTTGTCACTTTTATTGATGATCACTCTCGTTTAACTTGGGTTTATGTGCTTAAAGATAGATCTCAATTGTTTTCAGTCTTCCAATCCTTTTATGCTGAAATTTCTAATCAATTTAATGCCAAACTTCTTGCTTTTCGAACTGATAATGCTCGTGAATATCTAGATAGTGCGTTCCAGCAATTTCTTGAGTCTAGAGGTATTATACATCAAACATCCTGTGTTCGTACTCCTCAACAAAATGGCATTGCAGAACGGAAAAATGGGCCCATCCTAGCTATTGCTCGTGCTCTCATGCTCCAAATGAATGTCCCTAAGCTTTTTTGGGCAGATGCAGTTCTTACTGCCGCATATCTTTTGAATAGGATGCCATCTCGTATTCTCAAAGGTAAGTCTCCTTTTGAGATGTTCTTTCCTGGCAAAAATCCCTTCTCTGTTCCTCCAAGAGTCTTTGGTTGTGTTTCTTTTGTTCATAATCACAGTCCCAATCGTGACAAACTTGATCCTCGTGCTCATAAGTGCATCTTTCTCGGCTATTCTCGTACTCAGAAAGGATATCGGTGCTACAGCCCTTCCTTACGCAAACACTTTGTCAGTGCTGATGTGACATTCTTTGAGGATATCCCATATTATTCTCCTCAAGGGAAGACAGTTACAGGAATCTATGTTATCTGCCCCTGTTATCCCTACACATGTTCCCATTGCTCCTCCAACTTCCCCTATTTCCATTGTTCCTCCTGTTCCTCCTATCTCTCAGGTTTATGTTCGTCGGCGAAATCAGGATGTCCCTCTCATTCCACCACCACCACCAGTAGAGTTCTCTCTACCTCTTCCCCCATCCGCCTCGCCGTCTGCAGATTCGCCTCCTCCTCAGTCTACCTCGGATCTTGATCTTCCCATTGCCATTCGTAAGGGTAAGCGTACTTGCACTGAGCATCCTATCTCTAACTGTGTTTCCTTTGATCATCTGTCTCCTTCTTTTAAAGCATTTTCTTTATCATTATCATCTCTTGTTGTTCCTAAGTCCTACAGGGAAGCCCTTTCTCACCCTGGTTGGCGTAAGGCAATGGAAGAGGAAATGCATGCTTTAGAATTGAATCATACTTGGGATCTAATTCCCAAACCTGCAGGAACTTCTATTGTTGGTTGTCGTTGGGTTTTTACCGTTAAACAGAATCCCGATGGTACTGTTGATCGCTTGAAGGCTCGTCTTGTGGCCAAGGGCTTCACTCAGACATATGGCCTTGATTACACTGAGACTTTTTCTCCTGTTGCCAAGTTGAATTCTATCCGTATTATTATCTCCCTGGCTGCTAATCTTGATTGGCCTCTTCACCAACTCGATGTCAAAAATGCCTTTCTGCATGGTGATCTTACTGAGACTGTTTATATGACTCAACCACCCGGGTTTGAGTCCAAGGGGGAGTGTGTGTGTCATCTCAAGAAATCTATCTATGGCCTCAAACAATCTCCACGTGCTTGGTTTGACAAATTCAGTAAGGCAGTGGTTTCTCATGGTATGACTCGCAGCCAAGCAGATCATTCTGTCTTCTTTAAGAAGACAAGAACTGGTATTGTGATATTAGTTGTTTATGTGGATGATATTGTCATCACTGGGAGTGACAAGGAAGGCATCCAGATTTTGATCAATCATCTCAGCTCAAGTTTTCTCACTAAAGACTTGGGTAAGCTTCGTTATTTTCTTGGTATTGAGGTTGCCAGATCAAAAGCAGGCATAAGCTTATCTCAGAGAAAATATACCCTCGACATTCTACAAGACACAGGTTATCTTGGCTCCAAACCTGTTGCTACACCCATGGAACCCAATCTGAAATTAATGCCAGACGAGGGTGACTTTGTTGATGATCCAGACACCTATCGTAGACTTGTTGGTAAACTTATTTATCTAACCATTACTCGGCCTGATATTTCTTATGCAGTTAGCATTGTGAGTCAATTTATGACCAATCCTCGAGTTCCTCACATGAATGCAGTCATACGCATCCTAAAGTATCTCAAAAATGCTCCAGGTCGTGGTCTCTTTTATCGATCATCTGGTCATCTCCGCATTGAAGGTTATACTGATGCTGACTGGGCAGGGTCACCTTCAGATCGAAAATCTACCACTGGTTATTGCACTTTCATAGGTGGTAATCTTGTCACTTGGAGAAGTAAGAAGCAGTCAGTTGTGGCTCGCTCTAGTGCTGAAGCAGAGTACCGTGCTATGGCTCATACCACTTGTGAGTTAACTTGGTTGAGAACTGTTCTTCAAGAATTTGGACTCTTAACACAAGGTCCAACACCTCTTTACTGTGACAATCAGGCAGCCATTCATATTGCTAGTAATCCAGTCTTCCATGAAAGAACCAAGCATATCGAAGTTGATTGTCACTTTGTTCGTTCTAAAGTGGAATCAAAAGACATCATCACACCATTTGTACCTTCTGGAAGTCAACTAGCAGACATCTTCACTAAAGCTCTTCCCAAGAATGCCATTGACTCTATTTGTAGCAAGCTGGGAGTCATTGATATCTACTCTCCAGCTTGAGGGGGAGTGTTGTCAGTATATATTTGTATAACGTAATTGAAGGAGTTAATTGTGTAATTAGATGTGATTAGCATAATTATAGGAGTAAATTGTGTAAGCATAATTGTAGGAGTAATTGTAGGAGTCAGCAAATTTAGATCTATTGTACCCTATATATAATCTACCTCCTAGAGAGAAGAATAATATACCAGAAATATTCAGCAAAATATTCTATCAATTGCTATTTAAGTTAAAATGTAATAACAATAAAGAAAAACTTACACTTCAAGAAAGTTAGGGCCAAGATATATCCAATGTTGAATAATATTGTAAATCCAAATAGGGTACCAAGTGATATCCAATAAAGATATCCGTCAAAGTTTAATCCTCGGCTTTCAAGTATTCCTTGCCCTATTGTAGTGTTTGTGGACAACATCTACAGACAAGAAAGGAAAGCAAACTAAGTTGGTAAGACCATCTATTTACTCAGGATGTTTATGTCAATGTTAATTACAAAAATGGCAGGCTATTGGCAGGTTTATACCAGGAGTATTGATGCACATGTCTTACATCCAAAATTAGTGGCATACAAGCTAATATAATCAGCAAATTATTATATTCACTACTTTAGTTGCTAACCTATAATGCCAGCTATGATTGTTATGCAATAATTGTTGATCAAGAAACAACAAATTGATCTGAGATGACTGTTACAATTAATGACTGAAATTACAGGAAAAACCTAATGAAGTTTCAGTGCATTAGAAGTAATGAAGCCCCAATATTCTAAAGAATTGAACTTGCATAATCTAATAAACAATTGGCTAAGATTAGGAAAGGCAGAAGTAGGGTGGATGGAGACAGTGAAGAAGGATTTGAACTTCTATACTATATAAAGGTTTGGCCTATCAACTTGATTCATTGTAACAATAAATAAGATTCATATTGTCAATACAAATGTTTGAGATTCAAATTAAAATAAAACATAAAAAAAGACACAAAGAAATTGCGAGGACATTATTGAGATTCTATCTGATTGGTTTTTGTTAAAGTCCAATGGGCCTAACTCAATCTCAAAAGACGCCTTGAGAGATGAGGATTGCCCATGGCTTATTAATTGCACAACCCAAGAATACTTGGTCAATGTGGGACTAGACTCTCACTTTAATATGCCCCCTCACGTGTGGCGGACCAACCAAACACGTGGACCATAATAGGGGGGGAGATCTGCCCAACACCCAAGGGGTGGCTCTGATACCATGTTAAAGTCCAATGGGCCTAACTCAATCTCAAAAGACGCCTTGAGAGATGAGGATTGTCCATGGCTTATTAATTGCACAACCCAAGAATACTTGGTCAATGTGGGACTAGACTCTCACTTTAATAGTTTTCAATGTTGATCTGTTTGGAGGAGCCATAAAATCACTAGTTCTTCCCCTTGCTCATTAGCAGTTGTATCAGCATAAAATGGAGTGGATTTTTTGTTATGCAGTGGGAGGCTCACCTTTTGCCATCTCGGGGCAAGAAATTCATTTAAAGAAAGGCCAATTTCTCCATATGTCAGGGGAGAAACCCAGAAACCCCACTTCAACCAAAAAGGCATAGAAGCTGCAACAAAAAACACAGCAAATGATTGAGACTCACCTTTTAATTGGATATCTTAGATTGAGATTGGAGAAGAGATATGATAACCTTACGTTGAGTAATAACGAAGCCACCAAATAAAAACAGAAATAATATTGCAAAACTACCAGCTGTCATGGAAGAAGTAATAGTCTGGAAGACGGAGGCCAGGAAACGAAACATAGATAATGAAGATAAGTGCACCACAAAAAGAAGAATGAACTGGCAGAAGAACCTAAGAACACAGCAAATGATTAGAGCAGTCATAACTAAAAGAAACTGAGACTGCTTGAGCAAAAGAAAGTCTTAGCATAAAATGTTGTTTTGAGGTTCTAGCCCTTGAGAAGCTTTGGAAATGCATTTGCTTATTGATGAACCAAAAATAGGGGAAAATCAAACAAATTTACATATTTTCATCTCAAGTTCACCTTTCAGCCTCAGGACTATATCCAATTACATAATAAGTAAGAGCTGTCCAAACTAGAGATCCACAAATGAAAGTGGAACCTTTAAAAGACTTGCAGGAATCGCATAAGCCCAAGCTGGGTAAAAACAGAATGCTTTTTGTTTGTAGAATACTTCAAGCCTTTGAATAGTCATGGACAACTCTGGAAACCCATCAACAAGAAGGATGACAAGAGCGTAAAACAGGGAACCCATATAGTAATTTGCATGAAGAACATCAATATCCATCCGAGTCCGTAAAAATACAGTCATTGTGATGCATGCAATGATAAAGAGCTGCAGATAGAAAAGACCAAAATGAGTTTCCAATTTTCAGGACTTTTGCCAAGTTAAAAAAGAAAAATCAGTAACCGAATGAAGAACATATGCAAAAGTATAGATCCTAACCTGAATAGTTTTGAAGATATATAAGAAAGAATTCCTTTCCATGAGAAGAAGCTCCCTTGATGCACATGCTCTAAAAAGCTCCCATTTGGAAAGAGAGTACACACTAAAAGAAAGAGCATCCTTATGGCTTTGGGATTTATCATATGGCTTTGAGAGATCCTCTTCTATCTTCTTTCCATAACGAGATTCCTTGAACTTCCTAGAGAACATATCAACTGAAACATAACTGTAAGGTACTTCCATGTGACACCAGTACTGTGCTTGATCTTTCCTAGAGATAACCTGCATAAGAGAAAGGATGAAGTAGTTCTTTTCAGAAAACAAATGCTTTAAAAGAAAACAAACAAATATAAAGCTTCCATGCACTTACCTCTTGGATAAAATTCAGCAACTCCTTTCCTCTCAGGCCACCTAAACCCACAATCCTCAAAAAATTCTAGAACATGATCACGAGGACCATGATACATAATCTTCCCTTCAGACATTAAAATAAGGTCATCAAAAAGATCAAAGGTTTCTGGTGCTGGCTGAAGAAGTGAAACCAGTGCAGTAGCATCTGTAATATGCACCAGCTGCTGAATACATGTAACAATTTGAAATGCGGTGGAACTGTCTACACCATTTGTTATTTCATCCATAAACAAGGCTTTTGTAGGACCTACAATCATCTCCCCTGCCAAATTTAAATTTCGATTCCTTTTAGTCAAAATTCTAAGTTTAAATCAGGATTTAGTTATCTCAATAAGAGTACTAGCTAGTAGAGCGATTATCATTCTATTATTCAAACTACCTGTAGTCAATCTCCTTTTCTGACCACTAGAGATACCTCTTCTGGTGGCATCTCCAACCGGAGTGTCAGCACAGATATCAAGTCCAAGTATCTGAGAAGCCATGGTAGCAATGGACATAAAATGGTAGGCATCTATATATGAATTACAGTGTACAAGTTTGCTTTCAGCTCTGTTTAAAGAGAATAACCTTTAGTATGTAGTCAGTTTGAAGGGTTCCTTTTAGTCCTTTGACAGAAATTGCCTGTCAAAACAAATAATAAGGTCAATATTACAACATATAACCTCTTGAAAACCATTTAAGAGGTAGGAACAAAAGATGACTGTGCTGCACATTGTTTTAATTTCAATATCAATCAATAATTCCTCTAACTATGATACAATGATGACTGTCCTGCACATTGCTTCAAATTGATTCACATGATAATGCTAAACCACGGCTGCTAATGCAATATATTCTAATAAAGGAACACATGCTAATACTTGGAGTGCACTATCAAATTTGAAAAACATAGAGTAGGCCTTTCAATTCTTATTCATAGTTTGACTAGAAACCCAAAATGAGAATCATGTGGATAAGATACTAAATACTCAAAACATCATGAACTAGGAAAGAGAATTGACAGCCCTAGGTACCCAATCAGGCAAGTTAAAACTGGGGCCTATTGTGGGGGATTGGGTCTACAGCCCAGAATGAATACAAATTGACCAAGGACAATGGTCAAACACAATGGTTGATCACAGTGGCCGAACATCCGAGCATAGAGGAACGCAATAGTCACCCACCTTGGGATGACATGGTTGCCGGCCTATGGATCCCTTCCTTTTGGTCGGTCGGCCAATAAGATCATCCTCACAAGAAGTGTCCACTGAGCCTAACATCAGCATTTATTGTGCCCTAACAATTGACCATTACATTTAATGCTACTGGACCTATCACATCCGCTTGCATATTAGGGCTACTTCACTAACACACGTCCCCTAAGCCAACCTGACCGGATGACTAGTTGGCACGCCTACGGCCTAGATTTAGGTTGGTTTCCCACCAAAAACATTACCTCCATGCTCTACAAATACCCTTTATTCCTCTGAACAAAGGTTAGTAAACTCTTGTGCTGTTACTCAGCCATTCTCATTTCTCACTCTTCACATTGACCTCCTTATTATTGGTTCCATTTCTTCTCCAAAATCTCACCCACTTACAGTTGCCTAGTTTGTTGTTAAATACAAAGGGAAGTATGTACACCTTCCTAGTTAATTTTTCATGTAGCCAAATTTCTTGGCTTCTCCTTGTCATACATATGAAGAACAACATTTCAAACATGCTATAGAAGTACAAATAAGTTCACAAACATGAACGAAGACCGGAGATGCAACAGTTACCTTCATGTAAGTGTCTATGTCAGGATCTGGAACAATTCCAGCTTCCTTCTCCCTTTTACTGACCTCCACCATAACATCTTCATTAGGCCAAGAAACAAATAGTGCTATTATTAGCATTACTGATGTGTCTATAACTAAAACTCCAAGGTTAACTCTAAGGAAAACATACCTGCTCGACTTACAACACCTTGACAACATGCTGAAAAATCCAATATTTCCCTCACAGTCATCTTAGGAATGTGCTGGTCATATTGGCTAATATAAGCTGAAGTTTTTTGGGGGACAAACTCTTCTAGCTTGTATCCGTTATGAGAAATTTTCTCTGCAATTACATAACTCTTCTTCATCTCCCTTATTGATTGCACCCCCAATCTCTTATTTAAACCCTGTTGTAGGTTCTGAACCATGGTTTGTTTTGTGATTTTGGTTTTCTGATTGCCTTTTGATTTGTGTTTTTTATTATTATAGATGATTTGGATTGAAACCCTAAACCAATTTCCGAATGAGAATGGTGCAGATTTTGAGCAAATCGGAATTGAAGAGTCCCTTTGAGGTGAGTGTTCCTTTTCTTTTTCCCTCATCTTCTTTTGTTTTCTTGGTGCAATTTTGATGGATTGTCTACAGTTTTATATAGACCATCAATCTTCTTCAACGAGGTAGATAATTATATATTGCTCTTTTTTTTTTTTTTTCCCTTTATTTGCTTGCTGGAAATTGTGGGAAAAGAAAAGGAAACAAGATTGGGTCTTGGGATTTACCCAAGATTTACCCAATTTAGATTACAATGTATTATTACTCTCCTCTATTTTTTTTTTTTTTTTCTCTGTTTTGGGCAAGGTTATTAAAATCCCGATTCGAATCTTAAAATCTTACGATTTTACGATTCAACATTATGAAAACGATTCGAATCTTAACTGAATCTTAAAGGTGGTAGAATCTTAATAGAATCCCGATTTGAATCTTAGAATCTTTAGAATCCCGATTTGCTTCCGATTCTATACGATTCTACTGCACAAGGTTTATTCGGATTTTTTGGGTTTTTTTTTTTTTGGGCCTCCAATGAAAATTTAGCTTGTATTGGGCTGATTTTTACTTTTTAGTATGTTAGTAGCCCGTCCATTTTTTTTTTTTTGATAAAAAGTAGCCCGCCCTTTTTTTTTTTTTTTTTAAGACCCATTTTTTTGTTCTTTTTTGCTAGGTGATAAAGATAAAGAAATTCATAATCTTAGTGATTGTGAACTTGAAAATGAAGTAAGAGATTTTGATGATCTTCCCATGGATGATTTAGATGGAAGCAACGAAATTTACGGTGAAGGTCTCCCATTAGAGGACAACATTCATCAAATCAATGATGATCTTGGTTTTTAGATCTTGGTTATTCACATTGAACAATAAGTATGTATTACTTTTGTCACAAAATCACCATTGTGGAAAATGGTTGGGAAATATTTTGATTTATGTAGTGTTATTATTTGGAACATTATGTATGTTTGTGGTTATGTGGTATTAAAACTTGGAACTTAAAAGTTTGAAGTTTGAAATTTGTCATTTGGTATTTAGTAGTTGATGACTTATTTTATAAATTTTATGCCAAAACTTATTTATTTTTCAATGATTCTTTAACCTATGTTATGAATTATAATTATTTATATATTTTTTACTTACAGAAAGTAGAATCTTACGATTCACGATTTGATTCTACGATTCGATTCGCGAAACCCTCCCAACGATTCAAGGTAGAATCCCGATTTTAATAACCTTGGTTTTGGGTGCCTTGCGATTGTGGTAGTGTTAGTGATTGTGGGAAGAGACATGGGTAGAGGTGTAGGCGAAGATGCATAGTCAGTGGTAGCAGAAGACATTGTAGCTGAGGTGTTTGATGAAAGGTTTGTGAGAAACAAAGAAAGGTAATGACATTAGTCTTTTAATGTCTCTAATACCATGAAAGGTTATGTAATTGAAGAGATTTTGAATTGTATTGCCTTGCCAAACTCTGGACAAGGTGTGGTGTATTTATATTCACAATATCATCAATTAAGCTCATGACAAATTATATATTCCGCACATTACGCGGGTCTGTGACTAGTGAAATGAATTTTTGATCCTAGAAAGTAATGCAAATTGAAAAGGGCAATATTTCTAATCCAAATCATCATTAAATTTTGTATCAATGAAGATTTCATATGTATGAGATACCACTAGGTGATGAGAAATCACAGTATAATGGTTTTCCTCAAATGAATAAAATATGGTAATCCAATTGTATATCTAAAAGGTCATACTCAATGCACAAGGCTTCTGCGTTTGCAGGGTTTGTGAGAGATGATTGGTATTTGGAGAGACTAATTCCCAAACTTGAAACAATGACACATTGTTTGGGCACTTGCCATTGCACCAAGGTCCAATAAAAGCTATAATGCAAGGTTCTCAAAGAGTCTATAATACATTGATCTAAACTATTAAACGGATATCATCAAGAAGATGAATGGACAGACTAACAAAGTGAAACACAATTTAATTGTGTCTGTTCATACATGCCATACACACAGAAATAGTAAAGGCATATATTCAATGTACTACATTAACACTTCTGTATGCCATATATGCAATTCTTTCAATTGTAGATGAATGAAAAGACAAAATCCAACTTTAAAAAAATTTATAAACAAACAATATATTTCATGTTACTTGAGAAGACAATGCAACAAAATATTTCCTTATATATACGATTTGGAACCTAAATCAAATATTTGTTTTAGATATGATTGGATTTGAATTGTTCTTTATCATCAGGTCAAGACACTAAAATTGGTTTTTTTTAGTGTAAATGGAATTCGAACCCATGTTCCCACCATGAGAGACTTAACCAGTTGACCTATCTATAATCCACCAAAATCAAATAATTGACTAAGAAAATGCTTACTAGTGTGAAATTAAGCAAAGTTGATTAAGATAAAACCCTACAACTACCTTCCAGGCTTTATGATACCACTGACATCATCAATGATGCTTATCTTGGCTTGACGTGACTTTGTACCCAGCAGCTTAGCGAATTCCTATTCCAAAAAATATAAAATAAATAAAGAATGTTGTAAAACTAAGCAAAATGAAAACTTTGTCTCTTTTATTTATTTTTTTTTTTTTTTTTTCAATTCCTACTTCGATTACTCTTAATTATTTAATGCTTCACTCCTCCCTCCAAGAATGGAGAGACTTATTTAATGTTTCCACTCCTTAAAGATCAATATGATTGAATATAAGAAGATCTTAATGAAGTTTATTGTTGTGAAAATGTTTTTTTTTTTTTATTTGGGTTATGTTTTTTGAGATTCATGATTGTTTATAATCTTTAACAAGAGATTGTTTTTAAGTGAAAAATATTGATAAAAACAATAAAACAATCTCTTGCATGGTAGGTTTAAGGCCTAAAATGGGCAAAATATACTTATCCGATTATCCCAATATATTGATTCACTCGAGTTAATTTAATAGCCTAGAGCCAAGTAATCTAACAAAGAGATTTGTAACTCAATTGACACTTTCAAATCTGTCCGTAGGAAATATTTATAGATTAAATCCCTCGTTCTACAACTATCTTATTATCATAAAAGAAAACAAAACCCACTCTTGGGCCACACTCCCACCACACATGGGGAGAGTATAGCCCACCCTATAGACAAATCACAACAACAAAACAAAGGCCCATTAGGGCACACTTGGCAATGAACACCAGTAGCTAAAAAAAGCTAGAAGAAGGTAGTTTCAATAAGTACTCTCCAAATAATTAAATGGAATTTTAGGGTAGTTTACCATAGTTTCAAAGACATATTTCTTGTACACTTAGCATTGAGGTGTTTTAGGGAAACAAAAAATTAAATTAGATGAAAATGAAAGTATGCATAAATTAGGTTAAATTGCTAATTTTAAGTTGGTTGAATTTGTGTATTTGATTATGTTAGGTTGACCCTAGAGGTAGTAACTATTAAATTTTGATTTTTTTAGTTGCTTTGGAGGTAAGTAATCATCCTCCTCAACTAGATTTTTTTTTTTTTTCCTTAAAATTTAATGTCTTGTTTAATGAATAGTTATGACTAAATTGCATCCTTTAAATTTGGGTTCACCATATTAACTTTTATTTATTTAAAACTACGTCATTTTAAGCACTGTTTAGTGTTTAAGTCAGGTCAGCATATATTTTTATTAAAAGCATATAATTAAATTTTTTAAATTAATTTTTTCCTATTTCATTTCCTGATTTCCTATTTTGATTTATTTTCTTCTCTCTAACTTTTTTTTTTTCCTTCTCTACCATCGACCTCACCACCGTCTGCATCGTCGCCATTGACGAAGTCAGAATTAACTTTCGAGAAGATTGGCCAGCTAGTCCTGATCAAGCCCCGCAAAGAATTAGCTTCGAGAAAAAATCGGGAATTTTTTTGAATTCCTACAAATATCCATGAGAGTGACCATTGGCCTATGCTATATGAAGACTTCTTTGTTGATTTACTAGACTTAATCAAACGAGTATTGTTCATGAATATTAAAGCCAGTTTGGAAAATTATTGAGTTACTTTGTAAAAATATTGCCTTCATAGCAAGTAGGTTACTTTGTTAGTGGCCTTAAGGAAAGCATTTGATTTAAAGTTTAAACTTTCTGGCTTGCCATTGAAAGGTGGTGTGACGAAAATGAAGGTGAAAAATTAATGTGGCAATTAATCCATTGATCAAGCTCTAAATTAATCTTCCAAAATGAAAATACCAAAGATTGTTCTTTTAAGAGAATCCATAGTGTTGGAAGGGGCTTGCTGAACTACCTCAACTCTGCTTTAGATTTTTGTATCTCACCTCCAAAGTTGGCAATTTTAACCAATGAATCAAAAAATGGACCATTCATAGCCACACGCAGACAAAATTAAATAACCAACTCTATTTATAAAGGAAGGTTTTAAAATAAGTGCAATATAAACATTAGCTCGTTGAGCAATGAAAAAGAAAAAGAAAACAATAGCAATTAATAGAAAATTCATGTTAGTTGAATGTGCACATATTGCATGCAAGTTTTTGTTTCTCTATGCACGACTATGGCATCAATTCCATTCAAATTGATTCTAAATACGTATGTTGCATGTGCGTGTATATATATATTAGAATAATGATTAAATTCACCATCTTCTAATAGTTTAAGATTTATGGGTAATCCGTAATTTATCATAGTGTCAAAACAGGTAATTTAGAGTTTGAATTCTATCTTCGCTCGACCTCTCATTTAAAAAATTAAAAATTTCACATATGACACATGAGGGAGAGTGTTAAAATAATGCTTCAATGATTAAATTCATCATTTTCTAATAGTTTCGTGAAACTTTTCAAACAATCGGCAATTTATCAATATAGCTAAGCATGAGTTTTACAAGGAGAAAAATAAAAGGCTTACTTGTTTATTCTTTTTCTAATTTTCCGCAACAACCTAAGGTTATCATCTTCAATGTTTTTGATGAGTTTTTCTATGAAAATTATGTCGTTCTAGAGCACCAAGCTTGGTAACATCAATCACCCTCTTTCCTTTCTCATCACCCTTATCAAACAAAGATGTTCTCAACCTTTCAAAAGCAGGCAATCTCTCAATGGGTGCCCATTGTAAAGCATATTCGTGATCAGCAACATCATCTTTGTCCGAACTAAATGTGAAACTACTATGAAAACTAAAGTTGTGATGTTGAAGTAATGAATGTAGTCTTCTTTTGTTTGCTAACTCAATTATTCGTGTCTCTATTAGTAATGATCTCAAAGTTCTTGCATTCTCTGCTAACTCAATCTCACTTGCACCAACCATTTGAGCCATGTTTGATAAACTTGGTTGGTTTCAAACTTTGGGAGAGAGTTGTACATATAAATATGCAAGATTTTGAATATTATATATGGTATAGATGAAGATTCATGAACTTAAATTGACTTCACATCCTTTTACAACAAAATAGATGTGCATATATATGTAACCATGCATAATGATGAAAGGTGTACATTAAGGGGCTTGGTGTAAGCAACACATAGCATCAATATGAAAACCAAAAGGCAATAAATTCATTCATGGAAAAAGACGAGGTACATAAAGCACGAATTAAGATTTATAATATGATAAACAAACATTAGAATAATATATATTGACCATTTGACTAATGTATAGAAATCCAAAACATACATACCTTGAGGACATTAAGGGTTATCATAATCGATTAACATTCTAACAACCATGTCTCGTGAAGCAGAAGTCACTTGTTTGAATCTCCCGTTCCCCTCTCCTAGGGCCAAACAATAAATAAAAAAATAAAAAGTAAACCTTTATGATTAGATCCAGTCAAAAAAATAAAAAGAAAAAGTAAATTTTGCCATACATCTAGGGTATCGATATTGTTGAAAGGGTATTTGACAAGTTATCCACTATAATTTAATCCCTATCACAATTTATTTCACAAACTTTTGATTGTTACATATATTAATTTGACCCCTTTTAAGGTTTAAATTAAAATGAATTTTTGGATTTCGTCCAAAGATCCGTTAACAATTTCATTTTAATTCAAACTTTTGGGGTCAAAATATAATAATTAAAAAAATTGTGAAACTAAATTATGAAATGATCAAACCAAAGTGGGTAAGTTGTAATTTAAAGTTTACCCATAATTTAATTTGGATAGAACCCTAACCATTTCACTTTAGTCTAAATTTTGGGTGATCAAATGTAACAATCGAATGTTTATGAATTAAACTATGATCAGACCAAACCACACAAGAGTTAAATTGTACTTTCCCCTGGTTGATATCAATAAGTAGAGTTAATCTTGTGGTTGACCTTCTAAAAGTGGGGTGTGGCTTTAAGAAACTTCCAAAGTTGCAATAGAATTGAAAAATCTTGTGATTCAGTAACGTCAGTGGCCCTCCATGTGACCTATTGGCCTTGTATGTGTATTACAAAGCAAAAGATCCATGGTTTTGGACTGGTAGAAAAAGAGAGATTGGGCACTAGCATCACTCATCTCTATGATAAGAGATATACTCTGAGAATTGCAAAGAGTCATATATTAATTACAATTCAACAAGATTAGTTTAGCCAATTATTAACACCATAAGAAATATCTTTGCCTCAGGGTCCAATAAATTAGCGATGTACATACTTACTTTTTATTTGAGTTATTTAATCCTAGTTGTCAACAATATTGCCAATTGTGAGCATTCCTGAAGTTAAAAACGTGTTGGACCAAAAAATAAGTTTGTTATAGACTATAAACTGTCTCAACCACAATGAATACAGTCTTGATTTGGATTAATGCATTGGATTGCTTGGGCAGATATACTCATTTATGATTCTAGAGAGAGATAGAGTGAACAAACATTTTATTGGCATGAAATAGGGTTTATATGAAATAGGGTTTATATTGCCTCTAAACTTAGTATAAAGACCTAGATTAGGTTTTATACATATATGCAATTTTCCTTTTTGTAATCTTTTCATTAAATTGTAACTAGGATTTTTTTTTTTAGCTTGTACTTGGAACATAAAGCCATGTAATTTCTGTTTTCTTTCAAAAGTCTTTGTAATATCCCCATTTGCTAATAAAAATTTTGAGATTTAAAAATTTTTAAAAAAAATTCCATTGTAAATTAAATTTAGTGACGACTCCCAATGTAAGTCCCTTAGGGGAGACGTATCTATAGTTGATTTTTCACATTCAGATTTGCTAGCAAGGGATAACAAAAAATTAATCTCCGTACCCTTAGGTTGCAATTCTCACACCATGTCCATGAGAGATTTTACTATGAAGTTCAAAATGATGTTTTTAGTCCTTATAACAACTTAAAGTGACTATTTTTAATCCCAAAAAAATTTAAAATGTTCATTTTTTAGTTTGGCCACATTATCTAAGGGACTAAAAGCAATCCCATTGAATTTTAAGGACTAAAATTATTCATGGCTAAAGTTTATGAACCAACAATGTATTTTGTCCAAATTTCTTTATGTATAACAGAAAGTTCATGCTATTTAAGGACTGAACAATTTTGTATGACATGATATATAAATGAAAAGAAATATATCATGTCTTCAATGGAAACCTGTGGCAGCTTATAGTGTGAATTTCGACTTATAAATGATTATGGTACGTTGTCCATAAGATGTCATTTCATTATCTCTGCCTGAACATCTTCACATGCACTCGCATTATTAGGAGGTACAAAATCAAAAAGTTACTGTCGATGGGTTGAAAAGAAGAGGCCACTGCATGCATGTGAACTAATCATGTACCACGTCGACTTCATTGACCCACAACCTTCAATTATTTTGAAGTTGAACCCCCTTCAGTATCTTATAAGAAAAGCTACATGCATATTTTTCACCACATTTTTCTAAAGAGTTTACAGTTTTTCATTTGTTATCCTTTTTAATTATTGAAATCATTTTATTATTTATCATTCATCACATAACTCATTAATAATGATGATTTTTTTTTTGGTTAAATTTTATATCCCTCTAGATTTACTCGAAGAAAAGAGAAGCATGTTTGCCTGCTATTTCATATTGGAAATTTGACACACCCAAATGCACAGCATTAGTGATATTTTTAGCCATCTTATAACTACAAAAATTATATGTGAATATGAATCCATCAGTTTGATCTCTTTTGTGAACCACTTTCTTTTCAAGTGCTGTTGGTCTTGGTTCCTGAAGGATTTATGCCGTGAAGTTTGACTTGTAATTGTGATAATCCTTTTGACATTTGAGAATTAAGTTTGTAAATATGAAAAGTACAAGGATATATCTTTCAAGTTTTCTTTACCAAGAAAAGTATTTTAATGGTTTTCCACTATTGGGTTCAAATGTTCCTATATAACTTTTTTCAGGGTCCCGAGGACAAAGAAAAAGAAAAAGAAGTATAGTACAAAATCAAAAAGTTCATTACTTTGTAAAAGTGGGGAAATCCATGTGAACTGATCATGTACCACCTATGTCATTGACTAGAGAGTTGGCCCTCAAGCTTTTGAGACAGTGGATTCCAATGGATGTATGTGGGGTTATCTTCGAAAAATTTTATTGGGCTACAATCACGGTGTTTTTGCTTTTTCCACCATTTGGTTTGGTAGATCTTTTGAGTAATGATATGAATATCAAAAGTCTTGTAACTCAATTAATATATTTTATGAAAAGAGTCAGGGTTTAAATCTATTCTCCCAACTATATTAGAGTGGGACCTATCACCTATTGCCTACACATTTTCTTCGAGGGAAAGGACGAATAGTAATACCAAATGGCCGGCCTTCGAAAATTTATAATACGATCCATTATATTATAATATTATATAAGGATGTCGGACCAAGAGTTTATAATTAATTTATCTATAGCAAAAGATTATCTTATATTAATTGCGACGCTATATTTGTTTCCTACTTTTCTTTCAGCTATTTTCTTCAATATTCGATAGAAGTATTGTTAATTACTTCAATGACCCACACGGAATGGCCTACGATCTGTGCGTATGACTAATTGTTTTCTTTTTTCTTTTCTCCTCATTTTTAGGAGGGCTGGTCGGGATGATATTCAAAAGAATCAAAATCACGATTTTCTTTTTATTTTTGTTTTGTTTGATTTTTTCAATTAGTTTTGTACTAAAGTTTAAAGACGCCTTCTAATCAAACGAAAGGCCACCAAAAATGGAGACTTGGGGAGAGTCCTCAAGATAAGCAGGAAGCGGTCCAAGAAAAATATTATTTTGGTAAAATTCTTAAAGCTTATCTTTGATTTTGATAAATGAGAATACTGTCCCAAAGAAAAAATGCTAGGCAATGTCAAGTTGGGCAGTTTCTCTTTCTGATTTTTTATTTTTTATTTTTAAAGTTGGATGATGATAATACATTAAAATAATGGTGCCTTTTAAGAATCCTTCTTCTTCTTCTTTTTAATTAAGAGATTCCATTTCAATAAAAATGATTCAATTGGAATCTCTCATTAGTCATTACTTATTTCCCACTTGTTTAAGAGCTCCATTATACATTATTTTAAAAAAAGAAAAGAAAAAAAAGTACGTCTTTTTGTCTCATAAATTAACTAATATTTAGAAACTATATTTTATTTTTTTTCTCTCTCTTACATCATACATTTTGATTTTTGAGTGTTGGTTTGGTATAATTTATTTCTATTGGCTTATTTTATTTAAAAAATAAGTAGGACAAAAGTGTAGTTGTACCTATAAAAAAAAGTGATAAATTATATTATCCTTCCTTGAAATCAAATGAAATGATACTCACCTCCAAAGATTTACATGATTTGTGTAAATGATATTCCCTTCTTGAAATTTTATATAATTGCAATAGTTAAGCCTATACCCTCTCAAACTTTGATTTCGCTAACAAAATATTTAATTTTTTTTATAAATTTTTTTACCCAAGCCATGAATGAAATGACACTCTCATCTTTTGAGGTTTATGGGTAAATGACACTCCCCCTTGAGATATTTTTAAATTAATAGAAATCATTTTGATACTAATGGATTCATTTTTTTTTTTGCGACAAACATGTTTTTTTAACATAAAGTATCTCATAAATGGAAAATAAAACATAAAAATTCAAATTCATTCCATAATATCCCTAAAAAAATGTAAAATATAGTTCATAAAAATACGTTCTTATAATATAAAAAGTTTACAAACTGAAACTACATCCATTATCCTTTGATGAGCATTTCAAGTTCATATCATCTAAACTTCGCAACTCAATGACATTGACATCCTTGCAAGAACAATATTGCTCTTTTCTATCCCATGTAATTTGTAAGACTTCAGGGCTTAGTAGCATGCAGGCCCACATCTAAACTTCTATCAGCAGGCAAAAAAAAAGCCCAAACTTCTTGATGGGCCACTTTAGAATCATCTATCCAGATTGAACCTAAGAACCTATAATATATAAAGATTGTCAACAGGTCATCAACAAAAAAGCCCATTATTGGGACCAGCTTTGAAGTAGTTGATGAACAAAAAAGGTTCATTGTTATATATCCAAGCCCAATATTTGGACCATCAATATTCAATACATTACAAAGTTACATATGACAAACCAATGTATTTAAGAAATCCGACTGAACAAATTAAGATGATTGACCAAGTTAAAAAACAAATTATTGTGGACCATCAATATTCAATCCATTTATTTATACAAATTAATTCCAGCACCAATATTTAAAAAACAATCCTAATTCGAGCAAAGAAGGACTGATCATAAAACTTTTGTGAGGTCACTAGCATAAAAGTCAAGGGAATAAATAAAAAATATGTTCTAGAAAATATTTTTTGAAAAACTGACTCATTTTCGTGTGTTTGTTTATAATTCTAGAAATAATTTCTAGTGTTTGGTACTCGTTGAAAATCTTGAGAAACATTTTATGTTTATATTCCATTTCACTTTTTGTTATTTCTGTACTAATGGTATGGAAATATCAAAGAAGAAGGGTGTGGAAATAACACCCCCACATTATTTACCCATCTTATTATATTTGAAAAAATAAGGGAGAAAAGAGCTTGGCAAACGTTAAATAGAAAAAAGAGTAATGATAGAAATATAAAAGTTTTCACAATCTTTTTCAAAACTTGCTAATGTGATAAGTTTTGATTGTAGTAACAACACTTTATTTTGTACCAATTTACAATTGGTTATGTATTCTGTTTTCCAATTTCATATCTTATTAAAGCAATTTGTTTAATTTGAGAGGGAGCAGATCTTATCCTCGTGTCTCTCATTATTCCTCCAAATGCCTGTTATCAGATACTTTGAAGGAATCCCATCTGTCGAATTTAATTTTGGCCTTGAATGAATATCCCATGGAGGCATGCAAATTGCATCTTTCGGTCCAGGATCTTTCAAATAATTCATTGGCTGGATTGCCCCCAGAAATGGGTAAGGTTAGCAAGTTGTAGACTTGTAGATTGGTTTCAAGTCTAGCTCTGGCATATTTTCTTAGGATTTTCAAGTTCCTGAATAACTTATGTTGCTTTGAAGAGATCTCTGCATCTTTCAATCATTTCAAACAAGATGAAGATGTTGGAATTTTACTCCAATTGGTCCCAACTGAAAAATCTTGTAGGCCAAGATAAACCTTTGGTTGAAGTTCTGGCAATTAGTATTCTAATGCTGGATCTGAAACTTTTTCTTCTTTTTGTTTTATGTTAGATTTATGAACTTGAGCACTGAAAACAACTCGAAGATTGGGAGTTAATATGATCAATAGATAATAAAGAGCCTAACTTTTATTTATTTTTCCTAGGCAATATGACTAAGCGAAGGCGTTTGCTTACTGGAAATCTTTTTTCTCCTGCAGTTCATTGGTTTCTGGACCAACACCTGCTTTACTGAAGTATCTTCGAAGTGGACTTTCTGAGGTATGTTGGTTCTTGCTAAGCATGCTTCAGTTTGATGGTCTTTAACATACCAAGTAGTTTTTTTTTTGTCCTTACAAGAGTTCCAGATTTTTCAATGCAACACCAAATTTTCATGATTTACAGTTTTGAGTTTCTTCTGTTGTGAGTAATTAGATTCAAGATTCTTATGTAGACTCTGCAACTACAACACCAACAAAAGAGCATGTAATTACCACGGCAGCTCGATTGTCTACTGCTTCAAAGGTATCTATTGTTGTAGGTATCTATTGTTGTAACTCTATTCTTTTTGCTTTTTTAATGATAATAAGTTTTTTCTGAATCAAGAGGTGTTAGTGGCACCTTGGAAACTGTCTACAGCATTCAGGATCAAGGAATCTACTAAACATATCTTCCCTGCCTTTAGTAACTCTAAGAATTAAGTTTACTGCTCCAGTATATATGTTTGATAATCATTTATTTGCATCTCATCAGTTTTACTTACTGGGAGTCGACAAAGCTCAAGAATGGCTTTTGTGGTTTATGAGGTAATGCAATCTGATTTACCATTTTTGTTGGCTTTTTGTGTTGTGAAGTTAAAATTGCAGTTTCTTAAGATCCCTAATTTTGAAAGGACTAGACTATGCGATATCAAGAAGTTGCTGCAAAATTATAATTTATATGTTTTTTTTTTTTTTTGATAGGTAATAAGATCTTTATTAAATCTGGAAAAAAACTCCCAAGTGCATAAAGTATGCACTAGCAGGAGAGAAAATTACATAGGAAAAGAAAAACACATTAATCAACATAGAAGGAGACAGCAAATTCTGGAAGAGAAGATGCTGTTGTAAAACCCCATGTCCTAGAACAATCATAAAGCAGACCCACAAAGACCTCTTGAAGCTGAAGTAGGGATTTCTCCTTGTCTTCAAAAACACGAGAGTTCCTCTCTTGCCACAATGACCACATTAAGCAAAGCGGAACAAGGTTCCAAATGTCTGACGAATGTTTCCCAAACCCATTGAACCATCCAAATAATAGATCCATCACCTTGGCCGGAAGAACCCACTGGATCCCAAACCGTTGGAGGACAAAACCCCATAATGCAGCAGCCACCTCACAATGAATAAGAAGGTGGTCCACAGTCTCCCAACCCTTCTTACACATACAACACCATGCAGCCAGCACATGCCCCCTCCTCATCAAATTATCACAAGTGAGGATTTTACCACAAGCCGCTGTCCAAATGAAGAAAGAAATGCGACGCGGGGCTTTGACACCCCAAATAATTTTCCACGGGAACCTGGATCTGAGCGGGACTTGAAGAGCCCCATAATAAGATCGCACATCAAACTTACCAGACTTACGAAGCGGCCAAACTAACTTGTCATCAGTCTCTCTATTCGGAAGAAAAGGTTGAATGAAATTAAAGAAAGACAGCACCTCCGGCATCTCCCAATCATTGAAATCTCTAAGAAAGGAGATATTCCAAGCACAAGAGTCATCCAAGTCTGATCTGGACAGAATAGACGCAATAGAAGCTTGACGATCAGTTGAGCAAAGATACAAAATCGGGAACAAATCTTTAAGGGGAAAATTACCACACCATTTGTCAAACCAGAATCTAATCCGATCACCCTTACCAACAGAGAATTCTATCCTCCCCGAAAAACCATCCCAACCTGAAGAGATGCTCTTCCAAAGCCCACATCCATGAGTTCCCCTACAATGTTTTGAACGCCAACCTCCCCACTCCATCCCATATTTTGCAACAATAACTCTACGCCACAGATGAGACTCTTCAATCCCAAAACGCCATAACCATTTTCCCAACAGGGCTTTATTAAACAAAGTTAAACTCTTAACACCTAAACCCCCACAATCCATTGGAGAACACACCTGATCCCATCTTACCAGATGATATTTCACCCCATCACCCATTCCTCCCCACAGAAAATTTCTTTGAAGCTTTTCAATACGCTGAGCAACACTAACCGGAATAGTAAAAAGAGACAAGAAGTACGTGGGAAGGCTAGATAACGTACTCTTGAGCAACGTAAGACGACCCCCTTTAGATAAATATAAAGTCTGCCAGCTTGCCAATCGCCTCTCAATCTTCTCAAGAACAGAGTTCCAAACCGACAAACCTTTATAAGGAGCCCCCAAAGGCATGCCCAGATATAGCATTGGCAAAGCTCCAATACGACAGCAAAGGAGGTCAGCCAAATACGGCATGCTATCCACCACACCCACCGGAACCATCTCACTCTTTGTTAAGTTAACCTTCAACCCAGTGACCGCCTCAAAGCAAGACAACACCTTCCGAATATGCATTACTTGCTCAGGGACAGCATCACAGAAAACAATAGTATCATCAGCAAATAGTAGATGAGAAATACGAACCTCGGACCCCCCAAGCACTCCAGCCATAAAGCCACAAATAAGACCCGCCTCCTCTGATTTTTTGAACATTTTACTCAAGACCTCCATAACCAACAAGAACAGCAAAGGGGATAGGGGGTCACCTTGGCGTAAACCCCGAGAATTACCAAAGAAGCCCTCAGGAGACCCATTAACCAAAACAGAAAACTGAACAGTTGATATACAAGTCTTAATCCACTGACACCATCTATTCCCAAAGCCCATCCTAGCCAAAAGGTATAATAAGCAATCCCAATTGACATGGTCATATGCCTTTTCAATATCCAACTTACAAAGAATCCCCGGAGTAGAACTTTTAAGGCGACTGTCCAGGCATTCATTTGCAATAAGAACGGAATCTAAAGTCTGACGCCCACCCACAAAGGCATTCTGAGAATCAGAAATCAGCAACTCCAAAATTGTCTTAATTCTATTCGCCAACACCTTAGATAAGAGTTTATACATGCTACTAATCAGGCTAATGGGGCGATAGTCACGAATATTCAAAGCATCCTGCTTCTTAGGGATCAAAGCAATGAACGTAGCATTCAGAGAATTCTCGAATTTACATTGGGTATGAAACTCCTCAAAAAAACCCATCACATCATCCCCAACAATATCCCAACACTTGTGAAAAAACGCCATTGAAAAACCATCGGGACCTGGAGCCTTATCCCCTTTAAGGTCCTTCAAAACCGAGACTACCTCCTCACGATCAAACTTTCTTTCCAACTGAGCACTATCGAAAGCCCCAATGGAATGAAAATCCAACCCTTCAACCGTAGGCCTCCATGCTTCCTTCTCCTGATACAAACTCTCATAGAAACAGACAACATTATCCCTGACCTCATCAGCATTTTCATGAATAATACCATCCACTTCCACACTCTTCATGTAATTCCTTCGTCTGTTGGAGTTTGCCATCTTATGAAAAAATTTAGTGTTGTTATCCCCTTCTTTGAGCCAAAGAACACGAGATTTTTGTCTCCAGGATGTTTCTTCCAAATGCGCTAGTTTATCAAGCTCTGACATAACCACCTTACGCCTATCCCGATCAACATAAGACAGACCCCCTAACTCCTCCTTTTCATCAAGCCTAGATAACTTAGAACATAATTGAAGTTGTTTAAGGCTGACATCCCCAAACACATGTTTGTTCCAAAGCTTAAGATCTTCCTTCAAGGCTTTCAGCTTACTAGCCAAAACAAAACTAGGTGTACCTGTGAATTGGTAAGTGGACCACCAGCCCTTAACACGATCTACAAAACCCTCAGTCTTTAACCACATATTTTCAAATTTAAAAGACCGTTTACCTCCTGTCAGCTTACCAGTCTCTAAAATGAGAGGATGATGATCTGAGAGAGGCCGAGGAAGTAAACTCTGAACAACATCCGGAAAGTGGTCCTCCCAATCCGAGGAAATAAGGAACCTATCAATCCTAGATAAAGAAGGATTTTCAGTTCCACTACTCCAGGTATACTGACCACCCCCTCCTAAAGGCAGATCTACCAAGTTGAGATCTTCAATGAAGTCCGAGAAGTCTACCATTGGAGGAGTAAGCCTTCTACACCTCAATCTTTCACTGGGAAATCTTATAACATTAAAGTCACCAAAAATACACCAAGGATTCGACCATCTTTGACGAATGCCCCTTAGCTCTGCCCATAAATCCTGACGAATTACATCACAAGTTGGACCATACAGCCCAGTGCCAACCCAAGTAAAACTATCACAGACTCCACGCCAAAGACAAGACACAGAAAAACGAACCACGAAAGAATCTAATCTCTTAACTACACGTTTATCCCATAACAAGAGAACCCCACCAGCAGTGCCCACAGCATCTAACACCGCCCAATCCACATAAGAATTGCCCCAAATACTGCGAATCACCCTTCTATCAAGAGTATCCAACTTTGTTTCTTGTAAACAGACAATATCACACTGCCATTGTCTAAGCCAAAATTTCACTCTATCACGTTTATGGGGGTTATTGAGACCCCTAACATTCCAAGATAATATTTTTAGCTTCATAAAAATATAAAGACCCAAATTTCAAACAAACCAAAAATCAATAACCTGGACGTCGACCATCATAATTGACAGACGAAGCTAAGTTTCGAAGCTCACGAGCACCTTTTCTGACCGAAACAGTAGAGTGTTTCATCTTGCCAGAACTTTTATACTTAAGTCTCTCCGCTTCAATGCTTTGCAGAAGGGCCATACATTGCTGCTCATGACTATCAAGTGGGAAACCTACTAACTTACAAAAACCACGGTAATGTTTTTTCACCCATTGTGAGAATGCCTCTGGACTCATACTCGTATCCATGACATCCTCTAAGATAGGGAACTCGGTTGGGGTAATCACGGCCAACGGTGAACAACTCAAAGGAGAGGAGCATTCACGATCTTCACAATAATTCTCCACCGAGACCATATTCTCCACAACCAAAGCCTTAGGAGCCTCAATCACCTTCAAAGCTTCATTAGAAAGAGTAAACCTAGGAAACCCCACCGTCAATGGCAAACCCAGCTCAGTTGCCGAGGCAGCCAAGTCCCCCCATACCTCCTCGGCATCCAAACCACTCACATCACCATCATCGGAGCATGAATCTCCACTTAACTTCTCTTCTACCATTTCGGTGCCTGGATTGTTGAAAACCACGCCTTCGAGAGCCACTGGGAGGACGGTATCGGGATCGGAAGCTCCTATTAAACTCCTCGAAGCAACATCAGACGATTCCAACTAAGAATCACACGCTCTGGAAGCTTCTCCAACTTCGGTAGAAGCGTTGACTGGGGAAGCTAGTGAACCTGGAACTAACGGGCCATGATCCGAGATGTTAAAATCACCGAACTGGGCTTGGGGACCAATTTTAAGTTGGGCAAGGCCCACTGCTTTATATTTTAAGGAAATCCATTGGGCCTTACGGGCCTCCCCATTGTTTTTGGTGACCCGTAAAGACTTGGAAGAAGGGTTCCAATTAAAACTTGTTTTTCGGGTGGGTCGTGGAGCATCCGGGTTCATTAAAACCCGTGAGTGAGAATTCAAATCCCCACAGCTGTTAGTCAAATCTTCAGTAGGCGTAGATGGCGCGACTAATTTGCCCAGAGCGCGAGAATCACGCGACATCCCGGAAGATCCGGAATTACCAACAGTAGCGGTAACACCCTTACCAGCGGCGCCGCCTGCCGGAGTAGCCTCAGGTATCTTATTCCTTGTTTCATATCCCAAAAAGAAACTCCCAATTTCGTCTACAATCTTCTGCCATCCCGTGGCCCTTGGTCCTTCTGGGATTCGAATGCTTCCCCTTTGTCCCCCACTGTGATACTCCACTATCTCCAAATATCGTCCTCCCTTATTCTTCAGGCAACTCACTTCAAGAATACTATAGCTACCACGAAGAAACTGAAAAAAACCGCTTTTGTCAACCTTAATTTTCACTTGCTCGAGAACGCCCAACAACCACTTCAACCCAAACATGTTCAGCCAAAGCGACCCATAAAATTTTCCCCTGCGTTCCTTAATCTGATATGGTGCAACCCTTCCCCCATCAAAACCCAAGGTGAAGGTCTTGGTCCCCACACGGAAAATTGATCTCCTCGTATCTGAAGATCTCAGGGACCTCGGCTGAGGATGAGGAATAGCGTGTAGTGGTTTGGTCTGGGTCTGTTTGTTATTAGTCAAGGCTATGGATGGAAGATTAGTTTTATTAAAATGGGTGGCAGGCCATTTCATGGCAGGTTGTTTTGGTGCCACAGTCTGGATTATCGCTGGTGGGTATATGAGGTGGGGTAGTATATTTTGTGGGTAAAGTGGACTTTGGGTGGGAAAAGGATATGGGGGAGGTGGTGGTGGTAGGTGGTGGTTCAGGTATGAGGTGTGTGGATAGGTTGGGGGGCAATGGGTGGATGGGGCTATGGGGCAGGCGAGGGAGGGGGGAGGAGGAGGGAGGAGGGTCATTATTTTACTTTAGGAGATTTGGAGTTATGTCTTTAATCATGAATATGAAGACACATGACATGAATGGGTCTCAAATTCAGACCATTGGGGATGGACATGGGTCTGGTTTTTTATATGTTTGAAACTTGTGTTAAACTGTACTCTTCTTTGTAGGAAATTTGGAGTACCCTCAAAGTTCTTTTTTGGCTGGACTTCATAAAATCATTGACAATATTGTCACATCTAGCTCATCTCCTAGTGCAATCTAGGATTAAATCTCAAGACAATCTTCATCTGGATGTCACTCATGATTCAGATCACAGACAAAGTCATCTGGCTTTTACAAATAGCATTAGACTAACAGATTAACATCTACTATACCGACAGATTAATTATGTCATGTGAGAAAGATAAGATCAATCTCAAAGAAAAAGCCCCATTAGGAGTTAAAAAAGGGTGCTACTTTTCTATTGATTTTAATGCTTGTTAGTGGGTTTTCATTATCTAATACATTGTAGTAAAGTCTACTGTAGGAATTGACATTGTGGTGGAGAAGTAATCTGTCATGCACTCCTACTAGACACCCAAAAAAAGAATGTCATTCTGACTACTATTTTGATTGCTCAGATATAGCTCATGATGCTCATACTTTGAAACCTCTTAACGTGCTATATCTCCTTGGATTAGAGGTTAGGCTACTACTAGACTTGATATTTATTTTAGATTGTTATCATTGCTGTCCATTATGATTAAAAGTGAAAAATATTAATCATTTAAAAAATTATGCCTTCTTTGAAAACTTTTAACTTCTAATGATACTTGTTACCTTAAATAACACCTAAATCCCAGCCACAAGAAACAATCCCCACTTTACAAGGGACCTTTGAGGATGGAGAAAGGATATTCAGCGAGCACTGGGGGATGCGAGCAAGGATTTTGAACTGCCAAGGAAGTAAGTTTTCCCTTTTTCCATACTAATACTGCCAATGACCAAATTTTCTCTAATTTGTCCTCCAAATATTGCTCTGTTTCCTTATTAGTTTCTCTATTTGGGATGCAACTATTTAATTTCTTCTGTACATTAATCTGTTGGTATGGTTGTCACTCATGATTCAGATCACAGATTAAGTTCATTAAGCTAGGCACAACCCGTGGTTGAAGTTATAAGCATGGAGAATGGTCATGATGATTTGAAAGAGTTATCTCAAATTTCATCCGTTATAGCCTTGACGTCTTTTGTTTTCACCTCATCGTCAGGCTTACATTGAAGGTTTGCAATTTTCTTCTTTTTTCATAAGATGTTATCTAAGATGTAGAACAATATTCTGTTAGTTTTTATCATGAATTTCTATTATCTAAGATATAAAATTGCTCAACATCAATCCAATGTGGTTATAAGTTTTAAATCATATCGACAAGTTGCAAGTACAGGGGATAGGGGTCTGTCAAAACTTCCATATATTGTTTTGTGAATATCCACCTCTTCCTTTTTGTAATCATTATGACATTTTGTAAAATTTTGAACTGCTTTGCCTTTCGGCTCCATTCCTATAATGTTAAATTGCAAAGTGGTCTAAATCCAGCACACAGAAAAATTTAGTATAATATTCAGTATGGTGTACTCCTTATTGAGAATTTGCTAGAATTGGTGGGTGTGGAATCAAAACCTCATATTGACTTTGAATTGAGTTTAGAAGAGCTTACACTGCAAGTGTCATTGCTCTTATCTAGAAAACCATAATAGAAGATTAATTTACAAGGGAGCTCTAACCCAGCTTTACATGGGAGCTCTAGGAGTAGAAAAAGGAAGTTCAGCGAGCACTTGGAGATGCCATATTATTTGCTGAGTTCGTGGCTTCATGCACAATATGCAACGTATTTTCAAAGTACATGAACTGAACCAAATAATCTCTGGGTTCTGTAATTACCATGGTTTTCTGAGTTTAAAATCATAGTAAACAAGTTGCAATTTACAGGGGATGAAGTGATCTAGTGATCTAGTCCATGCTTTCTTTTTTCATATTGTTCATATTAATAACAATGTTTCCTTGAAATAGTGGTCTTATACCTAGCGTGCAAAAAAACTCTCTAGATTGGGCTTGAGATGGAGTTTAGAAGAGCATACGCATTGTTAGTATAATTGTTCTTCTCTAGAAAAGGGCAATAGAATAGTCTGCCCATTATTGCAATTGATAAAATAATTTTGCTCAAAGTAAAACATGTTTTTGCCGAAAAAACTACGGAATTTTTTATTTTCAACTTTGCTAATAAGAATGTTTTTCTATTTTCTCCCCTTCGTCCTGAATTCACCTTGTTTGTAAAACTACTTACACAGAAACCTATTGGAGAAGCTGTAACCAGCAAGGATGCACCTCAAATAGATATGTTTTCTGGTGCAAGATAGCTGATTGAGAAAGATCCATAGGCAGAATGGCAAAGCTCTATATGGCATAAAAACAAAGCTCCCTTTCTCTCATCCGTTGTAGCCTTAATGTCCTCTGTTTTCTCTCACACTGAAGGTTTGCATTTTTATTTTTTTTCTCATAAGGTGCTTTTCTGTTAACTTTTTCTTGATATATAAGAGGTAGAACAATATATTCATATATGTATATTTGTGTGTTTGTGTGTGTGTAATCATTGCCACTATAAAATTGCTAAATCATTCCACCATGTGGTTATGTAAGTTTTAAAGCGTAGTTTACAAGTTGCAATTTACAGGGGATTAAGAGAATATCCACCTCTTCCTTTTTAGTCTTCACGAATTGCTGATTTGTCTCAGCCTCACTCATTTTGTAAAATTTTTCCAAATATTGACTGTTTGCTTTTAAGCTCAAATCCATATAATGTTAATATTGCAATAGCGGTCTTAAATCCAGCACACAGAAAAATTTAGTACAATATTCTCAATATGTTGTACTCCTTATTGAGACTTTGCTAGAATTGGTGGGTGAGGAATCAAAACCCCATATTGATCTTTGAGTTGAGTTTAGAAGAGCTTACACATTGCAAGTGTCATTGCTCTTTTCTAGAAAAGCACAATAGAAGAGTAGTTTATAAGTGAAACAATCCACACTTTACATGGAAGCTCTAAGGGTAGAAAAAGGAAGTTCAACGAGCACTTGGAGATCGCCCAAGGATTCTGAACTGCCAAGGAAGTAAGTCTTCCCATTTTACATATTAATATTTCCAATGATCAAATTTTCTCAGATATGTACTTCAAATATCGATCTGATGCCATATTAGGCTCTCTATTTGGCAGGAAATTGTTTATTTTCTTGTATCTTTCGCTGCATTAATCTGTTGGTATGATTCAAATCATAAACGAGGCTCATTAAGTTAGTAGAACGACTTGGGGCTTGAAGTTATAAGCATGGAGAATGGTGTTGTGCAATATAGTGGTGAGTTTTATAGTGATGATAATTGGAAAGATTGGCCTCCAATTTCGTCCTTTATAGCCTTAATGTCCTCTATTTTCTCCCCAATCATCTGGCCTATATTGAAGGTTCGAATTGAAGTTAAAAAAAATAAAAAAAGGATATATTGAGACTCTTGTACTTTATCATTGTCCTTTTTGTACTCAACATACAACATTGCTTTCAAATTGAAATAACAACTTTCATTTGCTTTTCCCATTTTTTTGTCTGTTACATGTGTTATTGACTGTCAAATGCCTTTTTTAAACCATTGGAATGAAAAAAGAAATTTCATTTGCCAACCAGTTGCAATGTTTGGTATTTGCAAAGAAATTTAAAACTTAAATTTTAAGTTGTTCACTATTGTTTGACATCAAAATTGATAGTGATTATGTTCATAAAAACCATTGTTGTTTAGTTATCACGTCTTTCTTTTGCAGTCCAATTGCCTATACTATTTGCTGAGTTCGTGGCTTCACGCACAATCAGCAATTTATTTTCAAAGTACATGACACTGAACCAAATAAACTCTGGGTTCTGGTACTCCATATCTCATTTAGTACAGGTAACTATTTATTCTTCTTCTTCTTTTCTCATAAGGTGCTTTTCTATTAGCTTTTTCATATTATCTAAGAAGTAGAAAAATGTAATTATGTAATTATCATTATGATTTTTTATATTATTACTATAAAAAATTGATCAGCATCACCCTACCAATCAACATCCTGAAAGTAACATGTCATGAATGTGTGAGAAGTGACTAATTGGTGATATATGAATAGAAAACTAGGCAACTGGCTTTATGTATATCTTTTGTCATTTGAAGGTGAATGACTGGTAATCAAGTTTGTCATTATAGGGACATGCATTCAAGCTCGGAAATTACTAGTGTCAAGATGCAAAATTTATTTGTTTAAGCAGACTCATTTATTAGATTTCAATTGTCTGATCATTAATAACCAAAGATATAATATTGCAGTTGAAAGAAGTATCGGAGTCTTAACAATCTTGAATCAACCATTTTGCTATATGTCAAATTAATATGGATTCAAAGTGTTTATTATTGAGACAAATGTGTTCTATTTCTTGAGGCTTCCAAATTGCATAAAACCACCTAATGGGAGTCTTCAAGTACAAGGTTGGGAAACATGGTAGATGTACTCACCCAGAAAGCACACCTTACGAGAAAGATATACCTGTGTGTGTTGTATTAATTTTGAATGTCTTAGAGTCACCTTGAGACTAGAAATATTTATCCATTAATGGGTACTAGGGAACCAAAATGTCTCCTAATTGGACCATGTCCTTGACCAAATTGAAAATGTATTTTCTTCGAGCCTATTCAAAGTTAGAGTTTTCGTCTCCTTTACAATCTGCTTGGAAGAAAGGAAAGGAATATATGGATTGGATTGAAAATGATTTTTCAAAGAATCTTTGATCCATTCCCCAGTTTTAAAGTTTAATAGGAACGAATGAAATGGTTATGAGGTAATGTTCATTCCATTTAATCCCCTCCCGAGCATTCCACCCAAATGTGAGAGGAACACCCATTCCTTCAATGAAATGTGAGAGGAACACCCTCGTACCACACACATACATCCATGTGGACATTTCAATTATGAACATCAACATCTAAAAATGCCCACCAATCCATTATAAAAGGTTAGAAGAAAGTAGAAGAGCAGTGGCCTTCTTTTTGGTTTCTCCTTTCATCACTCGATTGCCATCTACTCCTTTTAGTCTCTTTGTTCAATAATTGCGTTTGCATTAGAATTTTTGTATACAAGATGTTTGGAACAAGTAAGTTATCAAAAAAATGTTGTGTATTACAGGTTACAAGTAACTAATATCTTCGATTTATATTACATGGTTGAATCCCCTTTTTGTAATCAGTGCATTTTTCTTTATAAATTTTTTTGACAGAATATGCCAACAGATTTACTGTTGTACCATGGCCTCACATCTTTGGGGATTCAACCATGAACTCAGCAACCAAACGGAAAATGAAACAGATAAAGATATACTTGGAAAAGAGTTAAAGGAAAAATAAATAAATCAAATACAATTTAATAACCAAAAAAGAAGCATCTGCTTATACCAAAAAAAAAAAGTAATGGACTAACGGGGTGTATCTTCCTCTTGAGTCGTGCATTCTCGGTGAGTACTATTAATTTGACATTTAGCAAAATGGTTGATTAGAGATTATTAAGACTCTAATGCTTCTTTCAACTACAATATTATATTTTTGGTTATTAATGATCGGACAAATGAAACCTATTAAAAGCATCTGCTTATACAAATAAATTTTGCCTGATATACATAAAGCCAGTTGTACCATGGCCTCACATCTTTGCTTGATACCATCATTGCTCTTTTCTTTGCTTTGCTCGCCCAATTTATTAGTATGCAGCTGACGTATGATAATTCAGTTTCTCATTCGCTTAGCTGCTTTTGCTAATTGGTTATTGATTGGTCACTCACTGCTGAATCATGATTTCTGCCCCCCACATCTTCCATCTCATTATTATGTTTGGCTTTTATAAAGGAAAAGGAAGAAAGGGTAAGACTCATGGTTTTAAAAACCGGATCGGAGAAAGAACCGGAAAGGGGAGTGGTTTCCGTATCAATGGTCCGACCGGGGTCCGACCGGTGGTCGAACCGGTGACGTCATAAATAATTTTTAATAATTATATAAATTAATAAAATATATATAACAAATTTAACTAATAATATTTAGTTAAAAATATATATATAACAAATTTTAAAACTTTTATATGAGTTTTCACATCTTATATTTAGAAGAAAAAAAAAGTAACTAAACATATTAAAATAACAAAATAATTATATTTAAATCATAGAAGAACGTTTTATGTTTATACCTTTTTGTCTTTGTTGTTATGGTTCTACACAAATAATGTACTTTGATTTCCTTCATTTCAATAAATTCTTGTCTTTTATAAAATAAAAAATAAAAAAAAAAAATTGAATGAGAAATACATAAATAATTATATAATAATATATACTAAAATAAATATGTATCAAATAATATATACTAAAAAATATCTACATTTTTAAATGTTTTTTTATGTGAGTTTTCACAATTTATATTAAGATGATAAAAATAATAAAATGTAATTAAACTTATTAACATTATAAAAATAATCATACTTGAAAGCTAAAAACTTAAAACAAAAATCATATAATAAAATATTAAACATTAACAAAATTCAAAAAATTTCAATTCAAGCCCAGCTATACAGCATATAGTCATATACACGGCATTATTCTACATCACTTGTTACTACTGTACAACCCACACTAGTGTATAAAAAGTAAAAACACACCCACGTGCATCAGGTTTCTCTGATAACAAGTTAAAAACAAAAACAAAGAAACCCTACTCTTATTTCCTAACATCTCCAGGCGCCGCCCCCCAACACAAAATCCAACCAAAACTTAAAAATTAACCTCTATGGCTCTTTATCTCTCTTCTCTGTGTTGCTCTCTCTGTTGCGCTCTCTGTCTCTCCTTGCAACATTTATTTCTCTCAAATCTTGGTTTATGAGTGTACAGTATGTGATTTTGTGGGATCTCAAAATACAAAGAGCAGTGGGTTTTGACGGCAAAACCCATATTGCAAGTTTCTTTTTGGGATTTTGATCAAACCGGTCCAAAACCGGTTGAACCGCGCCGGTCTGGTCTTTTGACGGTTGAATCGGCGATTCCCGGTTTTATCTACTTTTTTTCATTTTTCCGATTTTGAAAGAGAACCGGACCGGATTAAGCACCGGTCCCCGATTGAACCGGTCGAACCGGCCGATCCGGTCCGGTTTTTAAAACCATACTAAGTAGTCTCTGCAATCTTTTCATATTTGAAACTTCAAGACCTACAAAATATCGCACTCCTAGGTCTTATCTATATCCTCTCTATCTCTCCAAAACCTTTTTTTTCTTTGTTATATTTTAATAATTAATTTAGGCTTTGGTACAAATATAATAAAATAATTCAATTTTTTGGGAAAAAGGAAAAGCAACTGACATATCAGAAAAGTTTAAGAAAAAACAAAAAAATTAAAAGAGGACCAAACTGCCCTCCCCTCCCACAACACGTTCACACTCAACCCCTCCTCTTTTCTTCTTTTGATTTTTTCCCCTTTCCCCAGCCTCTCTCTTTCCTCTGCCACCCACCCCACGTTCACACCCAACCAAACATCCCACACTTTTTTTCTTTTTTCCTTTTCCCTAGTCTCTCTTTCCCGTCGGTCATTTTTTTTTTTTTTTTTCCTTTTCCTTTCCTTCAGTCGGATGAGGAAATTATGTATATCAAACTCAAAAAAAAAAGTAATGGACTAACGGAGGCATATCAAACTGGCTTTATGTATATCAGGCAAAATTTATTTGTATAAGCAGATGCTTTTATTAGGTTTCATTTGTCCAATTATTAATAAACAAAGATATAATATTGTAGTTGAAAGAAGCATTGGAGTCTTAATAATCTTGAATCAACCATTTTGCTAAATGTCAAATTAATAGTACTCTCCGAGAATGCACGACTCAAGAGGAAGATACACCTCCGTTAGTCCATTACCCTTTTTTTTTTTAGATGAAAACCTATGTACACAGTATTTAGGGAGAGCAGAGGTGATTCAAACCTCTGCCAATTGAGGGGAGGGAATTTCCTTGCACTGTTAGTCCATTACTTGTTTCCAGTATCTCACATTCTCACTCACATTATTATACCTATAGTGTGAGCTGTGAACTGATCTTGTATCACATGGACTTTGTTGATAATCGCCCTCAAGCTTTTGAGACAGTAGATTCGTGGAAACTGGTCACTTTTTTTTATTCATGGAATTTTGTCACTTTAATGACTTAACAATATGTATTCGGCTACCTTAATTCTATTACTAAATAGTTATGGTGATTTTGCTTTTCAACTCATGGGGTTAGGTGGCTTTTTCTTCTATTTTTATCCTTAGCGGCTAAATGTAGTGGCTTGGTTGATTGGAAATAGCAAGGATAAGCTTTCACTACATAATTACTTTCAATTAATTTGTGCCTATGAGTACATTGTTTTTGCAATAAGAAGTATGTGACACAAAAATCTTGTGTCTTTACAAGTAACTAATATCTTCCATTTATATTTGCATCCTTTTATTTATTATCCTGTACGTGAATGTAGGCGAATCTCTATAAGTTTGACGAAGAGGTCGTGTCTTTTTCAAATGAGGATAATATATTTACATCATCCATCAGATTTAAGCCAAAAAAAATAAAAATAAAAGAGAATATATTTCCTAGTAATAATGGAATAATTGGAGGAAATTTGTAACAGAATATCAAAATTGTTTAATGGTTTTACGTTGTGGTTGTAGGCTGTAACATGACTCGTAGATTAACTTTTCTTGTGGAACGGGTGGGTTGAAGAGAAGAGATGTGTGTGAAGTGTGAACTGATGATGTACTGCGTGGACAGTGGACTTCATTGACCAGAGTTGGCCCTGCAACCTTCTTCTTCTTCTTTTTTGTGTGGACAATTATAATGTAAATACCTTATAAAAAAAAAAAAAAATTACCCATGACATTATTCGAAAGCAAAGTCTACACCAATTCGTTTATTGACAAAGCAAAAATAGCATAATATATTGTAGCCGAGTACAAATATTCAAAAATAGAGTCCCACGCCACTTGGGTATTCGGCCTAGTGGTAATCCCCCTTCCCAAAAAGCTCCACTCTTCTATGAGGATGTGAGTTCAATCCCTAGGGTCTTCAAATATATATGTGTGTGAGTTTAGATTAGAATTTCTATCATATCTCAAAAAAAAAAAAAAAAAAAGATAGAGCCCCACATACACTACTGAAATCCAAAGAGTAAATTCTAATCTAAACGGTGCTACAATTATGGTGCTTTTACTTTTTCACTCAATGGTTAGGTTGGTTCAATGGTTTTGCGTTTTCCGTTGGGTTGATTTGCATTTTGAGTAATGCTACATTATTTGGGATACCACTTTTTCCATAATTTATTTAAATTTCAATTTCAACGATATCATTTTCATCATGTCCCTCTCTAATACTAAATTTATTATTCACCAATTATGACAAACCATGTCAATAAGCGGGAAGACTGAAAAATCTTACTATCAAATGAAATTCCACTTTGGAGGTTGGTTTCTCTCAAAGAAAACCAATTGCTTCTCTCTTATAGTGAGATTCGTCCACTTGTGAGATGCACCATACATAATGATTGGTATCAAATCCATGTTATGGACGATTTATTTATTTTTTGATATTTTATAAAAAATTTAATCTAAACTCACATGTACATATATTGTGAAATACTAAAAATCAAACTCACGTCCTCATACAGGAGTAGAATTTTTTGAAGAGAGAAATGACCACTGAATCAAATACTCAAGTGACATGTTATGGACGATTTAAGTGTTGAGCCATAGAGTAAAAAAAATTCATATTCAATTAATTTTTCTATGCTTCAATTAACAATAAAATCATCCAATAGCCTTAACTTGACAAAGCAAAGACAAATTCAACACATAACTTGATGAATTAATACGTACCGAATTGAGATTAGTTTTATATAATTAAGTGGGTTTACTTCTGATCTAAAAATAGTTTTTCTTAATATATATTCTCACTCAATGTGTGGATCCTCGACTAATGTTTAGTTACTGGATAAACACCCATGTGTTGAACGTGCTTTAAGCTAGTAACACACTATATCCGAACCACACGTCAACTGTTACAAATCATTAATAACCACTAATCAAATTTAAGTGGACAATTATAATTAAAAAAAAAAGTGATTACTCTTGACATTATTCAAAAGCAAAATCCGTACCAATTAAGAAACAAAAGCACCATAATTGTAGCCGAGTACAAATTTTCAAAGATGGCCCCCACGTACATCACTGGAATCCAAAGCGTTTATGGGATGAACTGATGATTTACCGTTATAACAAAATTATCTCAGCCGGGTGGTGGGTGAGAACAAAGAAAAAGAAAACCGCGTGGTCTTCATTGATTAGTGTGAACAAAACAAGAAAGGCCTGGACTTCAATTTAATGATCAGAATTGGCAATGGATTCCAATGGATGCATGTATATGGAGTCACCTTCTGAAATTTACTAATATTACATTTAATATCATATTTATATTACACCAATCACACCACGTGAAATTTATTAGTGCGAAGGAACTCTATTAAAAATTAAGCTGTATTGGAATCGCTGTCAACAGTAGATTTTGTTCTGGAGATTTTTTTACTGTTACCTCGTGAACTCTATTCAAGAAAATGATTAAAAAAAAAACAGATATTTTAAGACTCATCAGTCACTCATCTCCCACACCCCAACCTTTAATGCTTCCTCAGTACCCTCTGTGCCGTTCTCCTGTCTTTTACTTCCAATCCCGTCTCGTTTCCACCGCCATTTTTAATAATCTCTCTCACTCTCTCTGTCTCTGACGTCCAATGCCATAAACAAAAAGACAAAAAAAACTCTGACGCCCAATGCCATAAACAAAAAGACAAAAAAACCCCAACAGACTCCTAGATTTCATGGCAGCAGCAACTTCAACAACTACTACTAGTACTAAACTCAAACCCCAAACCCAACCCACCAAGCCTAAACGCCGTAAGTACCAGCTGTATTCATTATTGCTTTATTCACAACACTCACATTAAACTCTTTAAATTTTTTTTCCTCAAAAAAAAAAAAAAAAAAAAAAAAACTCTTTAAATTTTTAATTAAATGGTATTAAAAATTTTTTTAGTTTAGCTAAACACAATTATATCAGATTTTTTATTTTTATTTTTTTTTATTTCATTTTTTTAATATATTTTTATTATTTTATTTATTATTTATTTTTTTTACAACTCCAATGATGCATGTACGTGGAGTCACCTTCTGAAATTTACTAATATTACATTTAATATCATATTTATATTACACCATTCACAACACCTCAAATTTATTAGTAAAAATTAAGCTGTCCCAGCTGTATGATGTCCCAGTTGTCAACATTATATTTTGTTCTGCTATGGGAGATTTTTTTACTGTTATCCCTTGAACTCTATTCAAGGGAAATACTTTGTGACTACTTTTCATAGCCATTACCTCCTTGATCATCACACCCGATAAGAGTTTAATGTCAAACGTCTTTGTTTAGAGTCTCATGCATGGAGTAGAAAAAGAAAAAAGCATTACTGTACAAAATAAAAAACTTCATTGTAATAAGTGGTCAGTGTGAACTGTGAACTGATCAACATGTATTTTTTTGGCCGAAATATATTATTGGATTTTAAACTAAAAATGATCAGTTTTAGTCCTTAATAAATTTTAAAGTGTTCATTTTTAGTTCCTGTCAAATAAAATGATAGCATATTAGTTTTTAGTTTAATTACATTATTCAATGAATTTAAAGCGATCACGTTAAATTTTAAGGAGTAAAAAAACTCAAATTTAAGAGCCAACATTATATTTTGCCCAAAAGTTTTATACATAACAGAAAGTTGATGCTTTATATGTAACAGTGGTTGTAGTTATGATAATGAAGTGTGAACATATTGTTGGTCAAATGCACCCAACTAAATTATATCACGTAAATTTGTTTAAGCCACGGTTCTCATACATTTTGCACTCCACTGCCTTGTTGCTTCATAAGGGTCCCAATTTCTGAAAACCGAGCCGATCCAGCCTGCATTGTTACTATTTAACATGAGCCATTCAAACAAATTTCTGTAGCAGCAAGGAATTATAAATACAAACAAATTTCAGCTTACATTAGGAAAAGTTACCTTTGACTAGGCACTGGTTTTCCACAAATGAAAGCTTTACCAAACAAAATAAAACTGTATTCCACAAATGAAAAGCCACCAAACACATCATTTGGAACCGTGTAGCATCATATATCTATGAGATTGGTTATAGTTATGATAAATAAGGTTTGCCCATGAGATTGGAAAAAGTAAGTGATCTAAAATACATTCTGTGTTATAACTTAAAAGTTACAAGTAACTAATCAATCTTTGATTTCAATTTGCATAATTACATCCTCATGTGTTATCCTATAGGTATATGTGGATTTATAATCTCCATATACTTTACCAAGAGGTGATGCTTTTTTAGTCTCTAGTACACTAGGTTCAACTGTCCTTCATCAATGAAAAAGAAAGAGGACACCACGTGATCTTCATTGATTAGTGCGAACATAACAAGAAAGGCAGAGTTGGCAGTGGATTCCAACTAATCAAATTTCTTGTGTTTACCATTTACTATTTTTTGTCTTTGATGTGAATAGCCATTGCCTCCTTGAACATCTCGCCAAGGTCATTTCATTTTCTCTGCCTGACAACACTCGCATTATTAAGGATTATTAAAAGGTTAGTGTCAGTGGGTAGAAGAGAGGAGGCCAGTGCATGTGAACTGATCATGTACGGCGTACCGCGTTAATTTCATTGACCCTCCAGCTTCAATTATTTGGATTGAGGGAATTGGGCCAAACTTGTTAAATAATAATTTTTTTTAAGTTTTACGGTGAAACATGACTCTCGGAAGTTAATTTGAAATATGAACTTTTATAAAAGACGATTCTGACGTATTTTTTCAAATTTAAGAAAATTTTGTTCGAAATGGTCTTTTGCAAAGACAATTTTCATATTTGATTTAAAAAGAAATTAACTAAAAATCATCTTTACAAAAGCCAATTTTGACAAGTTTGATCAACCTCATATTTGATTTTTGAAAAAATTAACCAAAAGTCGTCTTTACAAAAGACAACTTTGACAAATTTGATCAAAAACTGTCTTTTGTAAAGACAACTTTCAGGTTTGATTTTAAAAAAATTAACTAAAAGTCATTTTTACAAAAGACAACTTTGACAAATTTCATCAAAAATCGTCTTTTGTAAAGACAACTTTCAAATTTGATTTTAAAAAATTTAACTAAAAGTCGTTTTTACAAAAGACAACTTTGACAAATTTGATCAAAAGTTGTCTTTTGTAAAGACACTTTTAAGTCTGATTTTAAAAAAATTTGATCAAAAGTTGTCTTTACAAAAGACAACTTTTGATCAAATTTTTCAAAGTTGTCTTTTGTAAAGACACTTTTAAGTCTGATTTTAAAAAAATTTGATCAAAAGTTGTCTTTACAAAAGACGACTTTTGATCAAATTTGTTAAAGTTGTCTTTTGTAAAGACGACTTTTGGTTAATTTTTTTTAAAATCAAACCTGAAAGTTGTCTTTACAAAAGACGACTTTCACGTTTTTTAAAAAAATTTTAGAAATATTTGGTCAGAAGTTGTCTTTAGAAAAGACGATTTTGGGAAATATAAAATTTTTTCAGAAAGCGTCTTTTCTAAAGACGATTTTTGATAAAATCCAGGTGGCAAAAATGGCCACGTTAGAAAATTAAAAGCGAAAAATTTGGTCAAAAAGCGTCTTTACAAAAAACAATTTTAATGTTCAAAAGTGTCTTTCACAAGAACGATTTTGAATGAGTCCATATTTCAAATTAACTTCACAAAATCATGTTTGGCCATAAAACTTAAAAAAATGCATTTTTTAGCCACTTTAGCCGAGGGAATTGCATAGTTTTTTTTTTTTAATGAAAATTTTAATATTTTTTAGTTTTTAAATTCAATGGTTAAGTTTTGTAATTTTCAATATCAACCATACAAAAGTTATTATAGGATCTCAATCCCAATTATTTTGACGTTGATACGTTATAAAAAAAGCTGAATAGAAGATGAAGAAAAAAAAAGAAGTAATGCTACATATATATTTTTGTCAGAGGCATAAACATTATTTTTGTGTTTATATTATAGGAAAGTTTTTATTTTGGTCCTTATTTTTACAAAAGTTTTATTTTGGTTTCTGAATTTTTAATCCAAAATACTTTTGTTACACGATTTGTTAATAAGCATTAAATACTTTTGTTTTATAACAAATGGCAAAATTTAATATTAAAATAATAAAGAAAAATATTATAATATCCTTAAAATCTGTTTTAAGTTATTTTAATATTAAACTTTCACAATTTTTAATAGGCAAATGATATTTTTATACCACTTGATAATATAAAAAAGCAAATAAGTGTTTTAGCTAAAAAAAAAGATTTGATTCAAATGTAAACACTAGAAATACAAGGTAACAGTACATATTGCATTTTAATTATATATTCTTAATTTGCTCCAAGTACATTGCTTTTAATTATTTTAAGTGAAACAAAAATAAATTATAATCCAAATGCACACCAAAAATAGCAAGGACAAGCTGTCACTACATAATGGATTTTAATTATTTTTGGTGCTATGAGTACATTAGTTTTAATTATTTCAAGTCTAGTAAAATAATTGTTGAGGTGGTATGTTGTGAATAAATAAATAAAATTTATATGAATGATGGAGCTATGTAAAAATGATGAACCACGCCCTAATAGCCTTGTAGCTCAGTGATAATGTTTGCTCTTCTTCTTTATAAGAAGAACTGAGATTGAAATCTCCTTTTTTCCATTATTGTAACTATTGAATTATCAATAAAAGAAAAATGAAGTACCACACTTGTACACCTCATTAACTAATAAAATAATTATGTCTCTTTTTTGTTTTGCCTTGACAATCCGAATACATTGAAAGTAGAAGAGAGGCTTTTGTTTGGTTTCATCTTTCATCAATCAAATTTTATGACGTGACAGCACTCGCATTAGTATGAACTTTTTATCATGTACCGCGTGGACTTGATTGACCCTCATGTTTCAATTATTTTGAAGTTGAACCCCTCAGTATGTTTATAAATAAGCTGAATGGAATAACGGAAGAAGCACATTTACCTGCTATTTCTCAGTTTCATCCCCTTTGTGATCCACTCTGTTTCTATCTCCACTTCCTATTCCTTGTATTGCCAATCACAATTGCACTCTCCAACTATGGCTGAGGGACTAGTTACTGATCTGATTAAGCAGTTGGCTTCAATCGCTGTTCGGGAGGCGGAACAAGAGATAAGGTTGGTCATTGGTGTTGACGAAGAAGTCCAAAAGCTTAAAGATAGTCTACAAACCGTGAAGGCAGTGCTCAATGATGCTGAGAAAAGACAAGTTACGGAAGAAGCTGTGAAGCTTTGGTTAGAAAAGCTCAAGGACACATGCTACGAGATGGATGACGTGGTGGACGAGTGGAACACTGCAATGATCAAATCAGAAATTCAGAAACACGAAGAAGAAAATGCTGAAAACGCTCTTGCTGTGATGAAGAAGGTATGCTCTTTCATCCCCTCCCCTTCATGTTGTTTCCGTCAAGTTGATAAACTTGTTCTACGTCATGACATTGCTCATAAGATAAAAGAACTTAATGGAAAATTAGATGCGATTGTAACAGAGAGGGTGAGGTATGGGTTTGAGTTGACTACTAGGGGTAATGCCCCTGAAGTGGTTAAGAGACCACTAACTACCTCATTAGTAGATGTGTCTGAAATGTGTGGTCGTGATAATGTTAAGGATGATCTAGTGAACATCCTATTGGGCAAGGGTAGTGAAGAAGAAAGAAGCCCCCATGTCATCTCCTTAGTGGGCATGGGCGGTATTGGAAAAACTACTCTTGCGCAATTAGCGTACAATGATCCTGAGGTGAAGGGATATTTTGACAAGAGAATATGGGTTTGTGTTTCTGAACCTTTTGATCAGTGTAGGGTTGCCAAAGCAATTCTTGAATCTATTAGGAGGTGATCACCCCAACATGACTGAATTGCAAAAACTATTGGAAAAAATTTGTGAATTGATTGAAGGAAAAAAGTTCTTTCTTGTCTTAGATGATGTGTGGACTGAAGACTCCACATTGTGGGAGCCATTCAGACTTGCACTCAGAAATGGTTGCCCAAGGCAGTAGAATTCTAGCCACCACACGTAAAAGTAGAGTTGCTGAGATGATGGGTAGTCTTAAGACTAGTGAGAGCATGATCAATTTGGAGGTGTTGTCTGAGGAAGACTGTTGGTTGGTGTTTAGAAAAATAGCATTTTTTGATAGGGATCCTAATCAATGTGAGCAATTAGAAGACCTTGGCAGGGAAATAGCAAAGAAGTGCAAGGGCTTGGCGTTTGCTGCAAAGACTCTAGGGAGTCTCCTGCGCTTCCAAAGAAGTAGAGAAGAATGGGAGATGGTTTTGCATAGCAGTTTGTGGGAATTAGAAGGCGTTGGAAGAGTTGCTGAAAATTATCACTTTGGACCGTTGTTATTAAGCTATAATGATTTGCCCTCATCATTGAAACAATGTTTCTCATGTTGTGCAGTCTTTCCAAAAGATTATGTCTTTCATATTGATGAGTTGATCTATATGTGGATGGCACAGGGATACATTAACCCAAAAGAAAATATGGAGATCATAGGAATAGATTACTTTAAAAATTTAGCCTATCGCTTTTTCTTCCAAAATTTTGAAAAAGATGAGGATGGCGAGATAATAAGGTGCAAAATGCATGACATAGTGCATGACTTTGCTCAATCAATGACAAAAAATAAATGTTTCACAATCAATGATGTCACAGTGTTGAAATCAGATTATAGAAATGCTCGCCACTTGCATTTAGAAATTCCAAAAGAAGCCCAATTTCCTATGTCCATCTATAGTGCAAAAAATCTACGCACCCTTTTTCTTGACGGTCCAAGGGATTATAACTTACCCAATTTATTCCAGCATTTTAGATTTTTACGAACATTAATTTTGGTTGGTCAAAAGGAACTTTCGGCAGTGGAAAATTGCATACATTTAAGGTTTCTATTTTTAAGAGATTACCCTGGAAAAGAATTGCCTGAAAACATTTGTGATCTATGTAATTTACTAGTTTTGAAAATTTCCTTGAATTATCACATAAGTAGGACACGGGGATTGGTTGATCACGTGAAGATGCCACAGGGATTGGGTAAACTAATTAACTTGAGACATCTCATTATGACGAACGGAGGTTGTCAGAAATATATTGGAAAGTTACCAAGAGGGATTGGGAAATGTATTTCTCTTAGAACATTAACGTATTTCTATGTAAACGAAGAATGTAAACTTAGAGAATTAAAAAATTTGAACCAACCTTCCGAAGGGACTCTTAATAAGAGGGTTGCCGGGAAATGTGGTAGATGTTCGTGAGGCCGAGAATGCACAACTCAAGAATAAGATACACCTCCATACTTTGGAACTAGAATATCTCCCAATGAGAGAATACTATGATTTAGTTCTGAATGCGTTAGAGCCACCTCCAAATTTGGAATATTTATCTATTGATGGTTTTGAGGGTGGCTCTCTGACCACCTCTCCTAATTGGATGATTTCCTTGAACAAATTGAAAATTCTTAGGCTCATGGGGTTAGACGTAGAGTGTTTGCCTTCACTGGGGAAGCTTCCAACCCTTGAAAGATTAGTGATAAGGTCTTTGAATAGTTTGAAAAAGGTGGGTGTTGAATTTTTGGGAATAGAATTCAAAAACAAGAAAGAAGACAACATGCAAATATTCCCAAATTTGAGATCTCTGGAATTTAAGCATTTGGAAAAGTGGGAAGAATGGATTGGGATCGGAGGGATGAGAGAAGAAGAGGAAGACTCTAATATTACTATTATGCCACGTCTTCAACGCTTGGTGATTTGCGGTTGCCCATACTTAAAGTCGCTGCCGGACTTCCTTCGTACAATTCCATTAAAGGAATTGGAGATCAATTACAGTTCAATTCTCCACAAATGTTGCGAAAGAGGGACAGGGGAGGAGTGGCCAAAGATTTCCCATATCCCAAACATCAAGATTGATGGGAAGGATGTACAAAGATACGGTCAAGAAGTTAAGTCAGAGGTAACTTCTTCTACTTCTCCTCTTTGGACTACTTCTTTTATTTTGCAAAAAATATTAATTACATTTTCTCTTTTTCTGCCAAAAATTCCCACGGGAAATTTTTTTTAATAAACATGTGGGTGGATGAATTTATCAGGTTCTGGTAATTTGAGTTAGGCGATTTATATATTATTTTATACACATAAATTAATAGCAACGTAGGTTGATGAATTTATCGTAGCATCTGGTTGCTTAGATTCGATTATCTTGTCAATTACTGAGAGGTAACTTCTTCTTATCCTTGGGCTTCTTTTATTTTGCACAAAATATCAATGAAAAATTCTCAATATCAACCAGAAATTTCCACTGGAAAAAAATTACTAACAACGTAGGTTAGATGAATTTATCAAATTGTATTTAAATTAAGCGATTTATATTGTGTTGCTTAGATTCGGTTATCTTGTGATGTATATTAAAATGTTTGATGGGTTCAATAAATATCAATAAATAATAAATAAATAAAAAATGTTGGGATTTTTGTTAGATTTGTCGGAGTGTTTCTCAGTTTGATTTGTATGGGTCTTTAATATAAATCTTTAATATTTATATGGGTCTTGCTCAGTTTGATTCATCGGAGTCTAATGAAGAAGAGTATGATAGAGAGGAGGACAACGAAGAAGAGTTTGACAAGGAGGTAACTTTATATTCTACATTTGCTTTTTAATCCATGGTCAATAACTTCTATTTCCAACCCTTTAGGGCCTAGCAATGTTTTGGTCTCATTCAATCAAAACATCATGCTAAATGTTCTCTTCTCATTTTTAAACAGGTCCTTTTGAGTAATTTTCAGTGTTTGTTAATAGGTTATTTTAGTTTCTTAAATCTCCATTTTATTTTTTGAGTGACTATAAACTGATTGAGGTACTGTCTACATTGATTTGAACTTCAACAAAGAATATGAATATTATTGTGTGTGTCTCAAGTCTGTTGACAAAGTTCACAGCTATATTATGTCTTCTATCATTTGGCTCAAATTTCAATTAATTGTCTCTCAAAAACTCCTACCACAGAAATTAATACCAAAATTTATCAGATTTTCGCCACAATCACAAAGACACTAACACCAATGGTTCAATCTGCCTTACCCACTATTTGCAACAATACAGGGATGTTTGAATGTATGGCAGATTATCTATTTGAAAAGAAAAATATACCAAAATGAATGTTACTGAAATTTTACTAGTAGATTTTTATTATTTGCATATGGACTTGTTCTTTAATAATTCTCTTTTTATTTTTTTTAGTAGGATTCTTCCTGTGTCGAAACTTAATACCATCCTACATCTCATTTTATTATGCTTTTACAAGTGATATAGAAAATCCATATAACATAAGAAAAACTGTGCATTTTCTTTGATTTAGGCTCTGAATAAGACTAATCTCAAATAACTCATATGGTTTTCTTTTGGGCATTTGGATGAAACCAGGAACTCTTGGTGAGTGTGGACAAAGTTCATCCTCGGCTTGATTCGGCTTAGCAAGTCTGAGCCAGTCATGGGTAACTTCTTCTTCTTCTTCTGCATCATTTCTTTTGTCAGTAGGCTGAAATATCAATCAATTATCTCTCAAAAATTACCACTAAAGAAATTAATAGGGTAAAAATTGTAAAGAAATTAATAAGCTTGATCCTATACTTGCTAATCATCTAGTCTTAATGTTATAGGGTTATGTAGTTGCTATTTATCAAGTTCATAAGTCAATATTTTGTGCTTTTTCTTTGTTTCAGATGCACAAGTTTTTCATGGCATGGAAGATTGCATAGCATGGCAAGCGACCACCAGTATATATGAAGATGTACAAATACCTTGGCTTCATAAGTGTTTCATGTCTCACTCAAGGAATTTCCTCCACAGTTCAGTTTATTTTGAGAAAATGGGTAATGTGAAACAATCCATAGGCAACAAACACTGTTAGCTAGTATTTTTTATGGGGGTAGTGATCCTAGAAGTTGCACTACCATTCTCTAATTTAATCTTTCAGCTAGAAAGAAATTACTTTCATCTACCATTCTCTTTACTTCATCCTTGATATTCCTAATGGAAACTTTAGCTTTGATCTATTCATTTTATTGGTAGTAAGCATGTTTCTCAGAATAAAGATCAGGGAGCTTGATGTATTGCTAGGATGGCTTGAGTAGAAATTAGCACTTTGATTCC
>OU015761.1:2032925-2212533 GCA_907173295.1 Fagus sylvatica
AAGGATCAAATGCCCCCATGTGAGTGGAGTTCTAAGTCTTCTACTTTCTCCACCTTCCCTTTTCTGGACTTTCTAGCTAAGTTCTTATTTCTGCCCTAGCTCTTTGGTTGCTGACTTCCTTATTTTTTGCTTTTTCTCTCTTGTATCTTTTTTTCTTCTTCCTTTTGCTATTCTTTGTATACTCCCTGTTTACTTGAATGGTTTTTCTTTTTAATGAAATTATACAAATTTAGCATAGAGTTATTGGGAAAGGCCTTCATGAATTGCCTGTTTAACAGTGTTGTGCAAGGCAAGTTACTAGTTGTGTGGCTAGGATCTTGGTGGGGTCAATATCACTTGAACGATTACAACGGGTGAGGAAGATGAGATCAATTTCAAAGAGAAAACCCCATCAGGGAGTTCAAGGATTCGGTTGAGGAAGGATATGAGCTTGACACTACCATTCACAAAGGAAAGTGAGGAAGATAATGGCTCTCAAAATATGGTATATGATACATTTTTCCCTTAGCTTACCTTCCGTTCTGTTTGTTTGATTGTCAAATCCATACTTTCTGCTTCTTCTCCTTTTTGTAAAGTCTTTGATAGCTCTGTTTTGTCTTAGGAATTAGAATTATATTTTCTTGCCTAGGAAAGTTTTGGTCTCATTGATCAATCAGAACATCATGCTAAATGTTCTCTTCTCATTTTTAAATAGGTCCTTTTCAGTCATTTCAGAGTTTTCGAAGCTTATACTTCTGTAATTGTTAATTCTCAGCTCATATAAGTTTCGTGGCCTAGTGAATGCCAATTTATAATTTCCATTGGTACACTTCAAGCTCTATTTATTGCCCCACTAACCTTGGGTTTGAATGAAGAACAGTTCAAAAAATTTGTTGTTAATTTGCATCAAACTGATAATCATGACTATGGCATCATCATTTTCATGATGTTTATTAATTTCCTCTACTGGTGAAATGCTCGTTTCGAAACTGCTTACGTGGTACCATTTGTTTAACAATATTTTTCTGATCCTGTGCCATGCATATTTTCATGTTGCAGGCTTCTAGTTCAACGATGAATTTACGTGATTGAAAGGTGTTGGTCTCTTCACAATCATGGTTGGTGTCGGTTATTCAATTGGTACAAGTAAGTCATCAATTTTGAGAAAACAATTACAATATTGCATTATAGTGCAAAATGAAACAAATACTCTATAAAAGACTATCAAGAAATCCCCTTTTCTTTGGGTTCATTTTTCCATTGTTCTTCTTTTTCTTGTGGAAATTAGGCTTTTCAATGTTGGTAATAGTACTAAAATCCTTGGAATTTCCATATGGCACATGTCAGATGGTCAAGCTCATGGTTCCCTAATACTAATATTAGTATTTTTGCAGATCGGGGAATATGAACAAACAATTAGATCGGGAAATATGAACAAACAATTGGCACATGCTTGGTCTTCACAGAAGAAGGTGAGTTTTCTGGGATCCTTCTAGTGTGAGGGACCAAAGCTTTTCCTACTTTCATAAATTAGAAACCATAGAGAGGAGTAGAATCTGTAACAGATGAAGGATCAAATGCCCCCATGTGAGGAACATTCAATTGGTCACATGGTTTCTCTATGTATGTTGAATCTTTATGTGATACATACTGTCAGAAAGTGTGTTCTCAATGTTACAAGTCAACTGACTTATGGCTTGTAAATACCTCCATTGGCGTCAGAAGCCTAAGTCACAATTTACTACCAGAAATTCGCTAACAAAAATAGAGTTGATTTTAACCCTTAGCAATTGATATATATTCATATTTTATGTGAACATTCCAGGTTTGATTGTTCTTGCAAATGGCTTAAGGAACTTCCAAGCTCCATTGGAGGGTTCTTAGAATCATCTAATTTGAAGGTATTGCTTTAACATCATTGAATTGCAAACATCCATGAGTGGCTATGTGGTTGGTAAATTTGACACAAATATAGTTGCCTGGCTTTTGTAGAGTTTAACCTCAGGACAAAATCAGGTTGAGTATTCTAGATGTGGATAAGTTGGCATTTGGTTAAAGAGCTCATACATTATACCGTGCTAACAATCAGAACATGTTATATGTGTATTCTTAAATCTTAAGTTTAGAAAAGGAGATACATAGTTAGCACAAAGATTATGTTATCCTCGTGTCTCTCATTATGCCTCCAAATGCCTGTTATCTGATATTTTGAAGGAATGTTATCTGTCAAAATTAATTTTGTCCTTGAAGGAATATCCCATGGAGGCATGCAAATTGCATCTTTCGGTCCAGGATCTTTCAAATAATTCATTGGCTGATTTGCCCCCAGAAATGGGTAAGGTTAGCAAGTTGTAGACTTGCAGATTGGTATCAACTATCAAGTCTAGCTCTGGCATATTTTCTTAGGATTTTCAAGTTCCTGAATAGCTTATGTTGCTTTGAAGAGATCTCTGCATCTTTCGATCATTTCAAACAAGATGAAGATGTTGGAATTTTACTCCAATTGGTCCCAACTGAAAAATCTTGTAGGCCAAGATAAACCCTTGGTTGAACTTCTGGCAATTAGTATTCTACTGCTGGATCTGAATCTTTTTCTTCTTTTTGTTTTATGTTAGATTTATGAACTTGAGCACTGAAAACAACTCGAAGATTGGGAGTTAATATGATCAATAGATAATAAAGAGCCTAACTTTTATTTATTTTTTCTAGGCAATATGACTATGGGAAAGCTTTTGCTTACTGGAAATCCTTTTTCTCCTGCAGTTCATTGGTTTCTGGACCAACACCTGCTTTACTGAAGTATCTTCGAAGTGGACTTTCTGAGGGTGAAGGTATGTTGGTTCTTGCTAAGCATGCTTCAGTTTGATGGTCTTTAACATACCAAGTAGTTTTTTTTTTGTCCTTACAAGAGTTCCAGATTTTTCAATGCAACACCAAATTTTCATGATTTACAGTTTTGAGTTATCTTCTGTTGTGAGTAATTAGATTCAAGATTCTTATGTAGACTCTGAAACTACAACACCAACAAAAGAGAATGTAATTACTAGGGCAGCTCGATTGTCTACTGCTTCAAAGGTATCACTTGTTATAACTCTATTCTTTTCGCTTTTTTAAAGATAATAAGTTTTTCTGAATCAAGAGGTGTTAGTGGCACCTTGGAAACTTTCTACAGCATTCAGGATCAAGGAATCTGCTAAATATATCTTCCCTGCCTTTAGTAACTCTAAGAGTAATCAAATGAACATGTAACCAAATTTCACTCATTGCCTGTGTGGTGGATGACGAAGAAGAGTCTGATGAAGAAGAGTTTGACAGAGAGGAGGACAACAAAGAAGAGTTTGACAAGGAGGTAACCTTATATTCTTCTTTTTCTTCCTCTGATACTACTACATTTGCTTTTTAATCCAAGGTCAATAACTTTTATTTCCAACCCTTTAGGGCCTAGGAAAGTTTTGGTCTCATAATCAGAACATCATGCTAAATATTCTCTTCTCATTTTTAAACAGGTCCTTTTAAGTAAATTTCAGAGTTTTTTAATAGGTTATCTTAGTTTCTTAAATCTCCATAAATCTTTTGAGTGACTCTATAAACTGATTGAGGTACTGTCTACATTGATTTGAACTTTAACAAAGAAGAATATTATTGTGTGTGTGTCTCAAGTCTGTCGACAAAGTTCACTGCTATATTATTTCTTCTGTCATTTGGCTGAAATTCCAATTAATTGTCTCTCAAAAACTCCCACCACAGAAATTAATACCAAAATTTATCAGATTTTCGCCTCAATCACAAAGACACTAACACCAATGGTTCAATCTGTCTTACCCACTATTTGCAACATTACAGGGATGTTTGAATGTATGGCAGATTATCTATTTGAAAAGAAAAAATATACCAAAATGAATGTTACTGAAATTTTACTAGTAGATTTTTATTATTTGCATATGGACTTGTTCATTAATAATTCTCTTTTTATTTTTTTTTTAGTAGGATTTTTCCTGTGTTGAAACTTAATACCATCCTACATCTCTTTTAATTATGCTTTTACAAGTGATATAGAAAATCCATATAACATAAGAAAAAACTGTGCATTTTCTTTGATTTAGGCTCTGAATAAGACTAATCCAAAAAACTGTGCATTTTACCAGGAATACTTGGTGATTGTGGACAAAGTTCATCCTCGGCTTGATTCGGCTTAGCAAGTCTAAGCCAGTCATGTGTAATTTCTTCTTCTACATCGTTTCTTTTGTCAGTTGGCTGAAATATCAATCATCTCTCAAAAACTACCACTAAAGAAATTAATAGCAACTTTGGTAGAGAAATTTATCAGTTTTCGCGAAAATCACAAAGACACTGACACAAATGGTTCAATTTGGTTGCAAACTTACAGGCATGTGTGAATGTGTGGTAGATTTTTATTATTTGCAATACCATCTTGCATCTCATTTCATTATTCTTTTACAAGTGATGTAGAAAATGCTGTCCAATTTATTAAAAAAAATATATATTGTTCATTTCCACCAATCTGTCAAAAAATCATTTCCGAAATTTGTGTTTCTTATGTTCTCTTTCACTGTAAAGTATATCTATTAATCTTTTGTTAGGAGATTTTTTATCTTTTATTTTTTTGTCCATCTATAAAAACCTCATCTAAATATTTATTTTTGTTGGCCTCATTTCAACCAGACATCGAATTCTAGTATGTGGGGAAGCACATTTTGAGCTTGAGCCAATTTTCACACATGGATGCACTTTTGAGAAAGACCTACAGAAGAAACTCCTTCGTTTCTTTGTGGTAGTAAGGCTTGCATATCGTTATGACACATGAAAGGTTAGGTAGTTACTTGACCAAATTGCAACTTATGCAACCTTCTATCCTTACTTTTGAGGGCTTGTTGCTAATCATCAAACTTTAATGTTACAGGTTTAAAAGTTTGAATTCAGATGCACGTAGATTTCTTGTCTTAATGATGTGTTTCATATCAATGAAGAGGGGGAAGAGGGGGATGTTAACACCAAGGGCAGAGGGGATAATTTGATAGATATATGTTGTTTGTTGAAAACCATAGTTACCAATTTCTTAAACGACATCATAAAAAAGTGGAGACGAGAAGGCTGGACCAGTCCGAAAATTCCTGAAATTCATCATCGGTATGTGCAAAAAGATATGAATTGAAGCCATTCGTACTTTTGGTTTTTTCTTCTTCTTTTTCATGCTGTAGTGGCAATTTTTTTTTGTTCCGATAATTTTTGTTTCCAACCTATTGAGGAGGGCTCATGAAATTTTGCTCTCATGTAGTCTATACATCATGAGGAATGCTTCTTGTTGTTTAGGCCTCATTCAAACCTAACATCTTAACCTGTAATTCTGGTTTTCTTTAGTAATCAATCTGATTTAGTAATCATTCTGGTTTTCTTTATTAATTAATATTGTATGCTTGTTGCTTGTTGCTTGTCTTACATGGAAGAGCATGAAGTACAGAGGTGACCATCAGGCAAGAAGAAGCTACAAATACCTTGGCTTTATTAGTTGGATTATGTACTCTTCTAATGTATGGTATATCTCGATATTTCTACTTAATCATCTGTCTGCCTTTTCTTATCATTTTCTCCATCCATAATAATCTCTTGCTAAATATTTAACTTTCTTTTGGCTTCATTTGAACCAAATATCAGATCCTAATATTTGGGGAAGTACATTTTCTGATGAAGCAAAGTTTCGCACATGGATGCACATTTGAGATTGAGAAAGGGCCACGGACGAAACTCCTTTATCTCATAATGGCAACAAGGAAATGTAACATGGCATATTTTCCTGAGTAATTGGTGGAAGATGAAAGGTGAGCTAGGTAGTTGACCAATTTTCAATTTATGTAAATACTATCCTTATGTTTTAGGGTTAAAAATTTAGGTTGCTAATTTTCAAGGTTTAGTGTTACAGATTTAGGAGATTGAATACAAAGGCGTATAGATTTCAAGTCCTTGAGATTGAAGAGTTTTGTGCTATGGAAAAAGGGAAGAGTGGGATGTTACCACTAGGAGTAGAGGGGACGAGCTAAGAAATACCTGTTTTTATTTTCGTTGGTAAGTTGCCCAATTTGGAATGACATTCAAAATGGTCATACCCAAGTTAGTCACTAATATGTGCCAAAAAAAAAAGAAAGAAAGAAGGCAATGAAGCCATATTACTATGGTTCGCTCTGGGCAGTTCAATTCTGATTCGCCTATAGGTAACTTTATATTATTCTTTCTCTTATTTTGATGCTATTGCATTTTCTTTTTAATCCATGGTCAATAACTTTTTTTTTTTTTTTTTTCTTTTATGGAAAGAAAGATTTTATTAAGAACCAGCAGAAAACAGAAAACAAAAGCTAAGATACAAAACAGCCATCCTCTAAAAGTACAAAAAAAAAACAGGATGAGGGGCAGAGGAAACATCATGCAAGAGGCTTTATTTAAAAAAGCCCCATTACTTATTAAAAAAAAAAAGTACAAATGCCGTGGAATCACTTCAAAGATGCTGCAAACAACTTATATAACCTGTAATCCATCTGGTTTAATGACATGAAAAGCAAACTAGTGATTTTTTTCTTAACACCTTTATTCAGCCTTCCATCCATAATTATGAATGCTTGAAACCTTTTTTCAATCAACAAGTAATAATTCTTTTTAAGAAGAAAGGGGGAAGCCCTCATAGCTTGATCCTATACTTGCTAATCATCTAGTCTTAATGTTATAGGGTTATGTAGTTGCTATTTATCAAGTTCCTAAGTCAATATTTTGTGCTTTTTCTTTGTCTCATATGCACAAGTTTTTCATGGCATGGAAGATTGCATAGCGTGGCAAGCGACCACCAGTAGATATGAAGATGTACAAATACATTGGCTTCATAAGTGTTTCATGTCTCACTCAAGGAATTTCCTCCACAGTTCAGTTTATTTCCTTCAAGACAGAGGTAATTACGAACACTGGACAAATATATGTACTCAATTCCATTTGCTTTTATCTCTTAATTAGTAGTTGATTTTCCAATCAAATGCACCACAACATTGTATCTATCATTGCCTTTTGCTTGTCCACCAATCTTTAGAACTAAAATTGAAGATATGCTTGCAATTTGAATTTTAAGTATTATACAGACTAATTGTACATCACAATACAAGTCTTATTTCTTTGGGCCCATGGCAAAAATTTAATATGAAGATTTAGCATAAACAGAAATATGCTTAGTTACATCAATGTAAATCGGACTTGAATATTATTAGTTGCTTAGCATTTGTCTAAATAGCCTTCTGAAGCACTTTAGCTTACCTTGATATTTTTCTAGCTATTGAAAAGAAAGTTCCTTAAAACTGGGTTGTAATCTTATATTGATTCCTTTTGTTAAGAAAAGAATTACGAGTTGGAGCATTGTATACTTTCTTAATAAAGAATAAAATTTAGTATAGAGTTATTGGGAAAGGCCTTCATGAATTGCCTGTTTAACAGTGTTGTGCAAGGCAAGTTACTAGTTGTGTGGCTAGGATCTTGGTGCGGTCAATATCACTTGAATGATTATGGAAGCTGCCATACCGACAGATAACTTACGACGGGTGAGGAAGATGAGATCAATTTCAAAGAGAAAACCCCATCAGGGAGTTCAAGGATTCAGTTGAGGAAGGATATGAGCTTGACACTACCATTCACAAAGGAAAGTGAGGAAGATAATGGCTCTCAAAATATGGTATATGATACATTTTTCCCTTAGCTTACCTTCCGTTCTGTTTGTTTGATTGTCAAATCCATACTTTTTGCTTCTTCTCCTTTTTGTAAAGTCTTTGATAGCTCTGTTTTGTCTTAGGAATTAGAATTATATTTTCTTGGCTTTTTTATATTTTTTTTTTTTATGCTCCTCATCTTGATTCGGAGTAAAAAAAAGTTGCTTCTTTTCTTCTGATTTTGATGCTTGTTAGTGGGTTTTCATCATCTAATACATTGTAGTAGTAAAGTCTACTATAGGAATTGACATTCTGGTGGAGGAAATAATCGGTCCTGACTACTGTTTTGATTGCTCATATATAGGTCATGATGCTTAGACTTCGAAATTCCTCTTAACGTGTTATATCTCCTTGAAATAGAGGTTAGGCTACTAGACTTGATATTTATTTTAGATCATTATCATTTTGTCCATTGTGATTAAAAGTATATAATTCTAACCATTTCAAAAATTATATACTTCTTTACAAACTTCTTACTTCTAATGATGCTTGTTACCTTGAATATCCCCTAAATCCCAGCCACAAGAAACAATCCCCACTTTACAAGGGACCTTTGAGGACAGAGAAAGGATGTTCAGCGAGCACTTGGGGGTGCAAGAAAGGATTTTAAACTGCCACAGAAGTAAGTTTTCCCCTATTACATACTAGTTTTGGCAATGATCAAATTTTCTCGAATTTGTCCTTCAAATATTGCTCTGATGCCTTATTAAGTTCTCTATCTAGCATGCAACTATTGGTTGGTTGCCACTCATCAAGCTCATTAAGCTAGGCACAGCCCATGGTTGAAGTTATAAGCTTGGAGAATTTTGTTGTGTGCTATAACGTTGAGTTTTATAGTGATGTTCTGAAAGATTAACCTCCAATTGCATCTGTTGTAGCCTTAATGTCCTCTGCTTTCACTTCCACTTAGCAAGGGACCTCTGAGTGCTGTTCTGTTAGCTTTTTCATGTTATCTAAGAGGTAGAACAATATAATCTATACATATATGTAAGTAAACGTGTGTGCGCGCACGTTTGTGTAATCATTATTGCGAATATCTATATTATTACAATAAAATTGTTCAACATCATTCCACCGTGTGGTTATCTACTTTTTAAATGCTGATTTTTAAAAATTTTCCAAATATTACTGTTTTTCCTTTTGGCTCCATTCCATATAATGTTAAATTGCACTAAAGGTCTTACATCCAGCACACAAAAACATTTAGTGTAATATTCAGTATGGTGTTTCCTTATTGAGAATTTGCTAGAATTGGTGGGTGGGGAATCAAAACCCCATATTGATCTTTGAATTGAGTTTAGAAAAGCTTACACATTGCAAGTGTCATTGCTCTTTTCTAGAAAAGCACAATAGAAGGGTAGTCTACAAGGGAGCTCTAACCCTGCCACAAGAAACAATCCACACTTTACATGGGAGCTCTAAGGGTAGAAAAAGGAAGTTCAGCGAGCACTTGGAGATGCAAGCAAGGATTCTGAATTGCCAAGGAAGTAAGTCTTCCCATTTAACATTTTAATATTTCCAATGACCAATTTTCTCAGATTTGTACTTCAAATATTGATCTGATGCCATATTAGGTTCTCTATTTGGCAGGCAATTGTTTAGTTTCTTCTATCTTTTGGTACATTAATCTATTGCTATGATTCAAATCATAGACAAGGCTCATTAAGCTAGTAGAGCAACTTGTGCTTAAGCATGGCGAATGGTGTTGTGCAATATAGTGGTGAGTCTATGTTCTCCCCCATCATCTGGCTTAAATTGAAGTTTCAATTTTTTTTTTTTCCTTTGACTTGAACATATAATTTGAAAGGGACTCAATATGACCTTTAAATATATTAAAATTTCCGAGAAATTGTACCAAGAGTTCCTGGCAAGAGAATTGAAGTTAAAAGAAGGATATATTCAGAGTTATGTACATTACCATTGTCTTTTTTGTACTAAAGATACAAAAATGCCTTCAAATTGAAATAGCAACTTTCATTTGCCTTTCTCTTTTTTTTTTTTTTCTTTTTTTTCCTGTTATATGTGTTATTGACTGTAAAATGCTTCTTCTTTTTTTTTTACTCCGTTGGGATGAAGAAAAAAAATTTAATTTGCCAACCAGTTGCAATGTTAGGTATTTGCAAATAAATTTAAAACTTAACTTTTAAGTTGTTTTCTATCTATTGTTTGGAAACATCACAATTGATGGTGATTATGTTCATAAAGACCATTGTTGTTTAGTTATCACAATTTTGCAGTCCAATTGCCTATACTATTTGCTGAGTTTGTGGCTTCAAAGTAAAACATTCCATTGGATTTGCCGTAATAAACCTATAATTGAAATTTTTTATTTCTTAAGCTATGCTCATAATTATGTTTTTCTATTTTCTCCCCTTCGTCCTGATTTGACCTTGTTTGTAAAATTACTTATGCAGTCTAAACCTATTGGAGAAGCGTAGTTTATACTGGTGACAATTGTTAAGCAAAGGATGCACCTCAAATAGCAGTGTTTTCTGGTGCAAGATAGCTGAATAGCAAAGATCTACATGGCAGAACAACAAAGCTCCCTTTCTCTCCTCCCAGAAGCTTTGTCCTTGTTTACAAAGCCTTATACTCATTTCAAAGACGCAAAAATACTAATAGATGAGCCTCCAGTCAACATCGTGAATGTAACATGTCATGGATGTCAAGAAGTAACAAATGTCAAGCGGTGACATATGAATAAGAAACTAGGCAACTAGGATTTATGTATAGCTGTAAATTCTTCTTTCCATATCTTTTTGTTCCTTGAATGTGAATGACTTGTTATCAGCCTATCAGGTTTGTCGTTAGAGGCTAAATTTATTTGTATGATTAGATACTTTTGTTAAATCTCATATTTTTATCATTAATACCCAAAGATTGAATCAGCCAATTTGGTAAAAGTTAAATCAACAAGGTGGCTTTAGCAGCATGTTGTTGATTGATATATTTAACTTGTTCATGAGTGTTGAGCTTCTGTGTGTACTCATAATCAAATAATCAAAGCCTAAATGACAAATAATGGAGTGGTCCTTGAAGGTGTTATGCCCTGAAGTTTGATTTGTACTTGTCATGAGACATTTGAGGAGTTTGTAAAGAGGAGATTCAATTGCATTGCAGAGCATGTGAAGTATTCTATTGTAAATTGTATACACCAGTGTTAAGGAATCCCACATAGGTTAGATAGGAGAGTTGTGTTAGTAGTCTTATATATAAATAGGATACTTTACAACACATTGTATTCATCCAAATTATATCATACAGAGAATATAATAAAGATGTAGCTCATTGGCTACATCATGTGGACGTAGGCTCACATAGTCGAACCACTTGAAAAAATCCTAGCCTCCATTTTCTTCCTCTCTTTCTCAATTACTTTTATATTCTATTGTCATTAGATTTAGGTTTTCTATACACCAGTACCTTTTTTTATTTATTTGCAGTAGTATTGAACATGATCAAAGCTCATGATTTTCTCAAATCTCTTGAAACTTTGTTGTATACTCTGTGCAAGAAATGATTGGGAAACAAAGAATTTGTCTACTTGTTTCCTCTGTACAAAGAACTTTACATAATATTCTTACAATTGATTTTGACAAAATATTTAACAAATCCCAAAATTACAAGGCTACAAGTGAAGGAGAGGATTTTCAGACTTGTCTAATACTCCCCCTCAAGGTGGAGTGTGTACATGTGTAACGTCTAACTTGCTGAAAAGACGATGAAATAGACCTTGCAAAGATTTAGTATTAATCATCCTTTAGGTCATGTGTAATCATCATTTAAATAATATTAATCACAATTAATGTTCTTTAAACATTTTAAATCAAGAATTTTTTTTATTAAATCAATTAAATATTATACATTAAAGTATAACAATGGTACCATCTAAAGTTTGTGATACGTCGGATACACCAAATAGAAACTTTCTATGGGTTCTACTCAGGAAGATGCATCTTGTGTGGCGTAAGGTAACCCAACCTTGTAAGGGTAGAGGTTCGGTCACACTCACACTCCACTAAAACAAGGATTTTAATGTATTATTATTTTATTATTATAATAATTTTTTTTTTGAAAGAAAACGATAGATTAAAATTAAGATAATTCTGCAAGAACAATTGGAAGGAGAAACGCAGGGCCTTCTTCTAACCAAATAGAAGGCTCAGTGTTCCCCTTAGCAAAACCGGCTAACATTTTAGCCGCTTCGATTACAAGAACCAGGTATCACAATAAAGTCTAAATGAGAAAATTTGGTACGAAAATTGCGAATGTGTGCAATTTGATCTCCTATCTCCGAAAGACATTCTTCAGTGGACTGAATGAGAGCTTTGAGTTGTGAATGAGAAAATTCCACCATAAGACAGTAGAAGCCTGCATCCACTCCAAATTGGAGAGCTTTTATCATGGCATTAGCAGCTTGAGTGTAAGCTATTCTTTTGCACTTGGAAACTCTTCACAGTAGCTTGCCATTTGCTCACCTCTAGAATTCCGGATCACCACTCCTAAACCCACAGACTTTCGAGTATTGAAATATGTTGTTGCCACATTCATCTTGAGCATGGAGCCAGTTGGTGGAGACCATTTGCGACACAAGACAGACCTTGAGTCTTCCACCTTTTTTGTAACCTCATTATATTCCTCCACATATGTCGCAGCTTTTTCTCCCAGTATTTCAGCATCAGCACTTGGTTTTTGAAGCCAAGCATTATTTCTATTGCCCCATATCATCCAAGCTAAAGTAAAAAATGTTTCAATATCTTGCCGTCGTTGTGTCCGCAAAACCTCCTCCACGACATCATTCCAGTTAGATACTTGTATGGAATAGTGGAGTTTGTGTAGTAAGGAATTTTGCCATACAGTTCTTGCATATTGACAATCCCATAGAGTGTGAAAAATTGTCTCATTCTCATCATGGCAAACTGGGCATGTACAGGAAGATAACACCCCACGTGAGAACAAATTGGCTTTTGTTGGAAGCGACGATTTGCAAGCACGCCACATAAACACCTTGATTTTATTTGGGACGGCAACGCCCCAAAGTGACTTCCAAAAAGAGTGGTTCCTTGACTGGTCGCTTGTTGAGGCCGAGAGGGAACTTTTTTCAGCAGCTTGGAGTTGGTATGCACTGCGGGTTGAAAACTGTCCATTTGGAGTCCCACTCCATACCATAGAGTCATGTCTTGAGGGGTGCAGTGGAATAGACTTGATCTGCTCTGCTTCTAAAGGCAGAAAAATAGAATCAATAAGGGACGATTTCCATAGCCTAGAGTCATCATCAATGAGATCACACACCCTTGCATTTTCGGGAAGAATTTGGCGCAGAAAGATAATCTTCAAAGGAGAGGAAGAACTAATCCAGTTATCCTTCCATATATTAACCTGTGATCCATTACCAATTCTCCATCTTGTTCCAAGTCTGATAATGTGTCTTGCTTGAGCAAGACTACGCCATGTGAAAGAAGAATGACTTGGGATCTGGGCATCAAGGAAGGAGCAATCTGGGAAGTATTTCGCCTTTAGTACACGGTGAAGTAACGTGTCAGGATTCTGAAGTAATCGCCATCCTTGCTTGGCAAGTAAAGCGAGATTAAACATTGAAAGATCTCTAAAACCCATCCCCCCATCTTGTTTTTTCTGACAAAGATTACTCCATTTTTGCCAATGAATTTTCTTCTCTGTTGACTTTTGACCCCACCAAAATTTACCAACCATTGAGTTGATCTCCTTACACAGATTATCAGGTATGCGAAAACAACTCATTGAATATACTGGGATTGCCTGGGCTACGGATTTAATGAGGATTTCCTTTCCTGCTTGAGACAACAATTTTCCTTTCCAACCCTGTAATTTGTTTGCAATTTTATGTTTGACATCCATGAAAGCTTGTTTTTTACCCTTGCCAACGATTGGGGGTAACCCCAAATATTTACCCAAATCCCCTGTAGATGTCGTGTGCAGTTCAGTACAAATAGCTTGGCGAATGTCATGTTGGGTGTTAGTGCTAAAGAATAGCGAAGTTTTCTCCTGATTTAATTTTTGTCCTGAAGCTCTTTCATAGCAACTGAGGAGATATGTGAGTGCACGACAATCTACAATGGAAGCTCTACAGAATATGAGACTATCATCTGCAAAAAATAGGTGACTAATCTACGGACCACCCCTGCAAATAGATAGACCTTGGAGACTGCCTGTCATCTCCGCCTTACTTAATAAAGATGTTAGTCCCTCCGTACAAATCAGGAATAAATATGGTGATAATGGGTCTCCCTGACGAAGTCCTCTAGTCGGTTTTATAAATCCTGTAGGAGCACCGTTGAGTAAAACTGAATAACTAATAGTCTGTACACATTGCCATAATTAAATGCACCCAGCGATCCGCAAATCCCAATTTTAGCATCATGGCTCGAATGAACTCCCATTCCACACGATCATACGCTTTGCTCATGTCTAGTTTAATAGCCATATGAGTCGCTCTTCCTCTTCTTTTTGACTTCATGTAGTGAAGAGCTTCAAAGGCTAGAAGTATATTATCAGTTATGAGACGCCCTGGAACGAAGGCACTTTGAGTATCAGAAATTACTTGATGGAGCACCTTTTTGAAACGATTTGCCAAGACTTTTGAGATGAGCTTATATAAGACATTACACAAACTGATGGGTCTGAACTGAGTCATATGATCAGGAGATTTTATTTTTGGAATGAGGGAGATGTGGGTATAATTGACACTTTTTAATAATTGGCCTGAATTGAGGAAATCCAATACTGCTGTCGTGACGTCATTACCCACAATGTGCCAAAATTTCTGATAAAAGAACGCATTCATCCCATCCGGACCTAGGGGCTTTTGATGGGTTCATTTGAAACAAAGCAGTACGCACCTCTTTCGCCAGTGAAGGGATGTAATAAAGTATTATTCATGTCTGTAGTCACTTTTGTTTCAACTAGCTGAACCACTTGATCAATGTTTGAAGGAGATGATGTGTGATAAATTCCCCGAAAATAAGCCTCCACAATTTGAACCATGGTATCCCGAGTAACTAGATGCCCATGACAATCTTGTAAACTTTTTATCTCATTTTTTTGTTTGCGTTGGGATGCACTAGCATGGAAAAATCGCGTATTGCGATCTCCCTCTTTTAACCAAGATACTCGAGACCGCTGCTTTCCAATAACTCTCTTCCATTGCTAATAAATCATTATAATCCTTTCAAGCATTGTGGCGATTAGTTGCTAATATATTATCTCTAGGATTAGCTTGGCACAGATTCTCCATTTCATTGACCACAGCACGAGCCTTATCAATACGGAGTCTTGATGGGTGGGCCCTTGAATTGCTCCATGTCAACAGAGCCGAACGGCAAGCTTTTATTTTTTGACATACCTGGAACATAGGATAGCCTAAATGGGGTGTTTTCCATGCTGAGATTATCACTTCTTCACACCCTTCAAGTTGCAGCCACGTATTCTCAAAATAAAATCTCTTTGGAAGCTTGTTTGTCCGTGGTTCCTTAATTTGAAAATCAAGAGCTAAAGCCTCATGATCTGAGTTGGTGAAGGACACATGTCTAACCCGAAGCTTGCCGGAAATTTCAGTCTCCATTCTACAGAGCACACCCCACGGTCTAGTCTTTCATAAACACAATCCCTTCCTTGCCTACCATTCCACCAAGTAAATCTATTGCCATGGAAACCCATATCTTTTAATTCACAATCTGTAAGAACTTTGCGAAACCTATCCATTTGATACCAATTCCGCTCCAATCTTCCTGATTTTTCACTTGCATCTGTAATTTCATTGAAATCCCCTATCACCAGCCACGGCAAATTATCGTATCGTTTTAATCTTCGTAAGAGTGTCCATGAGTCATCTCTTTTCGAGGATTCGGGATTACCATAGAAGCCTGTGAGATGCCAATCAAGAGATCCCCTACATTGAATAATTGCATCGATATGGGCAACAGAAGAGCTATGAACTGATACCTGCCATCCCTCTTTCCACATCAATGCCAAACCTCCTCCAGTACCTGTTCTATCAACCCCAAACCACTCCATGAAAACCCAACTTTATTCGTAATGGGTCAAGATTCTTCACTTCAAGTCGTGTTTCAAGTAGAAACACTAACGCGGGACCTTCTTGCTTCACCAACTCGTGAAGCTCTCGAACTGTCTGTGGGTTCCCAAGCCCACGACAGTTCAGGCTTAAAAGACTCATTGGGTCTGGCGGGGCTACGCCGCAGCCTCCGCCGATCTACAAGTGGTGGTATCCGTATCTCTATCCTGAATTGTCCTCCTTTTAGTGCTTGGTTTCTCTCCAGACTCAGAATGTTCCTCTTCCTCTCTAGTTCGCTTGTTTGTCCCAGAATGTTCAACTTGGTTTTGTGGTTGGTTTATTGTACTCGTTGATTTTCTGGCTCGCTGCTTCCATCTTGGTATAGAGCTAGATGTGGGGTTTTGCATTGAATTCTGCTTGTGCTGGAATAATTTCCACCGTATCCAATAATTCCTCCCTTGATAATCTTGTTGTTTCCAACCCAGAATCAAGACCTTGAATCACACTTATATTGTTATTCAAGTTTTCGGCAATTTGGTTATCAAGAAGTATGGACTGGGGGTGTGGGTTCTGTGAAGATCCTTCCAACACACTGGTCAATTGTGCAACTTTCTCTATGGTTGTGTGAGGTTGATCTTGAACAATGTTGTTATAACCAATAGCTGCATCTATTCTCTCTAATTCTGCTGCAAAAAGAGCCGCCCGTGTTTCCCGTGTGGGATGAGTTTGGTCATGATCTCGTTGTTTTGGCTCCACTAGTACATGAGGTGCGTGTGGAGTGATATGTATGTCCTGTTCATCCATAGGGGTTGGGGCTTCATTGTAAATCGTTGAGGGTATCACAGGTGCCTCTCTCGCAGTTTCCTCACGATTTTGGGGCGCTGGCACTTCAGTTGTTGATCTGTCTGTGGACTCCCCATTCACCACAACTACTGTTCTTCGGCCACCATAATCCATTGATGCTCTCATCCAAGGGCCGAACTATTGGTCCTTTTGCTGCAACGTTTGTCGATTTGCAGCCAAATAGCACAATCTTTTTCTCCATGACAGACCTGACCACACCAATAGCAGAAATTTGGTAGCTTTTCATATTTAAAAGACACCCATCTCTCCAATTCGTCATCTATGAGGATCTTCCTTCCTCTGCAATAAGGGCTTTGTAATATCAATTAACACTCGCACCCTCATACACGGACCACCCCCACGGTCTTCTACAGATTCAGGGGCATGTTCCACCATCCCTAGAGTTTGTCCTATTGCTTCACTAGCTTCTTGATTAAGGCTCAAGACCGGTAACCCATGTATCTGTACCCAAAAATATGAATGAGTAAACTGAATTTCATAGATCGGAATATTTGCTTCGACGCGTTTGCAAACAACCAGACTTCTATCATACGCCCAAGGTCCGTTTTGGATCACTCGCTCAACATCAATAATATCTTTGAAAGTAAATATAGCTTTGTTTTCACCCATGTCACGTATGGTAAAACCTTTGTCTGCACGCCAAAGTGGTCTAAAGGTTTTGGCCACTGCTTCAATGTTGATCCGTCGTCTTGTTAAAAATTTTGCTGCTATTGTGCCGCCCTAATTTGTGCGCCGTGAGGTGAGAGGTACTCCTCGAGCTTCAGAACGTGATAGGGAGAAATTATTCCGACGGCCAGTTATCTCTTCCATCGATGGTGTACAGCGGGACAGCTAATGGGAGAGATTACCACCCAATGTAAGCGGATTACACTGGAGGAAGAGAGAGCTCCACAAGGGAGGCAAAGAACTATGCTACTGACGGCTAGGGTGTTTGTTTTCGCCCTAGGTCAGAGAATTATAAAACAAGAGATTAATATAATAATAATTTTAAAAAACATAAAACGTATACAAATTAATTACTATTCAAATAGATTAAATAATAAAATGTAGCAGGAAGCATTTCCTTGACTAATGTTTTTCCACCAGGAAGCTTCGGATTGGGTTCAAATGTCCCATCAACAAAGAAAAAGACAGATCAACACCGCGTGGACTTCATTGACCAGATCAACAATTGGTTCATTTGGTTTCTCCTTTGCTTTCATCAACCAATTATCCATCAAATTAATTCCCATTTCCAAGTATGGCTCATCCTCTACTTTCTACTATAGCGGAGCAGCTTGGTCCATCCATTGATTCAGAGTTCAGTTTGATTGCAAATGTTGATGAAGAAGTCAGAAAGCTTGAAAGCAAATTGCCTACAGTCCAGGCAATTCTCAACGATGCAGAGAAAAGGCAAGTGAAGGAGGAAGCTGTGAAGCTTTGGTTAGAAAAGCTCAAAGACGTATACAACAAGATAAACAACGTGTTGAATGAGAAAAAAGAAAAAGAAGAAGAAGAAGAAAAAGCTGAAAATAGTACTGCTAAGAGGAGGAAGGTATGGTCCTTCTTCAACTTTAAATTCTCAGTTCCTAGTATTTTTCAGCATCGTAGTTTTGCTTCTAAGATAAAAGAACTTAATGAAAATTTAGATGAGATTATCAAAGAGAGAGAGATGTACGGGTTTGAATTGACTAGAGCCATTGGAGAAGTAGAGCGACCAAAAACTACATCCTTTGTTGATGTGTCTGAAATTCGTGGTCGTGATGAGGTTAAGAATGAACTAGTGAGCATACTATTGGGCAATGGTAATGAAGAAGAAAGAAGCCTCCATCCCCATGTCATGTCCTTAGTAGGCATGGGCAATACTGGGAAAACAACTCTTGCACAACTAGCCTATAATGATCATGAGGTGTAAGCCCATTTTGAGATAAAAATGTGGGTTTGTGTTTCTGATCCTTTCTATCAATGTAGGGTTGCCAAAGCAATCATTGAATCTGTTGATCGCCAATCACCTAACATGACTACATTGCAAAGTTTATTGGATGGAATTTGTGATAAAATTAGGGGAAAGAAATTCTTTCTTGTCTTGGATGATGTGTGGACTGAAGAATCCACAATTTGGGAGCCGTTCAGACTTACACTCAGAAATGGTGCCCAAGGCAGTAGAATTCTAGTCACCACACGTAAAAATAGAGTTGCGGAGATGATGAGAAGTGCGCCCATGATCAATATGGGGGTATTGTCTAATGATCATATTGAATCACCTTCACGAGAGTCTTAAATACAATGCTTGGGAAACTTGGTAAATGTACATGAGTTCGTGAATTAATGCACAACTCAAGAAGAAGATATACCTATGTGATTTGTATTAGAATGCTTATCCATTTATGTGTACCAAGGGCACCACAATGTCTCTTAGTGACTATTGATGTTGGTGCATTTTTCTTTATAAATTTTTTTAACTGAATATGCCAACAGACATGGTTTCTAGGCTTGCCTTCTACTTGATAAGAGTTTAAAATATTCTTAATTTGACTCTGTGAAAACAGAGTCTAATATATGTGTGTGTGTAATTTGTCATTATTATATGATTATCTGTATGCACGTCATATAATTTCATGTTAAGCGTGTTGATGGTTGTGGTTGTCAAAGGCATATGAGAAAAACTTATTTGATTGATATGAACATTTACAGATATTAGAAAGAGATTTGACATTGCAGCATATCTAACAAACTTATTTGGTTTTAAAATTGAGTTGGCATATAATTAAATATCTACATTGGAATGGATGATACATGGAATTTGTATTTGTGAATTTCCTAATCATGTATTAAGGAAAACTAGAATTTCGTACCAACAAGTATGTTTTTCTATTTTCTCCCATTCATCCTGAATTTACCTTGTTTGTAAAGCTACATATGCAGTTTAAATCTATTGGAGAAGCATAGGTTCTACTGGTGACAATTGTTAAGCAAGGATGCACCTCATATAGCAGTGTATTCTGGTGCAAGATAGTTGAATGACACTCTATATGGCCATATGAGCATATGGCAGAACAACAAAGCTACCTTTCTCTCCTCCCTGAAGCTTTGTCCTTGTTTACAAATCTCTATAATTAATTCATAGAAGCAAAAAGGCTAATAGATGAGGCTTCCAATCAACATCCTGAAAGTAACATGTCATGAATGTGTGAGAAGTGACAATATTAAGTGGCGATATATGAATAGAAAACTAGGCAATTGGCTTTATGTATATCTTTTGTCATTTGAAGGTGAATGACAAGTAATCAAGTTTGTTATTATAGGGACATGTATTCAAGCTCGGAAATTACTAGTGTCAAGAGGAAAATTTATTTGTTTAAGCAGACGCCTTTATTAGATTTCAATTGTCTGATCATTAATAACTAAAGATATAATATTGCAGTTGAAAGAAGTATTGGAGTCCTTAAATAATCTTGAGTCAACCATTTTGCTATATGTCAAATTAATATGGATTCAAAGTGTTTATTATTGAGACAAATGTGTTCTGTTTCTTGAGGCTTCCAAATTGCATAAAACCACCTAATGGGAGTCTTCAAGTACAAGGTTGGGAAACATGGTAGATGTACTCACCCAGAAAGCACACCTCAAGAGGAAGATATACCTCTGTGTGTTGTATTAGTTCTGAATGTCTTAGAGTCACCTTGAGACTAGAAATATTTATCCATTAATGGGTACTAGGGAACCAAAATGTCTCCTAATTGGACCATGTCCTTGACCAAATTGAAAATGTTTTTTTTCTTCGAGCCTATTCAAAGTTAGAGTTTTTGCCTCCTTTACAATCTGCTTGGAAGAGAGGAAAGGAATATATGGAATGGATTGAAAATGATTTTTCAAAGAATCTTTCATCCATTCCCCGGTTTGAAAGTTTAATAGGAAGGAATGAAATGGTTATGAGGTAATGTTCATTCCATTTAATCCCCTCCCAAGCATTCCACCCAAATGTGAGAGGAACACCCATTCCTTCAATAAAATGGAAGTGATATACCATTTTTATTCCAATTTTGAGAAGAAACATATAAATTGTGAATGATATAACAGTAAAATTATATATTTCTTTCATTTCAAAACCCCATTTTATAAATTCCCAAACACACTAAAAAAAAAATGTCATGTTCCGTTACATTCTATTTCATTCTTTAATGAATTTTCCATTACATTCTTTTAAAACTCTCAAACAGAGTGTTAGGGAAGTTTTTGTTCCTCAAATCATTTATGGAATGCGGATGGTTTATTATGACAACAAAATTTCCTCTCAGCTTCTTTGGTTATGTTAGTCACTGCAAGACCTTGGTGCACCTAAATATACTACCTCACCTATTTATTGTGACAACCGAAGTTCCATTCATATTGTTTACAACAACCTGTTTCACAAGCACACCAACCATATTGAGATCAATTGCCGCTTTGTGCATCATCATTTGCATTAAGTTTGAGGGGACACATTAAAATATAAATTAGATAGTTGTTGGCCAAAAGAGGACTTACCGCCTTAGTCCATTACTTGGGTAAGATTCTTGTTTCCAGTATATCTTTGTTTTGGTTGTGCACTTATAAGAAAATAGGCTTATACCTACAGTGTGAACTGATTTTGTATCAAGTGGATTTCATTGATAATCGCCCTCAAAGCTTTTGATATAGTGGATTCATGGAAACTGGTCACTTTTTTTATTCAAGGAAACATGTCATTTTAATGACTAAACAATCTGTATTCGGGGCTACCTTTAAATTATTTTACTGAACTAAATGATTATGGTGCTTTTGCTTTTTGACTCATAGGTTAGGTGGCTTTTGCTTTCATTGTTATCCTTAGCTGCTAAATGTAGTGGCTCGGTAGCTCGATTGATTGGAAATAGCAAGGATAAGCTTTCACCACATAATCACTTTTAATTATTTTGTGCCTATGAGTACATTATTTTTGCAATAATAAGTATGTGACACAAACACAAACAATTTTTGAGATAGAACAATGTGATTGGTATAAAAATAATGTACTCATAGGCACAAAATTCGAGAAAATTTGATCATTGCCAAAACTAGTATGTGTGGTCATTGTCCCGATCCACTTGAACCCGAATTTGACATGACGTGGGGCACATCTGGGCAATAACCCATAACTCCTGGACTCGCAGATGTGATGGATCACGAGGGTTTCCTACCATTAAGTCACCTCCCTAGACGGCAGCGGTGGGATTCAAACTCCTACCCACATAGTTAGCACCTAAGGTGCTAACCATTGAGCCAAGGGTTGATTCCCCAAAAAAGAAAGTAATTAAATGATAAGACAAAAGTAATATACAATACTCATAATTGACAACCCAATAATGCAAAAGTAACATTGCCTTACACCACTCGCGCCACACACATACATCAGATTTCACAAATTATAATCAACATCTACAAATGTCCACCAAATCCATTACAAAAGGTTCGAAGAAAGTAGAAGAGCAGTGGCCTTCTTTTTGGTTTCTCCTTTCATCACTCGATTGTCATCTACTCCTTTTAGTCTCTTTGTTCAATAATTGCATTTGCATTAGAATTTTTGTATACAAGATGTTTGGAACAAGTAAGTTATCAAAAAAATGTTGTGTATTACAAGTTACAAGTAACTAATATCTTCGATTTATATTTGCATCCTTTTATGTATTACCCCTGACATTATTCAAAAGCAAAATCCACACAAATTAGTTTATTGAGAAAGCAAAAGAACCATAATATATTGTATCCGAGTACAAATATTCAAAGATAGAGCCCCACATACACCATTGGAATTCAAAGCGCGGGGTGAACTGATGATGTACCGTTGTAAATAAAATTATCTCACTTTTTGAGGAAATTAATTTTCTTAACAGAGTGGTTTCCACTTTCCAATGGATTTATGTAGGGCTATCTTTGAATTTTTTTTAATGGGCTACAATTATGTGCTTTTGCCTTTTTTCTCATGAGTCATGGCTTCATGGGTTAGGTTGGTTTTGCATTTTCCACTAATTGGTTGGGTTGATTTGCTTTTTGAGTAATTTTACGTTATTTGTTAATTTGGGATACCACTTTTTGAACCATTCATTTAAGTATGCATGGTTAATATTTTAAGAAATTCATTAGGTAAATCTCTCCTGGACTAGTGTAGGATTTGTGATGCATAGCCAAAAAAAAAAAAAAAGTGTAGGATTTGTTATAGCAGTGTCATTTAATCATATGGTGCTGTTAGCTTAAGAAGAATAATATTAAAAATAAATAAACAATAATGTATGCATAAACTGACAGTGAATATAATCCAGAAAAATTGAACAAGAACATAGAAAAGCGAGGAAGGAGAGAGTTACAAGGTGAAAAAAAAAGCCTGCCTATTCTCTCTCAGTTGTCAGAGGCTCGGTTGGGAGCATATTCTCGCTAACCCACTAAAACACCCTTATTAATGTTGTGCTTCACCAAATTCTCCTATTTTATTAGAGCATTCCTATTAGACTGAACATTTGGCCGAAAACAACTCAAAATAAGGAAGAGGCAGCAAAACCATGCACCATCAGCCTCCCTATACCATTGAAAATCTGCAATTGATGAACAGTAGCTCGCCCAACTTAGGGAGCTACTGTTCATCCCTCGGGGCATAAAAAAAGAATTGTTTCTCTCTCTTGCAAGCTGTCTCCCTCCTTTCCGAAGCTGGAGTTCGCGCCAAAAATACCGGTGCTCAGCGAGAGGAAGACCAGCAGCTCCAGTAGCCATTCTTGAGGTATTTTGCTTCAATTTCTTCCATTTCTTCTTCTATCTGATGATTAAAACTTTGTTGTATTGTGCTGAAGGGTGATACCCGGTTGTGTGTTTGTGATTAAAACTTGAGATAATTTTTCTTAGATGAAATTATTTGTTATTTGCTCATGGATAATACTTCCTTTTTTGCAATCTCCTTTTTAAGAACACTATCAACCACGTTACTGTCCAGTTTCATTCGTTATCTACTAAAGGGACGTGCTTCAATTCTTACATTTTCCTTTTACCTTGTTCTGCAATCTCCATTTGTTGCGGTACTTTTCGTTTTTAGATTCCTTCATTTTAGAGTCAGAAGAGACATTTGAAATGACCCAAGAATGCGAATTTCAATCAGTGATTATTAGCTTACTAATATTTTTATATCATTGCTATATATAATATATTGATAGGATATTCTGATTTTTTGTATTTTTCCTTACTGATTGTCTGTTTAGATATAAAGTTCAAATTTTTAATTATGCTAAAGCTTGATATAAGTTCATTGTCATTTCTTCTATTTGTGAATTTATGATGCTCTAAAAAAAGAACCTTAGGCAGAACCATGGATAATTGGATATAAATATGTTAACAATGTTCAATGAATAGAGTTAGGTAGCAAAATATATGCCATATAGCAACCACTAGGTGTTTATCCTAATTTTGTTATGCATAAATTTTTGTTATGTGTTTATCTTGTTGCTTTACATATAGGCTTACTATTATTTATTATTTGACAAGGAATGGATTCACTAGCAAGAGAAGATGTGTTCTTCACAAATCTTTTAGAAGAGTCTAACATGAGTATCGATTTTGTCATGGAATCTGAACAATTGGAATCCCCACAATGTGAAGTATGTACCAAACAATCTCCATCCGAAAATCAATTGGGGTCCATTGCTAAGAAACCAGCACGGGGTGTTAAGTTCACCGTAGAGGAAGACCTTCTCCTTGTATCGGCGTGGCTTAATATTTCCATGGATCCAATAGTAGGGAATCAGCAAAAACGCAATACTTATTGGGATAACATTTATGAGTATTTCGAGAAAGAGAGGACATCTTGCATTAGCCGTAGTGCAAACTCTCTAATGCATCGTTGGTCAACGATTCAAGTTAAGACTAACAAGTTTTGTGGGTGCTTAGCCCAGGTTGAAAGGAGAAATGAAAGTGGTTTGAATGAGCAAGACAAGGTATTTTTTTTTTTTTAAGTGATGTCAAAATTTAACGCACCAATACTATATATTCACTAATCCAATTTGCATTTGTTAATTTTTCAGATTTGTCGAGCAAAGGAAATGTTTAGAAGTTTACTTGGTGCCCCATTCCAATTTGAACATTGTTGGAATGTCTTGAGGCATAACCCAAAATGGGTGGATCGTTGTGCAAAAGAAAAACAAAAAAAAAGACCAGCTGCAACATCTTCTGCTTCAGAGCCGATACAATTAGAGGAAAATGATGCTTCCCAAGCTGCCTTTGTAAACTTAGAGAGACCACTTGGTAGGAAGTCTGAAAAGGCTCGACTAAATAAACGAAAGAGTAGTGATAGCTTGTGTGCAAATCTTGAAGGGATATTGACTGACATGCAAGAAGCAAAGAAATTAAAATCAGATGGAAAAAAAGAAATTCTTGAGAGGGCAAGTTCTCAAACTGAACAACTCATTCAGATTAGGAAAGCTGAGGTTGACAATGCTAAAGCTCGGGACCAAGAGTTGATTCAGCTTAAGCAAGAAAAGATTAAGCTGGAACGAGCAAAAGAAGAAATGGAAATTATAATGATGGATATATCTAGCTTGACTGCTCAGCAACAACACTACATCCGTCAACGCCGCCTAGAAATCATTGAGCGTCAAACTAAGACTACATAGTGAAACTTTGCAAATTTTTTGTTTTTGTGTAATTAAGAGTACATATGCTCTCTAACTTGACTTACTTTGCAAAGTTTTTTTGATTTTGTTGTGAAAGTTAGATACTATTTCTAACTTGTCAAAATTTGCAAGTTTTGATTTTTTTTTGTTAAAAGTTAGATGTTTCTAACTTGTCAAACTTTGCAAATTTTGATTTTGTTAGTTATATGTAATTAAGTTTTGTTAAATAGCATTATGGATCATGCAAACAATGTTGTCAACAGCTTGATATATAAACTTGTTTGTACTAGCTTTGATGTTCATTTTTTATATTCTGCAATCTTATTGTTGTGTGTCGTTATGGATTGGAATTGTTTATGTATCTCTTTCCCTTGAGTAATAACTGGATTTATTCAGAGGAATGGAACTATAGATTTCATTGATTGAGATGCTAGCCTAGGTGGTTGGATATGCCTTGATTATGTAATTAAAAACTATACTCAAATAGCAAATGTTTGATTAAGCATTTGAATAAATCAAGCACAAGTATATGTACGCAATTGATAAGTGAGAGATAGAGATTAAAAATCAGAAAATGACACTCCCAGGTACATCCAGGAGACTGGCTTTTTAATCCAGGCGACTGGCTTTTTATTCAGGGAGTTTTTAAAGCTTAATCCAGGCGCCTGGATCATGAGCCAAAAATTCTCTGCCTGACTCAGTCGCCTGGACACCTTATACAGGCGCCTGGATGTACGTGGAAAAACTTTTTGAGGCTGACTCAGTCGCCTGGACATATAATCCAGGCGCCTGTATCTGTTGGTTATGTGGAGCACTAGTGCAACACATGAATGGTGTATAACATGGGATTATTGCTCATAGTCAACAAATGTGTTCTAAAAAAAAGAAGAAATTGCTTCTCACCTTAGAAGATACAAATGGTGCATAACATGGGATTATTGCCCTTAGTCAACAATTGTGGCTTATGAAGAAAGAAGAAAACATGCAAGTAGGTGGAGGCATATAGGATTGCAACTCATATGTCTTACATGTCGGCTACTTCAACAAATGGTTCTCACCTTAGTCAAAAGTGTGGGGGGACAAATTGATGAGTCATTACGGCTGCAACATGTGCAAGAGAAGAGAGAAATTGTCACGGCAATTTCTCTATAAAATGAATGAAGAAAACACTAAATAGTCAAGCCTATGTGTGTGAATCACATGGGATGATAACCCATGAATCTCCAAAGGTCATACAAGTTGGCTACTTGTAGATTTGGCCAAAGATTGTGCTGACAATGTTGAAATTGTATGTTCACTATCGGCTGGCTTTTATTGAAGTTGATATCAAGCCTATTATAAATATAAGCTTTGTACGTGAGAAGAATAAGGAGCAGCAGTAGGAACAAAGAAGATATTTTTTAGTGTTGTCCTTCTGTAAGTGCTGCGTGAGAGAAAGAATAGAGAGAATATTTCTCTGTTATTATTCTTTAGTACAAAGAGCTTATTGGGTGTATTTGGGGTTTGGGTTAGTGAGAGTGTTTTTCATGCCACCTTTGTAATCTCCCTATTTTATAGTGAAAGATCGCTGCAACTCTGTGGACGTAGCCCAAGTGGTGAACCACGTAAATTTTGTGTCGTGTGAATTTTTCTTTTGTGTGTTCTTCTCCATTTTGCATCTCACAAGTTCTAGGAATATTGTTTGTTATTCCTAACAACTGGTATCAGAGCATAGGTTCGAGTGGGAGCAATGACCGGAGAAGAAGGAAAGGTATCCGGAATCGAGAAGTTTGATGGCACAGATTTTGGGTATTGGAGAATGCAGATAGAAGATTACCTCTATGGGAAGAAATTACATCTACCTCTTTTGGGGGAGAAACTAGAAGATATGGAAGATGCAGAATGGACTCTTCTTGATAGACAGGTGCTCGGAGTTATTCGATTAACTTTGTCAAGAACAGTTGCACATAACGTTGTGAAGGAAAAGACTACAGCGGAACTGATGACGGCTTTGTGTGGCATGTATGAAAAACCATCGGCCAACAATAAGGTGCACCTGATGAAGAAGTTGTTCAATCTAAAAATGGCGGAAGGTACTGCTGTGGCGCAACATCTAAATGAGTTCAATACGATCACCAATCAATTGTCCTCAGTGGAGATTGAATTTGATGATGAGATTCGCGCATTAATTGTTTTGGCTTCTTTGCCAAACAGTTGGGAGGCTATGAGAATGGCAGTGAGCAATTCTGCTGGGAAAGGCAAACTCAAATATAATGATATTCGAGACCTGATTCTAGGCGAGGAGGTTCGTAGGAGAGATGCAGGTGAAACCTCAAGTTCTGGCTCTGCCTTAAACCTTGAGGCAAGAGGTAGAGGAAAAGACAGAAACTATAATCGGGGCAGATCAAAATCCAGAAAAGGTAGAAGTAAATCCAAACCAGGGCGACAATTGGAATGTTGGAACTGTGGCAAGACCGGCCACATTAGGAAGAATTGCTGGGAACTGAAAAAGAAGAATGAGAACGACTCTGCAAATGTCGTGACAGAAGAAGTGCATGATGCACTACTTCTCTCTGTTGACAGTCCCATTGAATCCTGGGTCTTGGACTCAGGAGCCTCGTTTCATACCACTGCACACCAAGAAATCATCCAGAATTATGTTGCAGGTGATTTTGGCAAGGTGTATTTGGCTGATGACGAAGCCTTGGACGTTGTGGGTATGGGAGACGTACGCATTACACTGCCTAATGGGTCTGTGTGGTTGTTGCAAAAGGTTCGACATGTTCCTGAGTTGAAAAGAAATCTAATTTCTATTGGACAACTTGATACTGAAGGACACACAATACTCTTTATGGGTGGTACATGGAAGATCACAAAGGGAGCTATGGTTGTAGCTCGAGGAAAGAAAACTGGTACTTTGTATATGACTACAAGTCCAAGAGACACGATTGCAGTTGCTGAAGCAGGTACTGATACAAACCTGTGGCACCGTAGGCTTGGTCACATGAGCGAAAAAGGGATGAAAGTTCTTTTGTCAAAAGGTAAACTACCAAATTTAAAGTCTGTTGAATTTGACATGTGTGAAAGTTGCATTCTTGGGAAGCAGAAAAAGGTTAGTTTCTTAAAAGGCGGCAGAACACCAAAATCTAAAAAATTGGAGCTGGTACATACAGACTTGTGGGGGCCTTCCCCAATTGCATCCCTCGGAGGTTCACGGTATTATGTTACATTCATTGATGACTCGAGTAGAAAGGTATGGGTTTATTTTTTGAAAAATAAATCTGAGGTATTTGAGACCTTTAAGAAATGGAGGGCCATGGTTGAGACTGAAACAGATTTAAAGCTGAAATGTCTGAGGTCAGATAATGGAGGAGAGTACATAAATGGAGGGTTCAAGGAGTTTTGTGCTGCAAATGGAATTAGAATGGAGAAGACTATTCCTAGGACACCACAACAAAATGGTGTGGCTGAGCGCATGAATCGAACCCTCAATGAGCGTGCCAGAAGTATGAGGTTGCATGCTGGGTTACCTGAAACTTTCTGGGCTGATGCAGTTAACACTGCAGCTTATTTGATAAACCGGGGACCATCAGTCCCCTTGGAGTTCAGAATACCTGAAGAGGTTTGGAGCGGAAAGGAGGTAAATCTTTCCTATTTGAAAGTTTTTGGGTGTGTCTCTTATGTTCACATTGATTCTGATGCACGTAGCAAACTAGATGCTAAGTCTAGAAAATGTTTTTTTATTGGCTACGGAGATGAGACCTTTGGCTACCGATTTTGGGATGATCAAAATCGAAAAGTTATCAGAAGTAGAAATGTAATATTTAATGAACAGGTTATGTACAAGGACAGGTCAAGTACAAAACTAGATGACGTGAAGGTAGAACAAAAGAAGTCTGAGTTTGTCAACTTAGATGAATTTTCTAATAACACCATGCAGAACAGTGGTCAAGAAGAGAAGGAGAATGCAAACCCACAAGTAGAACAGTGTACACCTGCAATTACTGTTTGCAGGTCTTCCAGGAACATTAGACCTCCACAACGATTTTCACCCTCTTTGTTTTATATTTTGCTAACTGATGGTGGTGAACCTGAGAGCTATGATGAAGCTTTGCAGATTGAAGACTCAATCAAGTGGGAGCTTGCCATGAAGGACGAGATGAACTCACTTATGACAAGTCAGACTTGGGAGCTAACTGAGTTACCACAAAGGAAGAAGGCCCTACACAACAAGTGGGTGTACAGGGTGAAAGAAGAGCATGATGGAAGCAAGCGTTACAAGGCCAGATTAGTAGTCAAGGGGTTTCAACAGAAGGAAGGTGTTGACTACACTGATATCTTCTCTCCAGTTGTGAAGCTGACTACAATCAGATTAGTACTGGGAATTGTGGCTACAGAGAATTTACATCTTGAACAATTAGATGTGAAGACTGCTTTCCTCCATGGTGATTTGGAGGAAGATATTTATATGAGTCAGCCACAGGGATTCATAGTGCAAGGAAAGGAGAACCTAGTATGCAAATTGAGAAAGAGCTTGTATGGTTTGAAACAAGCCCCAAGACAATGGTACAAGAAATTTGACAGCTTTATGTATAGTACTGGGTTCACAAGGTGTCAAGCAGACCATTGTTGTTATGTTAAGAGTTTTGACAACTCTTATATCATCTTATTATTGTATGTAGATGATATGCTCATTGCAGGGTCCAGTATTGAGGAGATTAACAACTTGAAGAAACACTTGTCTAAGCAGTTTGCAATGAAGGATTTGGGACCTGCAAAACAAATCCTTGGTATGAGAATCATCAGAGACAGGGCCAATGGTACATTGAAGCTTTCACAGACAGAGTATGTAAAAAAGATCCTCAGTAGATTTAGCATGGATGAAGCTAAACCAGTAAGCACACCCTTGGGTAGTCATTTCAGACTAACTAAGGACCAGTCACCAAAGACGGAGCAGGAACAGGCCTACATGAGCAAGGTGCCTTACGCCTCAGCTATTGGTAGTCTTATGTACGCTATGGTTTGTACAAGACCAGACATTGCACATGCAGTGGGAGTTGTGAGTAGGTACATGAGTAACCCAGGAAAGCAGCATTGGGAGGCAGTCAAGTGGATTCTGAGGTATCTAAAAGGTACTTTAGGCACATCTCTTTGCTTCACAGGAGCTGATATGAAATTAACAGGTTATGTTGATTCCGATTTAGCTGGTGATGTTGACACTAGGAAGAGTACCACTGGTTATGTGTATACTTTGGGTGGTATTGCAGTAAGTTGGGTTTCAAGGTTGCAAAAGATAGTTGCTCTCTCTACCACAGAAGCAGAATATGTGGCTGTAACTGAGGCAGGAAAAGAGATGGTCTGGTTACAAGGTTTCTTGGAAGAGTTGGGTCAAAGGCAGAAGAAAGGTATTCTACACAGTGATAGTCAGAGTGCTATTTTTCTAACAAAGAATCCAGAATTTCATTCCAGAACAAAGCACATACAATTGAGATATCATTTTATTCGTTCTCTGCTTGATGGTGGGCAATTAACACTTGAGAAGATTCTTGGAGCTAAGAATCCAGCAGACATGTTAACTAAAGGAGTTACCATTGAGAAACTGAAGTTGTGTTCAACTTCAGTTGGTCTTCTAACTTGAGGACAGGTGAATGAGTTGTAGCGATGGCGATTATGCTTGGAGGCATACAGTTGGTATTGGTAATTGGACCAGTGCTCCAAGTGGGAGATTGTTGGTTATGTGGAGCATTAGTGCAACACATGAATGGTGTATAACATGGGATTATTGCCCATAGTCAACAAACGTGTTCTAAAAAAAAGAAGAAATTGCTTCTCACCTTAGAAGATACAAATGGTGCATAACATGGGATTATTGCCCTTAGTCAACAATTGTGGCTTATGAAGAAAGAAGAAAACATGCAAGTAGGTGGAGGCATATGGGATTGCAACTCATATGTCTTACATGTCGGCTACTTCAACAAATGGTTCTCACCTTAGTTAAAGGTGTGGGGGGACAAATTGATGAGTCATTATGGCTGCAACATGTGCAAGAGAAGAGAGAAATTGTCACGGCAATTTCTCTATAAAATGAATGAAGAAAACACTAAATAGTCAAGCCTATGTGTGTGAATCACATGGGATGATAACCCATGAATCTCCAAAGGTCATACAAGTTGGCTACTTGTAGATTTGGCCAAAGATTGTGCTGACAATGTTGAAATTGTATGTTCACTATCGGCTGGCTTTTATTGAAGTTGATATCAAGCCTATTATAAATATAAGCTTTGTACGTGAGAAGAATAAGGAGCAGCAGTAGGAACAAAGAAGATATTTTTTAGTGTTGTCCTTCTGTAAGTGCTGTGTGAGAGAAAGAATAGAGAGAATATTTCTCTGTTATTATTCTTTAGTACAAAGAGCTTATTGGGTGTATTTGGGGTTTGGGTTAGTGAGAGTGTTTTTCATGCCACCTTTGTAATCTCCCTATTTTACAGTGAAAGATTGCTGCAACTCTGTGGACGTAGCCCAAGTGGTGAACCACGTAAATTTTGTGTCGTGTGAATTTTTCTTTTGTGTGTTCTTTTCCATTTTGCATCTCACAAGTTCTAGGAATATTGTTTGTTATTCCTAACAGTATCAACCTATAAAAACTTTTTAAAGCTGACTCAGTCGCCTGGAAACATTATCCAGGTGCCTTGATATGCGATTTCTGGGTTTTGTAAAATCGATACACAAGAATTTTCTCTCACTTCTCTCATTCTCTCTCTATTTTTCTCACTCTCTCTCCTAGGGTTTTAGTCGAAAATCACTCCCAATCATTTTCCAAGCCCTCAATCACTCCCAATCACATTCAATCACTCTCAAAACTCTCAAATTCCAAAAGCCCCCAATTCAAAACCCTAACTCCTTTAATCCGAATGGCTCCAAAGAAATCCGTGAGTGAAGGACCAAGGAAAAGGCTCAAATCAAAGGCTCAAAGGGAGGAAACTCCATCAATAGACAAAAGCTTCCGTTCTTCCGATCATTCGGTAAGATTCCTCAAAGAAATTTCTCATAGAACGGTAGTTTTTGGAAAAATTGTTGATTTCAATTACTTTGATAATCACCACATTCATCTTAAAGAGCTGTTTGAAGCTCAAGGATGGGTAAATTTCCTTTCTTTGCGTCAAACTCAATATACCACTCTTGTTAAACACTTTTACACACACTTTGAATATCAATATGGCAAAATCACCTCCTATGTGAATGGTAAATCCATTTCACTCTCCCATTCCGATTTGGCCTATCTTACAAGTTCCTTGCAGTGGGACTATTCAACGTTATACTGCATGCAATTCGAAGGGTATAACCCTTTAGAGTCAATTAGGCAAATGTGTGGAAATCCTAGCATTGAAGTAGCCGTTAGACCTAAAATTTTCGAGCTCACATTAGAAAGCCGACTCATTCATCACATCATAACCCACAACATCCTTCCTAGGAGTGGTTCATACGAATACATCTCTTATCTAGACGCCTTCATCATATGGTGCATTCTCAACAAGGTCAAACTTGACCTTGCATTCTATGTTGGATGGCACATGGACACTTGTGTCAAAAAGAAGAATGGTGCCCTCCCATACGGTCTCCACATCACTACTATACTCAATCATTTCAAAGTAAATGTAAGTGGTGAAAAAGAGACGCGAAATGCAATTCCAACGGATTTTTATGGTGAAACTACCATGAAACAAATGAAGTATGAATTCAACAATAACACATGGGTTAAGAAGGATGCTCATGTGGTAGAAGAAATGGATGAAGAAGCTTAAATAGCTGAAGCTGATGCTCAAGGAAATGAAGAAGCAAGGCAAGAGGATCAAGAGCCTCCAACCGCACCTTCTAGCTCCTCTCGTGTCAATGAGGACAACTTCCAACTCATGTTTGGACGTTTGGACTCTTTGGCCACTAGTTTTGAGAACTTCTCATCTATGGTTACTCAAACATTCTCAACTTATAATGAGAACTTTGCTAGTTTGGCTCAATCCATGGAGGAAATCAATGAGCGTTTGAGGAATCATGGGATGTAGTTATTTGTTTTCATTTTTGTTTTTGATGATGTCAAAGGGGAGAAAAGATGACATTTTGTATTGACATATTATTGGTATTATGTAATTGACATTTTGGTTATGTATTATGTATTGGTTAAACCAAATCAATGGAAAGAAAATATTGAATGGTTGTTGGAAATACATGAACCAAAATTGAATACTTGGTTAATGCTAACAACACATTATGATATCTTGCAATAATATGTTGAGTAGTTGTTTTATTGGACCGACATGGTTAATCAATATCAAGCAAATGCAAAGTCGACATAAATACAAAATAATTGAAGACCAAATCATTGAGTTTTGTAAAGTTTATGATATTTTAGTACTAAGGCTCAAACTTTAAAATTCAACTCAAAATGAATTTAAAAAATAAATCATTTTTATGGTTCTGGGCTTTGGAAGAGTATCTCTTTGGGTTGGGACGAGTTCATGAATCACATTGAATTCTCTGCTGGTAGGGGGGACTGTATCAGATTCTGGTATGATAAGTGGTGCGGTGAGGTGGCCCTCAAGGACTTGTTTCCTGTCCTGTTTGGCTGTTCTACCAATAGGAATGCCTCCATTGACTCGGTTGTGGACAGAGCCTCATCCACTGCTGGTGTTTGGAACATTTCTTTTATTAAAGATTTTAATGACTAGGAGCTACCTTTGGTTGCTGCATTCTTCCAATTTCTGCACCCCCTTCTCCCGAGACATGATAGGATGGATTCCAAGGTTTGGAAGCATCGGCAATCTGGTCAGTTTGATGTTAGCTCCTTCTATTCTGCTCTTCAAGGGTCTAATAGGATGCAGTTTCCTTGGAAAAGCATTTGGGGTGTTAAAGCTCCTCGACGTATTTCCTTTTTTATTTGGACAGCGGCAAGGGGTACAATTTTGACTTGTGATAACTTAATGAGAAGGGGTCATATTATGGCTGGCTGGTGTTGCATGTGCAAGCACAATTGGGAGACAGGTGATCATCTTCTTCTCCATTGTGAGACAGCTTCTGCCCTTTGGTCGTTTATTCTTCAAGCTTTTCGGATTAACTGGGTGATGCCCGCTAAGGTGATTGATTTACTCTTTGGGTGGTACAACTGGTTTGGAAAGCATTCTTCTGGTGTTTGGAACCTTGTTCCGCTTTGTTTGATGTGGACGTTGTGGCAAGAGAGGAATCGGCGGATTTTTGAGGGCTTGGAAAAATCAACAAGTCAGATTAAGGAACAATTCTCGGGCTTGTTATATGACTGTTCCAAATCATGGGGGTTCACAGATGCATCTTCTTTACCTGACTTCGTTGTGTCTTTTACTTCTGATTAAATTCTGTTTTTGGCTTCTTTGTTTCTTGTACCTCCTGTATAGTGCATGCTTTATGCACTTGGGAGTTTTTTCAGATTAATAAAGATCTTATTACCTATAAAAAAAATAAAAAAATAAATCATTTAGTCCAAAATTCATTTTATAAATAATATTTATAGGACTAATGTATTTTCAAGGAAAATTAATTAAACTGCTCAAAAGGATTAAAATATAAAAGTTTGATTATTTAAAGAAAGCCAAAATTAGCCCAAGGTTGAAAAAAGAAGGATGCAGGCGCCTGCATCAGGGGTCCAGGCGACTGGATCCTTGATCCAGGTGACTAAAACTGTCCCAGTCGACTGCCCAAAAGTTTCTGTCTGATCCGGGCGACTGGTACACTAATCCAGGCGACTAGATTAGTGAGGTCTGGATAAATACAGTCGCCTGGACTCCCTATCCATTCGACTGGATTGTGCTGCAATCTAATATTTTCTGCATTCATTGTGCAGACAGCTCCAACACCATACATCTGGACATAAAACAACACTAAGGTGAATCAAGTTGTCCTTATTTCAAGACTATATAATTCACATTAATACAAATTTTAAAATTACAAACACCTAAGGGCAATTGTTTCAAATACTAGCATTTTACATTAATACAAAATTTAAACTTACAAACACCTAGGGGCAATTGTTTCAAATACTAATATTTTACATTAATACAAAATTTAAACTTACAAACACCTAGGGGCAATTGTTTCAAATACTAATATTTTACATTAATACAAAATTTAAACTTACAAACACCTAGGGGCAATTGTTTCAAATACTAGTATTTTACATTAATACAAAATTTAAAATTACAAAAGCCTAGGAATTACTATGTAGTTGCCACAAGTGCTCCACAAGGTCAGATTGGAGTTGTGAATGAGTTTCTCTGTCTCTAATTTGACGATGACGTTGAATGAAGTCCATAAATTCAAGTGTAGGAGCGTGTGACACTGGATCAAGGGTAGTTTCATTGAATTGCTCATAATCACCACGTTCAACTTCATCGATATGACGCTCATCTTCAATGATCATGTTATGTAATATTATGCAGGCCGTCATAATGTCTTTAAGTGTTTCAATTTGGAAAAAACGTGCAGGTCCATGAACAATTGCAAAACGTGATTGAAGCACTCCAAATGCACGCTCCACATCCTTCCTTGCTTCCTCTTGCTTTTGAGCGAAAAGAGTTTTTTTTGGTCCTCGTGGAGATGGAATTGTTTTAACAAATGTTGACCACATAGGATATATGCCATCAGCAAGATAATATCCCATTGTATAGTTGTTACCGTTGATTGAGTAATTGACTAAAGGAGCACGCCCTTCAGCAAGCTCAGTAAATACGGAAGAACGTTCTAACACGTTGATGTCGTTATGAGATCCGGGTAACCCAAAGAATGCATGCCATATCCATAGATCATATGATGCCACAGCTTCCAAAATAATTGTTGGTTCATGAATATGACCAGTAAAGTTACCTTGCCATGCAGTGGGACAATTCTTCCATTTCCAGTGCATGCAATCAATACTCCCTAACATCCCGGGAAATCCACGGCTTTCGCCCAATGCTAGCAATCTGGCAATGTCATTATTGGTTGGTGACCGTAAGTACTCTTCAGAAAAATTTGAAACCACAGCTTTAACAAATTTTTTTACGCATTTTATTGCGGTTGATTCTCCAATACTCACATATTCGTCACAGACATCAGCTGTTGTTCCATAAGCTAGCATTCTTATGGCGGCGGTCATCTTTTGCAAGGAAGACAACCCAAGCCTTCCAGCAGCATTCCTTCGTTGGACAAAGTATGGCTCAGTCGCTTCTAGCGTAGACTTAATACGTAGGAAAAGAGAACGACTCATTCTAAACCTTCTTCGAAACATATTCGGAGGATATAATGGTCGTTCAGCAAAATAGTCACGGAAAATCCTTTCGGTGGCTTGCACAAAATCACGACGAATAAACGTGCGGCGTCGAGGTGGTCTTGATCCTCCACCACTATTCAAACGTTCTTCTTCAATAGCAAAACGTAAAATCATCTCCACCTCATCATCAGAGGAGGATGAGGAGTCGTTAGCAATTATGTCAAATACAGGATGACGATCCATTGAATGACCAGACCACCTATTCTTCAATTTCAAACTTTCTTTCACAATACTCTGAAAAGATTGAACCAAAACATCATATATTAGATTAGTAATACAATATTTCAAATAAATTAAGAGCAAGTATAGAGCCTAGAAGATAATCTTGTTCTTTGAAAATTAAATAGTGTTAAAGATAAGGATGAGACATTCAATATGTAAATGACTATAGGATATTCCTTTTGTGTGTATGCTTGCACAATGTTCACTTTTTATGTTAAAATTGGAATACATAATACATTTGGCATACATAATACATTGACAGCTCAATGAGACGTGATTTTGTAAATTTTCTGTGGTTGTTTATAGATGACGTTCTAGTAGAAATTAAGGACTTTTAACATATAACTTCCATTTACATTTATGAAACATCATCTAGTCATGAAGGACATAATCTACCTTACCCTTCAATGCATATTCTATACATAAGCAAAAAAATGCAATGCAATGTAAATTTCCCCAAGCAAAAAAATGCAATGCATATTCTAAAATATAAAAATAACTAATAGTCTAAAATAAATCCAAGTGACTGATGACATAGTGTAATAGTAATTAGTGTGAAACAATGAAATAAGTGAAAGCATAAAAGAGACAATTTTTTTTTTTTTAATCAGTAAAAAATACAAATTGCTATCACTGGGCTATATCAATTTAAAATTAATTAGAATATTACACTATGTTTCATGCTTAATATTAGACTATTTATAATGCTTTCACTATTTATAATGCATGGGCTATAGCAAGTGAACCTACGAAATTTAAAAAATTAAAAAACAAAAAGCTTGACTGGGCTACACAGCTCCGCCACTGATTGGCTGGATAGAAACTGCTGAAGCTCCAGTTGAGATTTATTCATTCTTGTAATTTGTTTGTGATTTGTAAGTTTGGTTCTATCAATAAAAGTTTTCTACTATGTTAATAAAAAAAAACAGAAACTGTTGAACCTGAAGCTGATTTTAATAGAAATTTTATTTTTATTTTTGGAATTTTCAGATTCTAGGGAACCACCTTGAACCGATGGGTGTGGGTTCTCGCCGGACGCCGGACGCCGGTAATGGGTTCTCGCCGATCGGAAAACAGAAGAAAATGGGTACAAGAAGAAAGAGGGAGGGGGGAGAATACACCAGGCGGGAACAGAGGAGAGGGAGACGGAAGAAAAAAAATGAGGGGAGAATAGCGGGAATAGAGGGAGAGAGAGAGAGGGAAGAAAAAAAATGAGAAAAGTTGGTATTTTGGGAGTTGTGAAAAAAAATATAAATATAAATGAAATAATAAAATATATTAAAAAATGAGGTAGTAAAATTAGAATGGGAAGTCTGATATAGTAGAGCTTTAGCTAAACAAGCAAAAGTGGGTTTTTTAGAACCCATTTGAGGAAAAATATAGGGAGTCTAATAGGAATGCTCTTACTACTACTTTTTGTTTCTAACCCCTTCCAAACAAATGCACATTCCTCAATGCCACTCTTTTTTTTTACCCTTCTCAGATCTTCAATGCCACTGTTTAATAATTGGTCTTATACTCGGTAAAATGCTTGTATGACTAACAATTTTAAGGCAACGGATTATAATTGATTTGTAACATTTTAAGTGACATATGAATTAAATAAATGAAATTAAATACCTACTATCTTGTAATAAAAATTATACTATTAATAAATTAAATACCCACTACCCAATTATATGCTCCAATTAAATGGTCTTATTAATTAATTCAGATATAAATAGATATATTACAACTAAATCTGTTAAACACAATATATGTTATTTCAAATATGCATTTAAATTACAACTTGAGTATTTGCCCCAACTTGAGTATTCAATCCCTAGGATCCTCAAATTTATTCCTCTCTTCAATATTGTTTCTTTTTCAGGTTTGTATCAATTTATATCATATTTTCTTTTTGTTTGCGTCTAATTTACTTACTATTGTACAATTATTTTCTAATATTTAATATTTAATATTTAAGTGAAAATAAGAGCTTGGGTAAGATAAAGTTTAAATAAGTATTATCTTCATTTTCGTCTTTTCTCAGGTTAAGTTTCTATGTGTTTGTTATGTTGATAATTGCATATTTGAAAATTATATTTTCTTTATTTAAAGAGCAAAGATTTGTTTAGATTATAAACTACTATAATTAGGTTGGGTTTTTTTTTCCAAGTTGAATGCTAAATAGTTATAAATACTTATAGATACATCGAAAAATGATACTTTAACTCTATTTGTGGTTTGGCCATAAAAATTTCGTTTCCTTTTTGCTTTAAAACTTAAATCAATAATGATAGTCATTGTATGACAATAGACCTTCGTGAAGGCTGAAAATGAGCATGAGGCAGAAATCCCATGTTTTTAAAATATTCATTTGAATTATTATGTGAAATTCTTTCGTGAGTTATATGACTCTAACTTTAATTATGTAAAAGGATGTTATTCTATCATGAGATACCTTAATAAATTGATCTTAAAGGATGGAGTAAAACGTGTCTCATTGTTATTAGTAATCTCAATTGATTTTGATCATATGGTTTTTTTTTTTTGCATGTAGATGCATTAGCTGAGTTGGTCTTGAAGAGAGTGGAGGATATAGTTAGATGAGTGAGTTTTTCTACACAATATGCAATATGTATATTTTACATTCAAAGTATTTTTGTATTTTTGCTTGGTTAAGTTGTAGTCCTCTATTTTTTGCAACCAAAAATGCTTTTTTTTTTTTTTTTTTACAATTTCTGATACTATTTAATGAAATATAATAAAAATCAGTATAATACATTTGATGAGATATAATAAAATGATCATTTCTATTTTTAAGCGTAAAGAAAAATTATTTACATTTTCTATTTTACACTTCTTTTTTCTTTTTGTTATTATTTCTTCCTTCTTCTTAGTTAAGTTGCTTTGTTAGAAACATATTTTTAGAAAAATAATGAAAAAGAGCCGCACATTGCGTGGGTTATAGTCTAGTATTATCAACCTCCTCCAAATGCAACCACATCAGATTTTCTGCTCCCATACTATTCCACCCCATCCATCTCTCTCTCACATGCCTTAATCTCTAACACTCTTTCTCTCTCTCTCTCTCTCTCTCTCTCTCTCTCTCTCTCTCTCTCTCTCTCTCTCCTGCCTCTTCATCTCCCTCACCTCTTCACCTCCCATCAGTTTTTAAATTCCACTCTTGTCTTTCTTTTCCTTGACTGCTCATCTCCCTCTCTATTTTTTTTCCATACCCATCTATACATACAATACTTAATAGCCAAGGCTTTGAAATAAATTCAGACTTCTTTTTGTCAAGCCACCCCCACTTATGTCTCTACTGATTACATGTACATTTAAACATTAGTTGATGTTTGACGGTTTTATTTTCCCTAATTTAAAGCCACCCCCACTTATATCTCCACTAATTACCCGTGACTTCCCTTTTAGAATTACCTTAAATTTACATTTAAACATTAGTTAATATTTAACTATTTGTTTTCATATAACATATATCTCAAATTACTGATTGACTACAATATTAGTTGCGACTTGGCATGGTGCAAACTTTTTGAATTCCATGCGTTACTATTCCTCTATCAAACTCCATTAACATAATTTCATATAACCAAAAAACTGATGAGAATAAATTCAATAAGGAGCTGGTGTAAAAATAGAGTTTTACACCCTCCAATAACATCATGCCATCTTAGACTTTTGCAAAAAAAAGTTTAGTACCTACCACACACAATCCCATCTCTTAATACACTATTACCTAAACAAAAATCAAATACAACTTTTACAAATTGACGCCGCCGTCCAAGAAGCCGCCGGAAACACAGCCAAGCGATGAACCATCAGACGACGTTGCCGGAGCTAGAAAAAGGTACCGAAGCCACCGTGAGTTTAGAAAATCCTTTGTAATAAATCGATCTTTCAAATCCCACATCCCCCTCCTTAACTAACTGTCCAGATTTGATCTTCCACTCTGCAAACTTGCTAGATCTTTAAGAAACCCCTTCCCACATTCCTCTTATAATCTCATTCACTATATTCACTATATAAACTATAAAGCCCCCTGTCCCTTCGCATCTGAGCTCCTTATTTTTTATTTTTTATTTTTTTGTGTTATTATTATTTATTAATTCCTGTTAAGATTTTTTTTGGTTTCTCTCTGTGAAAAATATCTATGGAGAAAGAGAGAGACACATGTTTTACAGACCCACGGCGGCTCCATTACCTTTTTCAGACTTCAACAGTGTCATTAGATGGTTCTTCGTCGACAGTGTTTCCGGCGCTGCTTGGACGGCGACGTCTATGTGAGAAAGCGTTTCTGATTTTTTTAGGTAATAGTGTTTTAAGAGGTGAGATTGTGTGTGGTAGGTACTAAACTCTTTTTTGCAAAAGTCTGAGGTGCCATGTTCCTATTGGAGGGTGTAAAACTCTACTTTTACACCGGCTCCTTATTGAATTTATTTTCAAAACTGATTTTCATCTAGCACCCTTCGTATTCCCCCAAACTCCATTACAACACTCATTACGCCACCTATAAGCTTATTCTTGGCTGCCAACATTGTGTTTTAATTGTTTTTAATGCAAATTACTATCACGTTTTGAGATTTTAATTATAAAATAATAAACCGTTACTTACACCCATATCTATATAAGTGGATGTATCACAATTCCGAACAAATATGGTAGAATATTGCATAAGGTATGAGGGTCTATTGAAAAAAGAAACAAACTCAATGGCTTGCCCTTTCCAATATTATCACATCGCAACAAAAAGTAGCTGAATATTCAATTTAATATTACAACAACTTGAAAGGAAGGTAAATTGCAGGTTACATGTACGGTATGTTATTGTAAACCATTTTTATTTTTATTTTTGGTATTGCCTCATTGATGGGCCAAAGTTGTTAAAAAAATATATATATTTTTTAAAGTTTTTGGGCCAAACATGATTCTTGTGATGTTTATTTGAAATATAGACACTTTGTGAAATCGTTTTTGTGAAAGACACTTTTAAACGTAAAAATCATATTTCTAAAAGATACTTTTTGACCAAAATTTTTATATATCTCAAAATCGTCTTTTCTAAAGACACTCTCTGACCAATTTTTGGTCTAAAAGTGTCTTTCAGAAAGACGATTTTCACGTTTAAAAGTGTATTTCATAAAGATGATTTTGAATGAGTCCATATTTCAAATAAACATCACAAGAGTCATGTTTAGTCCAAAAACTAAAAAAAAAATTGTATTTTTTAACAAGTTTAGCTCTCAGGGATGTACAAGTGTACAAATTGTTGAGGCATAAATATTACAAAAATATGCTTATAATTTTATTTTATTTTGGTACAAAAATTCTTTTATTTTATTTTATTATTATTATTTTTTTAATCTTCACCATTTAATTATACCCTAAGTTTTCTCTTTCATCCCACCTTTTCTCTTCTCTCTGCCTCACCTCCGCCCCATCATCTTTAGGCATTAAACTCCCCCATCTTCCCCTGTGTGATTTTTTGACTTCCCCGTTAAATCCAACTCGCCGTTTCGGCACTCCTCCAACCCTCTCTCTTTCGACTCTTCCTCTCCCCATCGTTAATTCCTTTTATTGCAGCCCTTCATTAAAATCGTAGAGGTTTTCTATTAAAACCCACCTTCTCTCTTCGATATCTTTTCTAACTTGTTGAAAATAAAGTTCCTTAAAACAGGGTTGCAATCTTATGTTGATTCCTTTTGTTAAGCAATTAATTACGAGTTGGAGCAAAATGGAAATTGGCTTTCATTTTTTGCTATTACATAATCTATAGAGCAAAATGGGTAAGGCAAAAAAATGCATAGCCAATAAACAATGTTAGCTTTTTTTTTTAATTAATTAATTAATTATTTTTTTATTTTATGGGGGTAGTGATCCTAGAAGTTGCACTAGAGTGTATGTTTAGTACTACATAATAATCCTAACAAAATGGTCTTATGCTATCTGTTGTTTTCTCTCATTCCTTCAACTTGTTTAGTTACACCAATCAAATGACCACGTCACCAAAGCTCACTCATTTGCATACAGAGAAAAGAGCTCCAATGGCTACAACTATCCAACTAATTAATTGCTGGACAGAGTTTGGCTTCAACCCAGATGAGAAAAGAGCTCCAAAGGCTCCTTCTGCCGCTCGCCACTGCTCGATCTGCGATGCCAGAAGATCACTGCCACTGGTATCTCTCTCCGACTCTCTCTCTCTCATATATCTGATTTCTTATTTTCGCGTGGTGTGGATTTGGCTTATTAAGTGGCTGTGTTTAAATGTCAACTATTATGGGTGTATAAATATCAGATTATACTAACGGGTATAATGGTGTATATAATATCATTCAGATATTTAGCTAATATATATATATATATATATATATATCCTCCTCAAAATTAGGGGTAAGGTTGTTTACGAACCAATTTTACCATACCCTGCAAAACCTGGAGTCTTTTGCACTGGTACGACCATTCTACGAGTAATAGTACAATAAAGAAGAAAAAGAGGGGCCCTCAAGGCTTCAAAATGTTTTTGTTAATCATCATGTTTTAAAGTTATATGGTTAGGTACTTTGTTTTTGTGAATAATAAGGTTATGTACTTGCTAGTTATGAAGTTATTAAGTAATATTGTATATATGCTTGTTGCTTGTCTTACATGGAAGAGGGTGAAGTACAGGCAAGAAGAAGAAGCTACAAATACTTTGGCTTTATTACTTGGATTATGTATTCTTCTACTTTACGGTATATCTCGATATTTCTACTTAAGCATCAGTCTGTTTTTCCTTATCATTTTCTCCATCCATAATAACCACATGCTAAATATTTAACTGTCTTTTGGCGTCATTTGAACCAGATCCTAATATTTGGGGAGGTACATTTTGTGATGAAGTAAATTTCCACCCATGGATGCAGGGCCCCAGAAGAAATGCCTTTATCATTTCATAATGGCAGCAAGTGTAACATGGCACACTTTCCAAACTTCCTTTCAAACTTCTTACTTCTAATTAATGATGTTTGTTACCTTGAATAACCCCTAAATCTAAGCCAAAAGAAAAAATCCCCACTTTACAAGGGACCTCTGAGGATGGAGAAAGGATGTTCAAAGAGCATTTGACGATGCCAGCAAGGATTTTGAACCGTCAAGGAAGTAAGTTTTCCCTTTTTACATACTAATAGTGCCAATGATCAAATTTCTAGAAATTTTCCTTCAAATGTTGCTCTATTGCCTTATTAGTTACTTTATATGGCATGCAACTATTTAATTTCTTCTTTCTGTACATTAATCTGTTGGTGTGATTGTCACTCATGATTCAGATCACAGGTGAAGCTCATTAAGCTAGGCACAGCCCGTGGTTGAAGTTATAAGCATGAACAATGGTGTTGTGCACTATAGTGTTGAGTTTTATAGTGATGATGATCTGAAAGATTGACCTCCAAATTCATCTGTTGTAGCCTTTAATGTCCTCTGTTTTCTCCTCATCATCTGGCTTACTTTGAAGGTTTGCATTTCTTTTCCTTTGTTTTTTTTCCTCATAACCTATTTGTGTAATCATTACTACTATAAAATTGCTAAACACCATTCCACCGTGTGGTTATCTAGTTAACTAGTAGCAAGCAAGTTATAGGGGATTAAGAGGTCCAGTCAAAACATCCTTTTTCCATATTGTTTTGTCAATATCAACAGAATATCCACCTCTTCCATTTTAGACATCATGAGTTGCTGATTTATCTCAACCTCGCACATTTTGTAAAATTTTTCCAAATATCACTGTTGTCTCTTTCGGGTCAATCCATATAATTTTAAATTGCAAGAATGATATTAAATTCAGCACACAGAAAAAATTAGTATAATATTTAGTATGTTGTACTCCTTATTGAGAATTTACTAGAATTGGTGGGTGAGGAATCAAAACCCCAGATTGATCTTTGGATTGAGTTTAGAAGAGCTTACACATTGCAAGTATCATTGCTCTTATAAATATCTTGGTTGTAGTTGATTACGTACTCTTCTATTGTACGGAATTTCTTAATATTTCTACTTAATCATCTTTTTGTTTTTCCTTATCATTTCTCCGTCCATAATAACCTCATGCTAAATATTCAACTTTCTTTTGGCCTCATTTGAACCACATATCAGATCCTAATATTTCAGGAAGTACAAGCAAATTTTCACACATGGATGCACATTTGAGAAAGGGCCACAAAAGAAACTCCTTTATCATTTCATAATGACATCAAGGAAGTGTAACATGGCACATATTCCTGAGTAATTGGTTGCAGATGAAAGATGAGTTAGGTAGTTGACTATTTTTCAACTAATGTAAATTCAATCCTTCTGTTTTAGAGTTTGAAATTTTGTTTGCTAATTTTCAAAGTTTAGTGTTACAGATTTAGGAGTTTGAATACAAAGGCGTATAGATTTCTTGTCCTACTGAGTGAAGAGTTTCATGCCATGGAAGAAGGCGAAGAGTGTGTTGTTACCACTAAGAGTCGAGGACACGGGCTGAGAAATGCCTCTTTTATTTTTTCCGTTGGTAGTTGCCAAATTTGGAATGACATTAAAAAAATGGACATACCAAGTTAGTCACTAATATGTGAAAAATAAAAAATAAAAAGAAGAAGAAAGCAATGAAGCCATATTCGCTCTGGGCAATTCAATTCTAATTCGCCTATAGTTAACTTTATATTCGTTTTTCTCTTATTCTGATGCTATTGCCTTTGCCTTTTAATACATGGTCAATAAGTTTTATTTCCAACCCTTAAGGGCCTGAGAATGTTTGGTCTCTTTCATTTATAACATCATGCAAATCGTTCTGTTCTCATTTGGCCTCATTCAATCTAAACATCATGCAAAAGGCTTTATGTACAAAAGGTTCATTACTTATTAAAAAAAAATATAAAATACAATTAAAAAGCCCTGTTATCACTTCAAAGATGCTGCAAACAAGCTTAACCTGTAATCTGATTATCTTTAGTAGTCCATCTGGTTTGGTGACATAAAAGAAAACTAGTTAATTTTTCAGTAACACCTTTACTCAGCCTTCCATGTATTATTTTGAATGATTGAAACCTTTTTTATGCAACATGTAATAATTTTCGTTAAGAAGAAAGATGGAAGCCCTCTTAGCTTGAACCTGTACTTGCTAATCATCTTGTCCATATGTTATAGCGTTACATACTTACTATTTATCAAGTTCCACCTAAGTCAATATATTATTTTGTCCTTTTTCTTTGTCTTAGAGGCATAAGTACTGTTTCATGGCATGGAAGAATGCAAAGTGTACAATCTGGAACAACATTCTTGGTATTTGATTAACTTCTTTTTGCTTTGTTGTGAATTCTCTCTGCTTTCAAGGAGTTTCCTCCTCTGTTCAGTTTTTTTTTCTTTAAGATATAGGCAACTACAGACCACTAGACAAATATATATACTCAATTCCATTTGCTTCTCTCTCAGAATTAATAGTCGATTTTCCAATCAAAACTCATCACAGCATTGTATCTATCATTGGCTTTACTTTCCACCAATCTAATTGCACACCACAATAAGGCCAAACCGTAGCAAGAGTACAAGTCTGATATTGGCCCATGGCAAAAACTAATATGAAGATTTAGTATAAACAGAAAATATGCTTAGTTACATCAATGTAAAGTATCGGACTTGAATATTATTAGTTGCTTAGCATTTGTCTAATTAGCCTTCTGAAGCACTTTAGCTTACCTTGATATCTTTTCTAACTATTGAAAAGAAAGTTTCTTAAAAATGTGTTGTAATCTTATGTTGATTCCTTTTGTTAAGAAAATAATTATGAGTTGGAGCATTGTATACTTTCTAAATGAAGATTGTGGTGTAATCATTATTATGAATATCTATACTATTACAATAAAATTGTTCAACATCATTCCACCGTGTGGTTATCTAAGTTTTAAATGTTGATTTATCTCAGCCTCTCACATTTTGTAAAATTTTTCCAAATATTAATGTTTTTCCTTTTGGTTCCATTCCACATAATGTTAAATTGCAATAGTGGTCTTAAATCTAGCACACAGAAAAATTTAGTATAATATTCAGTATGGTTTACTCCTTATTGATAATTTGCTAGAATTGGTGGGTGGGGAATCAAAACCCCATATTGATCTTTGAATTGAGTTTAGAAAAGCTTAAACATTGCAAGTGTCATTGCTCTTTTCTAGAAAAGCACAATAGAAGAGTAGTTTACAAGGAAGCCCTAATCCAGCCACAAGAAACAATCCACACTTTACATGGCAGCTCTAAGGGTAGAAAAAGGAAGTTCAGCAAGCACTTGGAGATGCAAGAAAGGATTCTGAATTGCCAAGGAAGTAAGTCTTCCCATTTAACATTTTAATATTTCCAATGACCAATTTTCTCAGATTTGTACTTCAAATTTTCTCAGTTTTTTCTTTTTATTGAAATTATACATAGAGTTATTGGGAAAGGCCTTCTTGAATTGCCTGTTTAACAGTGTTGTGCAATGGCAAGTTACTAGTTGTGTCATGTGTGAATAGGATCTTGGTAGGGTCAATATCACTTGAATGATTATGTAAGCTGCCATACCGACGGATAAATTATGACGGGTGAGGAATATGAGATCAATTTCAAAGAGAAAACCCCATCAGGGAGTTCAAGGATTCAGTTGAGGAAGGATATGAGCTTGACACTACCATTCACAAAGGAAAGTGAGGAAGATAATGGCTCTCAAAATATGGTATATGATACATTTTTCCCTTAGCTTACCTTCTGTTCTGTTTGTTTGATTGTCAAATCCATACTTATTGCTTCTTCTTCCTTTTTGTAAAGTCTTTGATAGCTCTGTTTTGTCTTAGGAATTAGAATTATATTTTCTTGGCTTTTTTTTTTATTTTTATTTTTTTATGCTCCTCATCTTGATTCGGAGTAAAAAAAAGTTGCTTCTTTTCTTCTGATTTTGATGCTTGTTAGTGGGTTTTCATCATCTAATACATTGTAGTAGTAAAGTCTACTATAGGAATTGACATTCTGGTGGAGGAAATAATCGGTCCTGACTACTGTTTTGATTGCTCATATATAGCTCATGATGCTTAGACTTCGAAATTCCTCTTAACGTGTTATATCTCCTTGAAATAGAGGTTAGGCTACTAGACTTGATATTTATTTTAGATCATTATCATTTTGTCCATTGTGATTAAAAGTATATAATTCTAACCATTTCAAAAATTATATACTTCTTTACAAACTTTTTACTTCTAATGATGCTTGTTACCTTGAATATCCCCTAAATCCTAGCCACAAGAAACAATCCCTACTTTACAAGGGACCTCTGAGGACAGAGAAAGGATGTTTAGCGAGCACTTGAGGGTGCAAGAAAGGATTTTAAACTGCCACGGAAGTAGGAGAAGCGCCCCGACAAACCTGATGGTGGATTTCATTGTCGTCAAGATCCCATCAGTTTACAACATTATCTTCGGCCAACCCGGACTCTCGCCTTTGTCTGTGGGAGGAGATGAGCAGTACTGCTGATGCTCAATCTGCTCCTTGGCTTCAGGGAAAGAAAGAGCCGCTATTTTATTTTTCCCCTATTACATACTAGTTTTGGGATTGATCAAATTTTCTCGAATTTGTCCTTCAAATATTGCTCTGATGCCTTATTAAGTTCTCTATCTAGCATGCAACAATTGGTATGGTTGCCACTCATCAAGCTAGGCACAGCCCATGGTTGAAGTTATAAGCTCGGAGAATGTTATTGTGTGCTATAGCGTTGATTTTTATAGTGATGTTCTGAAAGATTGACCTCCAATTGCATTTGTTGTAGCCTCAATGTCCTCTGCTTTCTCTTCCACTTAGCAAGGGACTTATGAGTGCTGTTTTGTTAGCTTTTTCATGTTATCTAAGAGGTAGAACAATATAATATATACATATATGTATGTAAACGTGTGTGCGCGCATGTGTGTAATCATTATTACGAATATCTATATTATTACAATAAAATTGTTCAACATCATTCCACCGTGTGGTTATCTACTTTTTAATTGCTGATTTTTAAAAATTTTCCAAATATTACTGTTTTTCCTTTTGGCTCCATTCCATGTAATGTTAAATTGCACTAAAGGTCTTACATCCAGCACACAAAAAAATTTAGTATAATATTCAGTATGGTGTTTCCTTATTGAGAATTTGCTAGAATTGGTGGGTGGGGAATCAAAACCCCATATTGATCTTTGAATTGAGTTTAGAAAAGCTTACACGTTGCAAGTGTCATTGCTCTTTTCTAGAAAAGCATAATAGAAAGGTAGTCTACAAGGGAGCTCTAACCCTGCCACAAGAAACAATCCACACTTTACATGAGAGCTCTAAGGGTAGAAAAAGGAAGTTCAGTGAGCACTTGGAGATGCAAGCAAGGATTCTGAATTGCCAAGGAAGTAAGTCTTCCCATTTAACATTTTAATGTTTCAAATGACCAATTTTCTCAGATTTGTACTTCAAATATTGATCTGATGCCATATTAGGTTCTCTATTTGGCAGGCAATTGTTTAGTTTCTTCTATCTTTTGCTACATTAATCTATTTCTATGATTCACGTCATAGACAAGGCTCATTAAGCTAGTAGAACGACTTGTGCTTAAGCATGGCGAATGGTTTTGTGCAATATAGCGGTGAGTCTATTTTCTCCCCCATCATCTTGCTTAAATTGAAGGTTCAATTTTTTTTTCTTTTCCTTTTGACTTGAGCATATAATTTGAAAGGGATTCAAAATGACCTTTAAATACATTAAAATTTCCAAGCAATTGTACCATCAGAGTTCCTGGCCAAAGAATTGAAGCTAAAAAAAAGGATATATTCAAAGTTATTTACTTTACCATTGTCTTTTTTGTACCCAAGATAAAAAAAAATGCCTTCAAATTGAAATATCAATTTTCATTTGCTTTTCTTGTTTCTTTTTTTTTTCCCTGTTATATGTGTTATTTGACTGTAAAATGCTTTTTTTTTTTTTTACTCCGTTGGGAAGAAAAAGAAATTTCATTCACCAACCAGTTGCAATGTTTGGTATTTGCAAATAAATTTAAAACTTAAATTTTAAGTTGTTCTCTATTGTTTGGAAACATCACAATTGATGGTGATTATGTTCATAAAGGCCATTGTTGTTTAGTTATCATGTCTTTCTTTTGCAGTTCAATTGCCTATAGTATTTGCTGAGTTTGTGGCTTCAAAGTAAAACTTTCCTTTGGATTTGTAATAAACGTAATTGAAATTTTTTATTTCTCAAGCTTTGCTCATAATTATGTTTTTCTATTTACTCCTCTTCAGCCTGAATTTACCTTATTTGTAAATCTACTCATGCAGCCTAAACCTATTGGAGAAGCATAGTTTATACTGTCGACAATTGTTAAGCAAAGGATGCACCTCAAATAGCAGTGTTTTCTGGTGCAAGATAGCTGAATGGAAAAGCTCGATATGGAAGAACAACAAAGCTCCCTTCTCTCCTCCCTGAAGTTTTGTCCTTGTTTACAAATCTGTATAATTAATTCATAGAAGCAAAAACGCTAATAGATGAGGCTCAAATCAACATCGTGAATGTAACATGTCATGAATTTGTGAGTGTTGAAGATGGTGTTAAGCTACTGTCGTTTAAGCTCATTCAAGATTCAAGCAAGCACTAAACTGCAGTAGCTTAAGCTTTACATCATTTAACTTAAAAGTCACATGAGTGACATGTGCCCAGAATTAGTGTTTTCTGTTATAACAGATTAGGCATGTATAGAGGTGTGTTATATTGTTATTAACTGAGTTAGTTACTAACTAACTCAGCCTAATCTTTGTATAAATACTCTTTGGAGGTTAATGAAAGTTTTAAGCCATTCCAAACCAATTACATCTCTGTCAAGCATATCTCTCGGATAAGCTTCATATAGTTTCTGCATCTTTTAATTCTTTCATGGTATCAGAGCTCTAAGATTCATAGCTATGGCTTCTGCAAATCCTTCATCTCCTTTACTTCTACTAAACAATATGTCTAACCTCATGTCCACAAAGCTAGATAGCTCAAACTATATGATATGGAAGCTTCAAATCACTGCTGTTTTGGATGCCTATTCCATGCTAGACCACCTAGATGGATCTGTTCCTAAACCAAGTCAATTCTTGACTACAGAAACTGGAATTCAAGCTGTGAATCCAGATTTTCTAATATGGAACAAGAAAGATAAGGCACTACTGACCTTACTCTACTCCACTTGTTCTTCCTCTGTCCTTGCCATGGTTGTGGGGAAGAGTTCATCTCAAGAGGTTTGGAACACACTAGAAGAGAGGTTTACCTCTACTGCTAGATCCAATGTTCTTAATCTCAAGCTCGAGCTTCAATCAATCAAGAAAGCAGGTAATGAAACTGTTAGTTCATACCTTCAGAGAATCAAGACTGTGAGAGACAAACTCTCTGCAGTTGGAGTACATTCAGATCATGAAGAACTCACCCATGTGATTCTCAAAGGCTTACCAAAGGAGTTTGCTCCTTTTGCTTCAGCCATAAGAACCCGAGACACAATCCTTTCCTTGGAGAAGCTCACTGTTCTGCTTCAGACTGAAGAGCAGTCCATGAATGAAGCTACTGAATCTCTGTCCAACTCAGCCTTGGCCATGTTTGTTTCTCATAACAAACCCAATTTTAATGGCAATCAAGGTTTCAATAGAGGTAGAGGCAGGAACTCTTACTCTAGAGGCAGAGGTGGAGGTGGAAGAAACTCAAGCTTTCATCAAGGCTTTAGCTCTCCAAATGCCTCAACTCAGTATCATCCACAGTACCAGCAACAGCAGATTAACTCTTCTGCACCACAAGGATCTCAGACTACATTTCAAGGCAAGAGTGAAAGGCCTACATGTCAGATCTGCTGGAAAATAGGGCATTATGCCATTGACTGCTATCACAGGATGAACTTTGCTTATCAAGGCAAAAATCCTACCACCAAGCTTGCTGCAATGGCCAGTGCCTCTAACCTGCATTACACACAGAATACAGAATCCTGGCTCACTGACACAGGAGCCACAGACCACATTACAGCCAATGCTAATAACCTCAGCCCTCAAGCTCCTTACCAAGGTCAGGAACAAGTATCAGTAGGTAATGGACAAAATCTCCCTATTCAAAACATAGGTAATTCTCAATTGCACACTAAATATTATCAATTCCAACTCAAAAATGTGCTTCATGTACCTAGAATAGCATCAAACCTTCTTTCTGTGCATAAGCTATGTCTAGATAACAATTGTAGTTGCTATTTTGATGCTAAGAAATTCTCAATTCAGGATTTACCTACGGGGAGGATTCTCTACAAAGGTCTGAGTAACAATGGTGTCTATCCCATTCAGTCTCCTATGTTCATACCAGCTGCTAATAAAACTGCTTGTGCTGCACACTCTATCTCATCAGATAAGTGGCACTTATGGCATTCTAGACTAGGGCATCCTAGTGATAAAGTTCTTGCTAATGTCTTTCCTTGCTTTAGTCCTAATTCTAGTTCCAAAGATGTAAAAGTACACTGTCATCACTGCCTAGCAGGCAAGATGCATCAGTTACCTTTCCCTACTTCTAATAAAACTATTACCTCTCCATTTGAGTTGGTACATGCAGATTTATGGGGTCCTGCACCTGTTGTTGCTTCTAATTCCTTCAGGTTTTATCTTGTGTTTGTGGATGAATTTACCAAGTTCACTTGGGTTTACTTACTCAAAAATAAATCTGATACTTTTCAAGTGTTTACTCAATTTAGATCTATGATAGACACTCAATTCTCTTTACCTATCAAAATTTTAAGAACAGACTGTGGGGGTGAATTTCTTTCCACTCCTTTCACTCAATTCTGTTTGTCTAAAGGAATTCTTCATCATTTGTCTTGTCCTCACACCCCACAGCAGAATGGGGCTGCAGAAAGGAAACACAGACATCTAGTGCAGTGTGCACTGGCTTTGCTTTCTCAATCCAAATTGCCAATGTCATACTGGTCTTATGCTATCTCCACAGCAGCTCATCTCATCAATAAATTACCTACTCCTAATCTAGGTAATCAATCTCCATGGGAAACTCTTTACCATGTTTCCCCTGATTTAACACACTTGAAAACATTTGGTTGTGAGTGTTTCCCATTGCTAACACCCTACACTTCACACAAACTGTTTCCTAAAACCACCCCGTGTGTCTTTATTGGTTATCCTCTTAATACTAAAGGCTATTACTGCCTTAACCCAACTACCAATCGAATCTATACCTCTAGACATGTTCTTTTCAATGAAACAGTCTTCCCTAGTCTCAAACACTCCAATACTAATTCTGCAGATTCTGCAGCTTCTGCAAATTCTGCATCTGCTGACTCTTGGCTCCAATTCCTCCTTTTACAGCATACTTGCAGTCATAACACAGTGGATATCTCCCCATCTACTCATGAGTCTAGTGCAATACCCTCTGGTCAATGTCCAAATCTTACTGTTTCTGCTCCAGACCTTGCTGCACCCTGCATCAACCCCACAGAACCCAATGCTGTCTCTGTTACAGACCTTACAGACTTTACTGCTTCCTCTACCAATCCCACAGAACCCAATGTGCCTTCTTTATCCACTATGCCTTTGCCCACTGGGTTCACTGATAACCCTGCACCTACACCTACTGCACATGCCTCTCCTTTGCCTGCTAATACAGTTCCCAATACCATACCCGATAACACCACATCCACAGATATACCTATACCCACAGTTGTGTCTCATCCTATGCAAACTAGAAGCAAAAGTGGCATTTACAAACCCAAACTCACTTATGCAGCCATAATAGACTATGCAGTAACAGAACCTACTTCCTATACAGTGGCTTCTAAACACTCTAGCTGGTGTACAGCCATGGATGAGGAATTTCAGGCTCTTCAAAAACAAGACACTTGGTCTTTGGTTCCTTTACCATCTTCCAAGAATGTGGTTGGATGTAAGTGGGTTTACAAACTCAAGACTCACAGTGATGGTACAATAGCAAGATATAAGGCTAGACTAGTTGCCAAAGGGTTTCATCAGCAACATGGTATTGACTTCAATGAGACTTTTAGTCCTGTTATCAAACCTCCAACAGTCAGACTAGTCCTATCTCTTGCAGTCTCTCTCAACTGGCCTCTCAGGCAACTAGATGTCAAGAATGCCTTTCTACATGGCACTCTCAATGAGGAAGTTTACATGATTCAACCACAGGGGTACATTGATCCTATACATCCCCACTATGTCTGCAAGCTACAGAAATCTATCTATGGTCTGAAACAGGCTCCAAGGGCCTGGTTTGAGAGTTTTACAACTCAGCTCTTTCATTTGGGGTTCATAGCATCTAATGCAGATTCTTCCTTATTCATCTACACAGAAAACAAGATTATTGCCTATCTCCTACTTTATGTGGATGATATAGTACTCACCAGCAATACACCTGCCTTTTTGGATACTCTCATTCACAAGCTCAGTTCAATGTTTGATTTGAAGGACTTGGGCTCTCTGCACTACTTCTTGGGACTCCAAATTACTCGAACTCCTTCTAGGTTGTATATCAATCAGGCCAAATATGCTCAAGATTTACTTAAAAAGCATAATATGCTTGACTGTAAGTTGGATTACGTACTCTTCTATTGTACGGAATTTCTTAATATTTCTACTTAATCATCTTTTTGTTTTTCCTTATCATTTCTCCGTCCATAATAACCTCATGCTAAATATTCAACTTTCTTTTGGCCTCATTTGAACCACATATCAGATCCTAATATTTCAGGAAGTACAAGCAAATTTTCACACATGGATGCACATTTGAGAAAGGGCCACAAAAGAAACTCCTTTATCATTTCATAATGACATCAAGGAAGTGTAACATGGCACATATTCCTGAGTAATTGGTTGCAGATGAAAGATGAGTTAGGTAGTTGACTATTTTTCAACTAATGTAAATTCAATCCTTCTGTTTTAGAGTTTGAAATTTTGTTTGCTAATTTTCAAAGTTTAGTGTTACAGATTTAGGAGTTTGAATACAAAGGCGTATAGATTTCTTGTCCTACTGAGTGAAGAGTTTCATGCCATGGAAGAAGGCGAAGAGTGTGTTGTTACCACTACGAGTCGAGGACACGGGCTGAGAAATGCCTCTTTTATTTTTTCCGTTGGTAGTTGCCAAATTTGGAATGACATTAAAAAAATGGACATACCAAGTTAGTCACTAATATGTGAAAAATAAAAAATAAAAAGAAGAAGAAAGCAATGAAGCCATATTCGCTCTGGGCAATTCAATTCTAATTCGCCTATAGTTAACTTTATATTCGTTTTTCTCTTATTCTGATGCTATTGCCTTTGCCTTTTAATACATGGTCAATAAGTTTTATTTCCAACCCTTAAGGGCCTGAGAATGTTTGGTCTCTTTCATTTATAACATCATGCAAATCGTTCTGTTCTCATTTGGCCTCATTCAATCTAAACATCATGCAAAAGGCTTTATGTACAAAAGGTTCATTACTTATTGAAAAAAAATAAAAAAAAAGTATATATTTACAAAAGCCCTGTTATCACTTCAAAGATGCTGCAAACAAGCTTAACCTGTAATCTGATTATCTTTAGTAGTCCATCTGGTTTGGTGACAGAAAAGAAAACTAGTTAATTTTTCAGTAACACCTTTACTCAGCCTTCCATGTATTATTTTGAATGATTGAAACCTTTTTTATGCAACATGTAATAATTTTCGTTAAGAAGAAAGATGGAAGCCCTCTTAGCTTGAACCTGTACTTGCTAATCATCTTGTCCATATGTTATAGCGTTACATACTTACTATTTATCAAGTTCCACCTAAGTCAATATATTATTTTGTCCTTTTTCTTTGTCTTAGAGGCATAAGTACTGTTTCATGGCATGGAAGAATGCAAAGTGTACAATCTGGAACAACATTCTTGGTATTTGATTAACTTCTTTTTGCTTTGTTGTGAATTCTCTCTGCTTTCAAGGAGTTTCCTCCTCTGTTCAGTTTTTTTTTCTTTAAGATATAGGCAACTACAGACCACTAGACAAATATATATACTCAATTCCATTTGCTTCTCTCTCAGAATTAATAGTCGATTTTCCAATCAAAACTCATCACAGCATTGTATCTATCATTGGCTTTACTTTCCACCAATCTAATTGCACACCACAATAAGGCCAAACCGTAGCAAGAGTACAAGTCTGATATTGGCAAAAAACTAATATGAAGATTTAGTATAAACAGAAAATATGCTTAGTTACATCAATGTAAAGTATCGGACTTGAATATTATTAGTTGCTTAGCATTTGTCTAATTAGCCTTCTGAAGCACTTTAGCTTACCTTGATATCTTTTCTAACTATTGAAAAGAAAGTTTCTTAAAAATGTGTTGTAATCTTATGTTGATTCCTTTTGTTAAGAAAATAATTATGAGTTGGAGCATTGTATACTTTCTAAATGAAGATTGTGGTGTAATCATTATTATGAATATCTATACTATTACAATAAAATTGTTCAACATCATTCCACCGTGTGGTTATCTAAGTTTTAAATGTTGATTTATCTCAGCCTCTCACATTTTGTAAAATTTTTCCAAATATTAATGTTTTTCCTTTTGGTTCCATTCCACATAATGTTAAATTGCAATAGTGGTCTTAAATCTAGCACACAGAAAAATTTAGTATAATATTCAGTATGGTTTACTCCTTATTGATAATTTGCTAGAATTGGTGGGTGGGGAATCAAAACCCCATATTGATCTTTGAATTGAGTTTAGAAAAGCTTAAACATTGCAAGTGTCATTGCTCTTTTCTAGAAAAGCACAATAGAAGAGTAGTTTACAAGGAAGCCCTAATCCAGCCACAAGAAACAATCCACACTTTACATGGCAGCTCTAAGGGTAGAAAAAGGAAGTTCAGCAAGCACTTGGAGATGCAAGAAAGGATTCTGAATTGCCAAGGAAGTAAGTCTTCCCATTTAACATTTTAATATTTCCAATGACCAATTTTCTCAGATTTGTACTTCAAATTTTCTCAGTTTTTTCTTTTTATTGAAATTATACATAGAGTTATTGGGAAAGGCCTTCTTGAATTGCCTGTTTAACAGTGTTGTGCAATGCAAGTTACTAGTTGTGTCATGTGTGAATAGGATCTTGGTAGGGTCAATATCACTTGAATGATTATGTAAGCTGCCATACCGACGGATAAATTATGACGGGTGAGGAATATGAGATCAATTTCAAAGAGAAAACCCCATCAGGGAGTTCAAGGATTCAGTTGAGGAAGGATATGAGCTTGACACTACCATTCACAAAGGAAAGTGAGGAAGATAATGGCTCTCAAAATATGGTATATGATACATTTTTCCCTTAGCTTACCTTCTGTTCTGTTTGTTTGATTGTCAAATCCATACTTATTGCTTCTTCTTCTTTTTGTAAAGTCTTTGATAGCTCTGTTTTGTCTTAGGAATTAGAATTATATTTTCTTGGCCTTTTTTTTTTATTTTTATTTTTTTATGCTCCTCATCTTGATTCAGAGTAAAAAAAAAATTGCTTCTTTTCTTCTGATTTTGATGCTTGTTAGTGGGTTTTCATCATCTAATACATTGTAGTAGTAAAGTCTACTATAGGAATTGACATTCTGGTGGAGGAAATAATCGGTCCTGACTACTGTTTTGATTGCTCATATATAGCTCATGATGCTTAGACTTCGAAATTCCTCTTAACGTGTTATATATCCTTGAAATAGAGGTTAGGCTACTAGACTTGATATTTATTTTACATCATTATCATTTTGTCCATTGTGATTAAAAGTATATAATTCTAACCATTTCAAAAATTATATGCTTCTTTACAAACTTTTTACTTCTAATGATGCTTGTTACCTTGAATATCCCCTAAATCCTAGCCACAAGAAACAATCCCTACTTTACAAGGGACCTTTGAGGACAGAGAAAGGATGTTTAGCGAGCACTTGAGGGTGCAAGAAAGGATTTTAAACTGCCACGGAAGTAGGAGAAGCGCCCCGACAAACCTGATGGTGGATTTCATTGTCGTCAAGATCCCATCAGTTTACAACATTATCTTCGGCCAACCCGGACTCTCGCCTTTGTCTGTGGGAGGAGATGAGCAGTACTGCTGATGCTCAATCTGCTCCTTGGCTTCGGGGAAAGAAAGAGCCGCTATTTTATTTTTCCCCTATTACATACTAGTTTTGGGATTGATCAAATTTTCTCGAATTTGTCCTTCAAATATTGCTCTGATGCCTTATTAAGTTCTCTATCTAGCATGCAACAATTGGTATGGTTGCCACTCATCAAGCTAGGCACAGCCCATGGTTGAAGTTATAAGCTCGGAGAATGTTATTGTGTGCTATAGCGTTGATTTTTATAGTGATGTTCTGAAAGATTGACCTCCAATTGCATTTGTTGTAGCCTCAATGTCCTCTGCTTTCTCTTCCACTTAGCAAGGGACTTATGAGTGCTGTTTTGTTAGCTTTTTCATGTTATCTAAGAGGTAGAACAATATAATATATACATATATGTATGTAAACGTGTGTGCGCGCATGTGTGTAATCATTATTACGAATATCTATATTATTACAATAAAATTGTTCAACATCATTCCACCGTGTGGTTATCTACTTTTTAATTGCTGATTTTTAAAAATTTTCCAAATATTACTGTTTTTCCTTTTGGCTCCATTCCATGTAATGTTAAATTGCACTAAAGGTCTTACATCCAGCACACAAAAAAATTTAGTATAATATTCAGTATGGTGTTTCCTTATTGAGAATTTGCTAGAATTGGTGGGTGGGGAATCAAAACCCCATATTGATCTTTGAATTGAGTTTAGAAAAGCTTACACGTTGCAAGTGTCATTGCTCTTTTCTAGAAAAGCATAATAGAAAGGTAGTCTACAAGGGAGCTCTAACCCTGCCACAAGAAACAATCCACACTTTACATGAGGAGCTCTAAGGGTAGAAAAAGGAAGTTCAGTGAGCACTTGGAGATGCAAGCAAGGATTCTGAATTGCCAAGGAAGTAAGTCTTCCCATTTAACATTTTAATGTTTCAAATGACCAATTTTCTCAGATTTGTACTTCAAATATTGATCTGATGCCATATTAGGTTCTCTATTTGGCAGGCAATTGTTTAGTTTCTTCTATCTTTTGCTACATTAATCTATTGCTATGATTCAAATCATAGACAAGGCTCATTAAGCTAGTAGAGCGAACTTGTGCTTAAGCATGGCGAATGGTTTTGTGCAATATAGCGGTGAGTCTATTTTCTCCCCCATCATCTTGCTTAAATTGAAGGTTCAATTTTTTTTTCTTTTCCTTTTGACTTGAGCATATAATTTGAAAGGGATTCAAAATGACCTTTAAATACATTAAAATTTCCAAGCAATTGTACCATCAGAGTTCCTGGCCAAAGAATTGAAGCTAAAAAAAAGGATATATTCAAAGTTATGTACTTTACCATTGTCTTTTTTGTACCCAAGATAAAAAAAAATGCCTTCAAATTGAAATATCAATTTTCATTTGCTTTTCTTGTTTCTTTTTTTTTTCCCTGTTATATGTGTTATTTGACTGTAAAATTTTTTTTTTTTTTACTCCGTTGGGAAGAAAAAGAAATTTCATTCACCAACCAGTTGCAATGTTTGGTATTTGCAAATAAATTTAAAACTTAAATTTTAAGTTGTTCTCTATTGTTTGGAAACATCACAATTGATGGTGATTATGTTCATAAAGGCCATTGTTGTTTAGTTATCATGTCTTTCTTTTGCAGTTCAATTGCCTATAGTATTTGCTGAGTTTGTGGCTTCAAAGTAAAACTTTCCTTTGGATTTGTCGTAATATTTTATTTCTCAAGCTTTGCTCATAATTATGTTTTTCTATTTACTCCTCTTCAGCCTGAATTTACCTTATTTGTAAATCTACTCATGCAGCCTAAACCTATTGGAGAAGCATAGTTTATACTGTCGACAATTGTTAAGCAAAGGATGCACCTCAAATAGCAGTGTTTTCTGGTGCAAGATAGCTGAATGGAAAAGCTCGATATGGAAGAACAACAAAGCTCCCTTCTCTCCTCCCTGAAGTTTTGTCCTTGTTTACAAATCTGTATAATTAATTCATAGAAGCAAAAACGCTAATAGATGAGGCTCAAATCAACATCGTGAATGTAACATGTCATGAATTTGTGAGAAGTAACAATATTAAGTAGTGATATATGAATCGGAAACTAGGCAACTGGCTTTATGTATATCTTTTGTCATTTGAAAGTGAATGACTGGTTATCAAGTTTGTCATTTTAGGGACGTGTTCAAAAGCTCAGAAATTACTTGTTTCAAGAGAAGCAAAATTTATTAGCATAAGCAGATGCTTTTATTAGGTTTCATTTGTCCAATCATTAATAACCGAAGATATAATATTGCAGTTGAAAGAAGCTTGGAGTCTTACTAATCTTGAATCAACCATTTTGCTAAATGTCAAATTAATATGGATTCAAAGGGTTTATTTGATGAAGATCATGCAGAACCAGATCAGACAACTGTGTTCAAGTTGCAAAGTTCCTAAGCTGCTGTCTAAGCTACAAGCCGTTTGTATTTATGTATAACTCTAAACGACTGTAGCTTATGTCAATGTAGTTTAATTAAAGAAAGTCATGCTAGTCACGTGCTCATGATTAGTGGAAGTTTGTTATAGTTTCTGTTATGCTGTTAACAGCTAATATAGTTAGTTAAACAGCTGCTATTAGTTCTGTATAAATATCAGAATCATCTATAATCTATAATATAAACTAAAACTTGAAGCTGAGAGAAAAGTTTTAGACTTCCTCAAACACTGCCACATAAGATTCCCTACTCCTACATAATTCTACCTCAACCATATCTCTGTATTTTCTTCTCTCCCTCACGTTTAATTTTATTTATTTCTTTCTGCCCGTTTCCTACTCCCTATCTCCATCGACTCCTCATCTTCCCTCCTAAATGTTTCTGTTTTTTTTTTTTTCTCCTCTCTGCTTCTTTGTCCTTCCCTCCTAAACGTTTCAGATATCTTCTCTCCTTCATCAGGTAGCATTAAATTATGGCTTGCCATTTCAGATTCTTAACCGTACTCTTAGATGCAACTCACCGTTACTTACTCTGCCTCAAACTCTCTAAATCCCTGATTTGCTCTTTTGCTTTTTCTCAAATCTCCTATTTAAACCCTTCAATAGCTGCTGCCCCAACAACAACCCAAGGTGAGTTTTTTTTTTTTTTTGTTGTAATTTTCGATTGCTTTCTCCCTCTCTCCACACAACCCAGGGTGAGTTTGTTTATCTTCTTTTTATTTTATTTATTCTTTGTAGATTTTTGATGGTTTGTGGCTGAATCCCTTTCAATGGGTTCACGTTTGGGTGTTGCCCGAATGAGAAGTTTTCCAAGCTCCAGGAGCTCTTCTTGAAGCACAAGATTAACATCGATACACCAGGTTTAATTTTTATTGCTTTTGATTGGATTTGTTGGTTTTTTTATTCTCATTCGGGTTTATAATCAAACATAACACAGCCAGAGGCCCTTTTCCTCCATCTGCAGTACTCCAATCTCAAGCATATGGCCTTCTACTCCGTCTCTACTCCCATCCGAGCCACTTTCTTTCCTATCGATGGTAAACAGGTCCCCCTCCTCTCTCTGATTCGATTTACCCCTGTGTTCTCCATGAAATTGAAATGAAATTATGCTTTAAAAAAGAAGTTTGATTTTGGACTTGAATTTAATTGCTGTATTTGTCAGGTGTTCGACAAAAGGCCTCTAAAGAGCAACTTTAATTTCTTATTCTCATTTGACATATTTAAAAAGAAAAAAAAAAAATGCAAATAAACTGTTTGTTGTTGGGTGTATTTATATCTGGTAAAGATGCTTTCCATTCAAATTGTTGGTTGAATCTTTGGTTAAAATTGTTTTATGTGTATTTGGACTTTTATGTGTTTGGTTTCGCTGCATACTGTTTATTAAGGATTATAAGTGCTCTGTATATATATATTTATATATTATATTTTTTTTCATAACTGTAATTTTTTTTTTATACTTATAGAACACTTATAACACTCAAGAGTATTATTCAGTTTGCTTCCCCCCTCCAAAAGTTACTAGCTTTTTGGTGTGTATTGCTTATTCTCTTGGAAAACTATTGGTGCAGGGTGTGATTTTTCTGTATGGATATTTTTGGTTCTTTAAATTTTGAATGCAAAGGCTTTTGACCATTTATGACTGGTGCTTGTGGGTTTATATTATATATTGTTTGTGTATTTGGACTTATACAAAATTTACTTGGGTTAAGAGGCATTTACAGTTTATATAGAGATTTAACTTTTCTATTATATAAGATCTAACTCTTGAATGTGTCATTATTTATGGAATTTATGTGCTCTTTAGATACGTATAAATTTTGAAGAAAAAAACAAACTAAAAAACAGAACAAAAAAAAAAAAAAAAAAAAATTTAGATGCATACTTTTTCAATTAGTCTTCCGTGAACAAGGTATTCAGAAACCATATACCCTCTTTAAGCCATTGAAAACAGAAGAGTTTTTGTTGGGATATAGTGAAGGATAGTCTTCCTTGAGCAAGGTATTTAGATTTTAGAAGCCATGTACCCACTTTTAGCCATTAAAAAGAGAAGAGCTTTTGTTAGTACATAGTGAATGATTCAACAAAAGACTACTATGGAACAAGCACATGCACTTACAATGTGCCAACAATGGCAGTGCTGATGAGGCTTTTGTCACACGAATAAAACCTTGCTAGGCCAAAATCTGCAATTTTTGGGTTTATCTCAAGTGTAATAGAATTTTCCTTGCTTTGATGTCTCTATGAATTATCCAAAATTGATAGCCTTTGTGAAGGCATCTCAAACCTTTTGTGTATGATATACTAAATAGTGTTTTCGTTTCTTATGTACATTATTTGGAGTAGATTTTTAGTTATATTCAGTTGTAATTCTGTTCTTCTCATGTGCACAATTTGTGCACAGTGAGGTTCCTTTTAATACAAATCTTATTACCTATAAAAAAAAAGAGAGTAGATTTTTAGTTATACAGTGTTATTTATGATTTCAATTTATGTAGCTACTTTGGCTTTTAGTATATCCCCAAAGTATGGGGTATGCTTAACTAGCAAGGTTGAGAATAAGATTGATTTTGTCACATAGGAGAAACGGAAATGTATCAACCAATTTTAATACTTCATTTAGAGGGAACATTATTGAGTTTAGATTCAATAGAAGAATATTGGATCCCAATTGATTGGCCAAGGTTGGAAATGTCTATTAGACACAAAATTCTTAAATCAATAGATTTTTAGGCAAGAAAAGTGTGAAGTGATGAAAGTTAGAGCCTTTTGGGTTAGTTATTGGTTGAAGTTTTTGTGGTTTGTTGTTTGTGGCGGTGGGAGGAAATGGAATTGAGTTTTGGAATGTGGAAATTTCGTATTTTATTTTTTTCCTAGCAAATCTTGGCGATATTTTTTAATTAATAAATATTCTCATTGTGTATGATCATCTAGATCGAGTGGGCTTACTGTTTCAAGTTGGATAACACCCAACTAAATAATTGTAGCATGACCTTGCTCAATTATATTAAAAGTTTCATGTTTGCAAACCGGTTATCTTCAAATTAATATAATATCATTCCCCAATGTAACGTCCATCTGAGGTTGCTAATGTGTAGTGTTACTCAAGTATAACATTGTAATGAGCTAATAGTAGGGTTCTTAGAAGTATAAATGAAGCTAATAATAGGTATTTAGGCACCCTTTCTATAATCATAGATCCTGAATTTTGGGTAATGCAGAAGATGAGGAAGAGTAAATTACCACATTTGATTGTTAAATTTTTTTAATTTTTATAATCATTGTTGAAATTTTAAGTGAAAAGGGAAAAATAAAATTTAAGCATTGATCCCTTTCTACTAGATGCATTTGTTCTCTAAAGCCAAAAACCCAACCTCCCTTACTGGTGTTGAATGATAGTATGAGCCAATGTGATATTAAATAATTTGTTTGGTCCAACCAATGAATTGGTACGTTAGGAATTCATTTTACTACAATTGAAGTTTTGTTTTGTTATGTGGATTTTTTTTCTTTCCAAATGTCAATTGGGTAGGATGATTTTTGTTCAAAACAGGTGGTTGGAGTGGTAGCAGTATTGGAGGTTATGTAGAAGGCAAGAGAACATGACTTCTATTGAATTATTTTCTCAATTGGCAATAGACATGAAAATGATATATTTAAAGGAAAGAGTATTGTCCCTTGGCAAATAACAGCTATAATGGAAAACATCTAAGGCTTGCCCCTAGCAGCCTATGTCAAAGTTTTATATGCATTTTTTTTTTTTTACCTGTAACACTTACTATAGTGGTTAATAATTTTTTTTTTTGTACGCTATTAATCCCAATACTCTTCTCAGATGTGTGATTTCTTTACCACTTAACCAAAAAATTAATGTAAGTTTCCTGTAATATACATATGAGATATCTTATAGAAAATTTCCCTGACTCTTAACTTCTTGAAATTGATTTATTCATTATAATGGAGATTTTATTTTTTTAGTTTCATTTTATTTTTTTTCCTTATTAACATTATGACATTCAATCAAAATTATATATGTATTATACCTTATTACAAAATTTTCCCGTGCATCGCACGGGTTTGCGACTAGTATAAATTAAAACTCAAAGCAGAGAGAAAGTTTCTTAGCCTTTCTCAAAAGAAGCCACGTTAGCCACACCCTTCTCATAGTAATCCACATCAAATCGACTTTCTTCTTTCTTTTCTTTTTTTTTTTTTTGGCTTTTTATGCTTTCATTTTTTTCATCTTCCCCATTTAATTAGACATTCTAACTGCTGCGTCTCTCTCTCTTCCCACTTTTTCGACTTCTTTGTGCGTCTCTCTCTCTTCCCACTATGTTTGGCCATTAAAGCCTCCACTTATTACTTCCTCACTCTCTTCTCTCTTCTTCAAGGCCTTAATTGCTTATTATCTTGCCTTACCGTTACAGCTTGCTGGACAGAGGGCAGCGAACCAGTGTAACGGTTCTTCCAAGTAGAAACTCAAATCTCATTATATACCTCTCATTTGTTCTCCCTCACCCTCACCGTGTCTTCCTTCCCCATCCATCAATGCCTTCCTTGCAAAGTTCAAGGTATTTTTTTTTCCCTTTTTTCTTTTCTTCTCTTTGTATTCTATGTTATCTAGATGGGTATTTGCCATGGATCTATAATCTCTAGAAAACCATCCCTTTCTCTCTCAAATTTTTCTTTATTATTTTGGGGTGGGCACAGTAAAGATCCAAAGTTTTTGTGAGATGTTATAAGGAAGACGAACTAACTATTTGGTCCCAACCATAGTTCTATGATCTGGTCTACCCCATAACATGATATGCAGGTAATTCATTGACCAATAGTGAGGATTGAATCAGTGCTAGAGATGGAAGGCGTAGAACCCTTGCCAAATGAAGAAGGAATTGACATTAAGGTCTCAGAATGGTTCAACACGTGCAAAGTTACCAAAACAAGCATTGTCATTTAGTAATTCTGGCAGATTAGCATCACCATCCAAAAACTATCACCACCTCCTATTCAGCCGGCCACTTCTTCAACAGAGAATAAATTCGTGACTTCACAGTCATAGCGCATCAGCTTCCCTTGGAAAAGGTTCTTTATCTGGTATCCACCATGTTATTCATCTATTGTGATATATTATCAAAATCATTTGAAACTATTTTTTAGCTTTATCACTGTAGAAAGTTTCTAATTTCTTGCAGGAACTTCATGAAGCAATAGTCAGCAAATACCATGAAGGTAATTGTTGTGAAAAAGAGATAGCTTAAGCTCTGTGGACAATTTTTCTCATCTCATTGTAGTATTGCACCTCATTGGGGTCCAGACCTCTTCAATCTCTACTTTTTACACATTTTCCCTCCATCAATGTATTATTTTCTTGGTGGTTGTGGAATATGTAAACATATTGTTGTTGGTGAAGTTTTAATAGTGCGATAGTGGCAATGCTGGAATGAAATTAAATAGGAAAAGTTATCCCGTTATTACTACTGGAAACAATTTTGTCTTTTGAACAAATTCAAATTTTCACATAACTTTTAGAATTTTGTTGTTGTAGGCATTATAGTTTTTTTATTTTTCTTAATTATAGGTGGTTGAAGGAAGAGATCTGTATGGCTCAGGGTTTGAACTATGTCAAAAGATGAAGTCTATTGTTGTTTGTATTTCTCCTCATTCTTTTATAACAAGAGACCATCTTTTGTTAAAATGTGGCTCTAAATGTTATGTTTGACTATTGATAATTTTGCACTTCTCAAGTACTCCAATTGTTAAATTTTCAGTGTATATCTGAGAATGAAAATGTGTTTTTGTGGATAACTTAATATCAAATCAGCCAATCTTAAAATTTGAAGAACTTTTTTGGTTCTATCTTTTGTTTTTTGTTTTCCTATCCAGGTGCTGAGCTCATTTGACTATCTTTTGTTTTAATATGTACAGTTATTTTAATAATTATCATAAGGGAAAATCATGTCCATTAATCAAAGCTCTTTCCACGTCTTTCTTTGGTTATTTGCATCAAAGAATTTTTCTTTTCTTTTTTCAGTATGCTATGTTATTGATTGATTAAGATCTACTTTATTACATTTTCTCAAGTTTTCAAATAGTACAAAGGAAGAGAAACACATCAGAATATGTTCCAAGGAGAAACATATCTATTACAGTTGATTCTCATATAAATTAATTTAGTGTATTAAAATATAAACACTTACTACTTGGTTTCATATGCCTACAATGAAAACAAAGCGATTTTCATATATCTATTTAGTGTATCAAAAGATGAATTGTTAACACGCCTGAAATGACAACAAAGCTTTACAAAATGCTAGACTTATCTAAAAATGCAAAATGCTAATGTTACCTTCCATATGAGATAACCAAGTTCCATTGCATATTTTGACCAAAATTATATAATCTGTAGCCTTTTCATAGTGCTACATTTTCATTCGTTACTACGTATCTCACTATATATTATAGTTTACTACAAAAATATTATGCTTCAATGCAAAACTTACAAAAAAAGAAAAAACCTTTTTAACACAAATGGATTATTTAATCTATAAAATCTATATTATACTATTCAATTATACTCTATTAAAAGCTAACAATTTTAAAATTTCACGCGCATCACGCGGGTCTACAACTAGTATAAATTAAAACTTAAAGCAAAGAGAAAGTGTTTTCCCTCTTTCAAACACTGCCACATCAGAATTCCTACACCCACAAAAGTCTAATTATTTCTCTCTCCACTCTCTCTCTCTCTCTGTTTCACGTTTCTCTCTCTGCTTCACGTCTGTCTCTCTCCCTCTGTTTCAGGTGCGCCTCTCTCTCCCTCGCCCCCTCATCTTCAGGCAGGCGTTAGGTTGCCCCTCTCCCCCGCCCTCTCATCTTCAGGCGTTAGGTTCCCTCTCTCTTCCCCTCTGTTCTCTCTCTTCTTTGACCCCTTATCTTCAGACGTTAGGATACCCACTTCCTTCAGGCATTACCCTCAAGTTTCCGGCGTTTCCTATTTCCAAAAGTCACAACCTTCTCTCTCATCAATCTTTATTTAAGCATCTCAACCAAGGAGACTCACACATCTGCTCATTTACACCAATGTAAGGTAAGTTTTTCCGTTGGTTCTATTTTTATTTTTAAAATTCTTTAGTTCACTTTTTATAGTAGTTTCATTTTAATCTACCATTTTAGTGACAAACAAACTCAATTATACTCATCATTTTTCGTCTCAGTTTTTTCCTTTTTTTTTTTTTCTTATGGTTTTTTTTTCCTTTGTGACAGATTTTTCTTATGGTATTTGTTTATTTGTCCACAGTTCTACCTCTTTGTGACAGTTTTGATGGGGGTGATTATATATGGCTGTCAAGAACTACCTAATTAACTGTACATTTATTAATGTTTACTTTCTTTTTTTTTTTTTCTTTCAAGCTTGCCAACTTGGGATAATTGATCATTTGTTCTATTGTAATGTGCTTAATGTTGTCTTAATGGAGTCTTGGGATTTTTGTTTGGGTTGATTCAAGTTGCAAAACTTTATTTTCATTCAAAATTTTTGAAAGCTGCACACCATATGTTTGACAAAATGTCTCACTCACTGTGTTTTATGTCAATTTAATGGTTTATGCCTCTTGGTTTTAGTTACCATCTCTCTTGGTTTTAGTTACTGTCTCACTCACTGTTTTATGTCAAAATGTCTCAAATCTTTTTTTTTTTCCATGTGCATTTAGGCTTAGTAGGAGATCAACCTAATAAGAACCTTAACTTAAGACTTAAGAGCCAATCCCAATTCTATGATATTTATAGTAAATAGTATGGGTTAGCTATTCAAAATAATTCCAAATCAAATTAGTATTACCCTGTCTATAGATTAGTATTGTAATGCTTTTGATTGAATTTGTGGGGTTTGTGGTATGGGATTTTGTGTTTGGGTTAAATTAGATTGGATTTTCTGTTTGTGACTTTATGTTGTGTGCTTTCATTCAACCAAAATAATCATTGCTTACTTTAGTGTTACATATTGATGTTTTTGGAAATAATTCTCAGCACCTTTTATTTTTTTTCTTGTAGGAAGCTAGAAATTGTACTGCTTGCAGTACAACCTCTGCAGATATGAGGTCCAGAATTTGCTCTTCTGATTTAAATGACTCCCATAAAGAAGCAAGGCGTTTGATGAAAGGTTTGTGAGAGAAAAAAAAAAGTAGTGACATTAGTCTTTTAATGTCTTTATACCATGAAAGGTTATGTAATTGCAGAGATTTAGAACAAGCAATGCCTAACCTCAAGAAGTTGGAGATTCGATCCTGCCAGAGATTGAAGGTCCCCACTGGGTTGAAGCATCTAAAAAGTCTTTGTGAATTGTAGTTAAAAGATATGCATGTGGAATTCACAACAACAATTAAGGAAACTAAGGAGCAAAAATGGAGCGCTATTGCTCACTTGCTGGCCATAATTAATTGATGAGCAGTATTCAATGCTGGATGGAACTCAAAACTTTTTTTTTTTTTGATAAATATATGGAACTTAGACTTATACGTAGGTGATGTTGTCTTTCTTTTTATTTCTCTGTCTTTCAAATGAATATTATTTAAGATTTTGACACTGCAACTTGTAACAGATTTCTGCTTCCTTTCATTACTCCACTGTCCTTTGGGGAATTTTACAAGCTATGGAAAAAAACAAGCAGAAGTATTTGGAGATGATGTTTCACTCTACTGTTTGGCTCACCATACATGAGGGTACCTCTATTTCTGCTTTTTGTGTCCCTCATTTTTAAGGTATTTGATCAATAATAGTCATATGCTTGTCATGCAATGACTGATTGTACACTTTGTTTCAAGCATAGTGTGCTACTGTTTCTGTGTTTTTTTTTTTTTCTTTTTTCTTTCTTTCTTTGTGTCGCTTTTAGCTAAGGTATTTGATCAATGTAAAAGTCATACTCATATGCTTGCATTACTAATCACAGGAATAAAATTGTGCGCTTTGTTACATACAAATTAGCTGTTTCTGGTAACAAAACGGTGTGGTGTATTTATATTCACAATGTGATGATGTTTACAGGATAAGTACAAGAGAAGATAATTACAACTTGAGTTCCTCCGTATTCTAAACTGATGAAAGATTTCTAACTATGTGGTTTTGGTTTTATTTATTTTTTATCTTTGAGTCTTCATCTTCATTTGATGTGAAGTATATCTTTGAGTTTGTTCATATCCTTAACAGTGCTAAACTGAATGGGTGCATTTTTTGCAACTAATCCACTTTGGATGGGTGCGTTTGGGTGTTTTGAACATATGATGATCTGCTCACTGTGTTTGATGTTTTGTTTCTAAATGGAATTCATCAGAACATATTATGATTTGCTCTCTAAGTGCTATTAGAATTAATTAGAGCTAATTTTTAAAGGGAAAATTGCTTTTATGTTGATTAAATGCCAATAACAGAGATAGATGTGGTGATAATGTTTGTTGAAATTTTTGAGACGATGAATGCAATAGTGTTTTGAAAAGAAAGTTGAATGACTTGCAAAATATTTTGGAATGGAAATTGGAGTTGAGTAGTTAGTCTAATTTACAATTAATTTGAATTTGTGTGTGTTTTAATTGTTTCAAAACTCAATTTAGTTTCTGTTGTTTAGTCAAGTAAACTTACAAAGGTTGAAAAATAAGTTGCAAGATCATGGCAGTTGTGGCTCATGATGATAAAGGGGAAATAAACAAAGGTTGGGCTACACACCACCACTTAGGCAAGCAGGAAACGGCAAGCCAGGAAACGCTGAGGCTGAAGCAAATTTGTGGCTACTTAAATTAGCTATGGCAGAAGAGTTCAACAACATCATAGTTTGAAGGAGATGCAAAGGCCTGCTGCAATGATCTTTATTACTAATTCCCATGTTTCATAGACTGTCTCAAATGTGTTAAACAATGTGCTAGAGCTTGGAAAATCTTTTCACTTTTGTTCTATCACTTCTAAATGTCCTAAATTTTTTAACGCTTTGGCAAAGTTTTCCATTCCTTTTCGGTATTAGTTCTATTGTAACAAATCCTCCATTCCAAGGCAATGAAGACAGGATGTTTCCTTTCTTGCTTTAATATAGTAATATTAAGTTTGCTATTCCTTTTCGTTCTTCCTTTCTTTAATATAACTTTTGGGTGGATTAATATTGCAAAACATTCTTTTGGTTGCACACCATGTGTTTGACAAAATGTGTCGCTCACTTTTGAATTGGTTTAAATCAAGCTTCATTGTTTGTGCCTCTTGGTTTTGGTTTCAGTTTCCATTTGGTCATCTCATTTTTTTCTCATGTGCATTTAAGCATACTAGGCCATCAACGTCATTGGCGATTTAGTACATTAGAACTTTTCATCTTCCAAAACCCAAATTACAACATTAGAATATTTAGTAATCTTCCTAAATAGGAATGTCTTATGAAGTATGTTTTTTGCATTAATATATGGATATAACTATTTTTTTTTTCTTCAGATTTTTGTAAATGATAGAAAACCTATAGAAAATACTAATAAAAAATTTGTGCATCCATCACAAACCCAAGGAAAAAATAAATCTTTAAGAACAATCATACATTCGTCATTTGTACCAATTCTTTTATCTTTTAAGAGACTGTGTACACCATAATATATATATATATATTATTTTTAGTAGATGATGTTGATGGAGGGTTAGGAAGAGTATAATGGAGGGTTAGGAAGAGTATAAACTTTGTTCAAGGATGCAAGCTAACAACTACTACCAATGTTCATCTCATAAAACTATTTGAAAATAAACTTTGATCATCATAATGATGCAAAACTTTCATATAATTATGCAAACAGATTTTATTTATTGAAAATGCATTAATTAGTTTCCACGTTTATAATGTTGACTATATTCATTAGAATAGATTTTTGAAGTATAAGTATATATATATATTACTAAACTTTATCATAAACAGATACAAAGTTAATGTTATGCTATCAAAGTCTCAAAATTAGGAAATAATGTCAAAAGTCAGTTTCCCTTTTTTTTTTTGTCACATAGTTTTGAAATTATACACATATAACAATCAATTACTAAATTAAATGGAAAAAAACTCCTAATATGATGCACGTTATTTAAAGGTACAATAATTGAAGAGTCTTAAATTATTAATTAGAATTAAATAAAAGCAACTCTTAAAATTGTGGGCTGCCACCTAATACCAAATAAATAAATGTATTTATGTTCAATTTTCATAACCATTCTTTTTTAGCAGAGTATTTATGCATTAATTGGCTGCTGGCTATATAGAGTCCAAAACGATCTCCTAAAGTTCTTTAATTGTATATTTACTTTATTGTGGTCTTAAATTACATCTTACAAAAATTAAAAAGCCAACTTTGTGTTAACAAAAAATGAAAAAGAAGAAGAAGTTGGAAGTTTGGGTTGTTTTTTTTGTAATAACATTCAATGTACCTACTAGGTGAGTTGAAATCACCTCTACATGTTTGACTAAATGCTTGAGTTAAGACTTGGCTTAGATTTAATTTCTAGCTATGTATATTGGAAAACGGTTAATGCTTAATTTGGTTGTTTTTTTAGTTTTTTGTTTAACCACTGTCAAATAAATCTAGAGTAACAACATAACCTCAAAATGGTTTCCTAGGTAGAATTTGTGAAATGACAACCTTAGAATAGGTGACTGCTGCTTTTAGTTGCCATTCTACATAAGCCAATTATTCAATTGATCTACCCCTTCTTCGGGAGACTCTCCTTGTAGGTAATAAAATATTGTCAAATGATTTAATGTTTCATGCTAATTAATTTTGTTATATATATAATGTAGAGAAATCTGCAAGTACTTGGAGAGGATCATTGGATTTAACAAGTATTTATATGTTTCATGTCTAGACCGTTTCATTTCAAATGGAGAGGATCCTTATCCAGCTTTAACCAAGAAGCTCTCATTCCAAAGGCTCGACATTAAACATATAAATATTGTACATTTTGGAAAAATCTTGATGGATTTTAGGATAATTGAATTGTGATGAAATATATTTATTAATGTAGATTAAATAAGTCATGAGAAGAATTAATGGAATATTTCATGATTTGTACAAAAATTATTTTGTAAATTAAACTTTTTTGACATTTAGAATAATAGTTTGCTTTTTGTACATGATTTATACTAAATCTTACTCACTATAAAATCAGACAAAAGACCTCATCGTGTGTTATAATTAAAGTTGAAAGAATATAGTTGTAAGGAAGATGACATTAATTACTATACAATAGAAAAGCTTGCACAGTGCAAGCTTGCCATCCATGCTACTACCATAACCCAAGAATTTTTTTGGATGGAGGATACTCCGAACTTTCTAACAGCTACTGTGGCTACAGATTTAACCCATTTATTTGATTGATGAATTATGATTTTCTCTAAAAACAGTTGTTTGCATGAAGAAACTTACATAAATTAAAAGTAATTTTGAATAATATATACGTAATGTTTAAACTACAAATTCTATATTATAATTTTGCAATTATACTCCATAGAAAATCATATCAAATTTTTTTCGCGCAACGCACGGGTCTACGACTAGTACTCAATAAAAGTTAAGTACATTTTATCAAGTTTATCTCTAGCAAGCTTTCTCTCTCAGTTTCAGTTTTATTCATTTCTCTTAAGGAATCTTACATGGTATCAGAGCAGTGATCCGTATCCATGGATTCTTCTGCATCATCTTCTTCAGTTCAGTCAGCATTGTCACTCATCAACAATATGTCACACCTTATGTCCATTAAACTTGATAGTACAAACTACATGATCTGGAAGCTCCAAATTTCTGCAATATTGGATGCCTACTCCATGATCGAGCACTTGGATGGAACAATTGCACAACCAAGGCAGTTTCTCATCTCAGAAGCTGGAGTTCAGTCTGTGAACTCAGAATTCCTTGCATGGAAGAAGAGAGACAAAGCTCTTCTTACTTTGATCTACTCGACCTTATCTCCACCAGTTCTTGCTATGGTGGTTGGTAAAGGTACATCACAAGAAGTATGGGAAACTTTAGAAGAGAGATTCACTTGCACTGCCAGAGCAAATGTGCTCAATCTTAAACTTGAGCTTCAGGCAATCAGAAAAGGCAATGAATCTGTGAGTTCCTATCTTCAAAGAATCAAAACTACACATTAGCAACCTAGATGGACGTTACATTGGGGAATGATATTATATTAATTTGAAGATAACCGGTTTGCAAACATGAAACTTTTAATATAATTGAGCAAGGTCATGCTACAATTATTTAGTTGGGTGTTATCCAACTTGAAACAGTAAGCCCACTCGATCTAGATGATCATATTACACAATGAGAATATTTATTAATTAAAAAATATCGCCAAGATTTGCTAGGAAAAAAATAAAATGAAAGAAGGTTCAGATCCTCTATGAATTCTGCATTGGCAATGTTTGTTTCTAACACAAACAAGCCAAACACTGGTTTTAATGGACATCCAAGCTATGGAAATCCAAGTTCCAACAGAGGAAGAGGCAGAAATTCCTTCCAACGAGGCAGAGGAGGAAGATTCCATAACTTCACTCCATCACAGCCTCCATATCAGCAACAGCACCAGAACCAGGCTCCATATCAGCAACAGAACCAGAACCAGGCTTCACCTCAAGCAAGATCTGAAAGACCAATCTGTCAGATCTGTTGGAAACAAGGACACTATGCCATAGACTGCTATCACAGAATGGACTTTGCCTATCAAGGCAAGAACCCTACCATGAAGCTTGCAGCCATGGCCAGTGCTTCCAACACTCAACACACTCAGTCTCAGTCTGAATCAGAATCTTGCTCTTACTGACTCAGGTGCTTCTGACCACATCACAGCCAATGCCAATAATCTCAGTCCTCAAGTTCCTTATCAAGGCCAAGAACAAGTCTCAGTAGGTAATGGTCAAAACCTTCCTATCCAAAACATAGGTAATTCCCAACTCCACACCAAATATCACAAGTTTCAGCTTAAAAATGTCCTTCATGTTCCCAGAATTGCATCAAATCTGCTCTCTGTTCATAAACTCTGCCTACACAATAATTGTAGTTGCTATTTTGATGCTAATCAGCTTTTGGTTTAGGATTTACCTACGGGGAGACTTCTCTACAAGGGCCTGAGTAAGAATGGAGTTTATCCCATTCAATCTCAGTTGTTCAATTCTGCAAATAAAACAGCCTGCACTGCACACTCTTCTTCAAATAAGTGGCAGCTTTGGCATTCTAGACTAGGTCACCCTAGTGCTAAGGTTCTTTCAAGTCTGTCTCATTCTTGTAATTTCAATTTTCTGTCTAAACCTGCATTAGAACACTGCCATCACTGCTTGGCAGGAAAAATGCACCAGTTACCTTTTCCTAGTTCTAATAAAAAGGTTCAATCTCCTTTTGAATTGGTTCATTCTGATCTTTGGGGCCCTGCTCCTGTTATGTCAACCAATGCTTTTAGATATTATCTTGTCTTTGTTGATGAGTTTACTAAATTCACTTGGGTTTATTTGCTTAAACATAAATCAGACACCTTTCATATCTTTACACAGTTTCAAGCAATGGTCCATACTCAATTCTCCCTCCCCATTAAAACCATTCGTACTGATTGTGGAGGAGAATTCACATCAAACCAATTTAATCAATTCTGTGCCTCTAAAGGCATGATTCATCAAGTGTCTTGTCCTCATACACCTCAACAGAATGGTGTTGCTGAGAGGAAACACAGGCATCTTGTTCAATGTGCTTTAGCACTACTCTCTCAATCCACTCTTCCCATGTCCTATTGGTCCTATGCAATTTCAACTGCTATTCATCTCATAAACAAGTTACCAACTCCCAATCTTTCCAACAAATCTCCTTGGGAAACCCTTTACCATACCTTACCCGATTTTACATATCTCAAAACTTTTGGTTGTCAATGTTTCCCTTTACTTACACCCTATACAGCACACAAATTGTATCCCAAAACAGCACCCTGTATATTCCTTGGTTATCCCACTCATTCCAAAGGATACTACTGTCTTGACCCTACCAATCTTAGACTCTATGTCTCGAGACATGTCCTCTTTAATGAGTCCACTTTTCCTGGCTTAAAGCACAGTACAGACCAGCACTCTGCATCACCTCAGTCTGCAGAAAAATGGTTACACAATCTTCTCCTGCTGCACTCATGTGACCACACTCCTATAGTGACCACTCTTCCATCCTAAGAGCCCAATTCTTTACCCAGCAGTCCCTCCAATACCTCCAGGTCTGACACAATGCCTATGCCTATATCCATGCCTATGCCTATACCTCTGAATCTGTCTTCATCTGTTGCTGCCTTAAACCCTTTAGACTCACCATTATCCACTGGTTTCAGCTCTCAACCTAGCTCCACATCAGCTGTCCAAAACACATTAGCCTCTACCTCTCCCTCTCCATTACCTCCAGTCAACACAACTGACCCCACCATACCTACCAGTGCTACTATTACCAATCCCACCCCACCTCTTCAACACCACATGCAAACCCGAAGTAAGCATGGTATTTTCAAACCTAAAGTCTCATATGCAGCTCACATTGACTATACCACTACTGAACCTACCTCTTATACTAATGCATCCAAACATAGCCAGTGGTGTACAGCTATGGATGAAGAGTTTCAAGCTCTTCAACAGCAAGGCACTTGGTCTCTAGTCCCTCTGCCAGCAACCAAAAATGTAGTGGGATGCAAATGGGTTTACAAACTCAAGCACAATAGTGATGGCAGCATAGCAAGGTATAAAGCAAGGCTTGTGGCAAAGGGGTTTCACCAGCAACAGGGGATTGACTTTGATGAAACATTCAGTCCAGTAATCAAGCCTCCCACTGTGAGGCTTATTCTATCCCTTGCCGTCTCTCTTCACTGGCCTCTTCGACAATTAGATGTCAAGAATGCCTTCCTACATGGTACTCTCAAAGAAGAAGTTTACATGACACAGCCACAAGGTTACATTGATCCTACTCATCCTAATCTTGTATGTAAACTTCACAAGTCTATCTATGGCTTAAAACAAGCTCCAAGAACTTGGTTTGACAGCTTTACCTCCCAATTACTGCATTTGGGATTTACAGCCTCTACAGCAGATTCTTCTCTCTTCATATACAAGAATGAATCTGTGATAGCCTATCTCTTACTCTATGTTGATGACATAGTACTGACAAGCAACACTCCAACCTACCTTGATCACCTCATCACTCAACTCAATACAGTTTTTGATTTGAAGGACTTGGGCACTCTCCACTATTTTTTGGGCCTACAAGTGTCTAGAACTCCCAATAATCTTTATATCAAGCAAACCAAATATGCTTATGATTTACTAAAGAAACATAACATGCTTGATTGCAAACCTGCCTCATCTCCTTCTTGCCCAAACACTCGCCTCTCCCTTCATGATGGTGATCCTCTTACTGATCCCCACGGGTACAGAAGCATGGTTGGAGCTCTGCACTACCTTACCTTCACCAGACCTGACATCTCCTTTGCAGTTCATCAAGTCTGTCAGTACATGTTAGCTCCTACCACAACCCACCTTGCTGCAGCCAAAAGAGTTCTTCGATACATCAGAGGCACTCTTCATCATGGCATTGAGTTCACTACTTGGTCCACTGTCCCTCTCTGCTTACACTGATGCAGATTGGGCTGGTGACCCAGATGACAGACGGTCTACCTCAGGATTTCTTATTTACTTGGGGTCTAATGCCATCACTTGGTCTGCTTAGAAGCAACCTACTGTCTCCAGGTCTTCCACAGAGTCAGAGTATCGTGCTTTAGCTTTTGCATCAGCTGAGCTATGCTGGATTTGAACTCTCCTCAAAGATCTTGGCATCTTCATCTCTGCCACTCCAATTCTCTGGTGTGACAATGTCTCGGCATTAGCAATTGCATCCAATCCTGTATTCCATGCCAGAACCAAGCACATTGAAGTTGATTTTCACTTCGTGCGAGAAAGGGTTCTTCGCAAGGATTTGCTTGTTAAGTTTGTCTCCACCGTGGATCAACTTGCTGACATCTTTACTAAGAGTCTTCCCACTAATCGCTTTCTGGATCTTCGTCACAATCTCATTGTCCCTGTCCTTAAGCTTGAGGGGGGATGATGAAGATCATGCAGAACCAGATCAGACAACTGTGTTCAAGTTGCAAAGTTCCTAAGCTGTTGTCTAAGCTACAAGCCGTTTGTATTTATGTATAACTCTAAAGGACTGTAGCTTATGTCAATGTAGTTTAATTAAAGAAAGTCATGCTAGTCACGTGCTCATGATTAGTGGAAGTTTGTTATAGTTTCTGTTATGCTGTTAACAGCTAATATAGTTAGTTAAACAGCTGCTATTAGTTCTGTATAAATATCAGAATCATACTCAATAAAAGTTAAGTACATTTTATAAAGTTTATCTCTAGCAAGCTTTCTCTCTCAGTTTCAGTTTTATTCATTTCTCTTAAGGAATCTTACATTATTCTTGAGACAGATGTGTTATATTTCTTGAGGCTTTTCGAATTGCATAAAACCACCTTCACGAGAGTCTTCAAGTACAAGGTTGTGAAACATGGTAGATGTACTCACCGAGAATGCATGACTCAAGTGGAAGATACACCTTCGTTAGTCCATTACTTTTTTTTTTTTTTTTTTTTATCTTGAGATAGAAATCTATACTACACACACGCACACAGTCTTTGGGGAGGGCAGAGGGAATTTGAACCTCTGCCAAATGAGGGGAGGGAATTTCCTTGCACCATTGGGCCAAATGCCCAGTGGGCCGTTAGTCCATTACTTGTTTTCAATATCTCACATTCTCACTCACATCATTATACCTACAGTGTGAATTGTGAACTGATCTTGTACCATGTGGACTTCGTTGATAATCGCCCTCAAGCTTTTAAGATAGTGGATTCGTAGAAACCGGTCACTTTTTTTTATTCATGGAAATTGGTCACTTTAATGACTTTACAATCTGTATTTGGCTACCTTAATTCTATTACTAAATAGTTATGGTGCTTTTGCTTTTCAACTCATGGGGTTAGGTGGCTTTTTCTTTTATTTTTATCCTTAGCTGCTAAATGTAGTGGCTTGGTTGATTGGAAATAGCAAGGATAAGCTTTCACTACATAATCACTTTTAATTAATTTGTGCCTATGAGTACATTGTTTTTGCAATAAGAAGTATGTGACATAAAAATGTTGTGTCTTACAAGTAACTAATATCTTCGATTTATATTTGCATCTTTTTTTTATTATCCAATACGTGAATGTAGGTGAATCTCTATAAGCTTGACGAAGAGGTCATGGCTTTTTCAAATGAGGATAATATATTTACATCATCCATTAGATTTATGCCAAAAAAGAAAATTAAAAGAGAATATATTTCCTAGTAATAATGGAATAATTAGAGGAAATTTGTAACAGAATATCAAAATTGTTTAATGGTTTTACGTTGTGGCTGTAGCTTGTAGGCTGTAACAGGACTCGGAGATTAATTTTTCTTGTGGAACGGGTGGGCTGAAGAGAAGAGATGAGTGTGAAGTGTGAACTGATGATGTACTGCGTGGACTTCATTGACCAGAGTTGGCCCTGCAACCTTCTTATTCTTCTTCTTCTTCTTCTTCTTTTTTGTGTGGACAATTATAATTTAAATACCTTATAAAAAAGTGATTACCCATGACATTATTCGAAAGCAAAGTCTACACCAATTAGTTTATTGACAAAGCAAAAGCAGCCTAATATATTGTAACCGAGTACAAATATTCAAAGATAGAGCCCCACATACATCACTGGAATCCAAAGCGTGGGTTGAACTTACGATGTACCATTATAAATAAAATTATCTCAGCCGGGTAGTGGGGTGAGAACAAAGAAAAAGAAAAGGAACTTTGTAATATAATAAGCACATTTTGAGGAAATTAGTTTCGGTATGTAGGGCCACCTTTGAAATTTTTTCCTAGGCTACAATGATGGTGCTTTTTCACTCAATGGTTAGGTTGGTTCAATGGTTTTGCGTTTTCCGTTGGGTTGATTTGCTTTTTGAGTAATGTTACATTATTTGGGATACCACTTTTTCCATAAGTTATTTAAATTTCAATCTCAACGATATCATTTTCATCATGTCCCTCTCTAATACTAAATTTATTATTCACCAATTACCACAAACCATGTCAATAACAGGGAAGACTGAAAAATCTTACTATTAAATGAAATTCCACTTTGGAGGTTGGTTTCTCTCAAAGAAAACCAATTGCTTCTCTCTTATACTATGATTCGTCCACTTGTGAGATGCACTATACATAATGATTGGTATCAAATCTATGTTATGGATTATTTATTTATTTTTTGATATATTATAAAAATCATAATCTAAACTCATACACGTATATTGTGAGGATACCGGGAATCAAACTCACACCCTCATACAAGGGTAGAATTTTTTGAGGAGAGGAATGACCACTGGATCAAATAACCAAGTGACATGTTATGGATGATTTAAGTGTTGAGCCATAGAGTAAAAAAAATTCATATTCAATTAATTTTTCTATGCTTAAATTAACAATAAAATCATCCAATAGCCTTAACTTGACAAAGCAAAGACAAATTCAACACATAACTTGATGAATTAATACGTACCGAATTGAGATTAGTTTATATAATTAAGTGGGTTTACTTCTGATCTAAAAATAGTTTTTCTTAATATATATTCTCACTCAATGTGTGGATCCTTGACTAATGTTTAGTTACTGGATAAACACCCATGTGTTGAACGTGCTTTAAGCTAGTAACACACTATATCCAAACCACACGTCAACTGTTTCAAATCATTAATAACCACTAATCAAATTTAAGTGGACAATTATAATTTAAATAACTTAAAAAAATAAAAAAGTGATTACTCTTGACATTATTCAAAAGCAAAATCCATACCAATTAGTTTATTAAGAAAGCAAAAGCACCATAATTGTAGCCGAGTACAAATTTTCAAAGATAGCCCCACATACATCACTGGAATCCAAAGCGTTCATGGGGTGAATTGATGATGTACCGTTATAAACAAAATTATCTTAGTCGGGGGGTGGGTGAGAACAAAGAAAAAGAAAAGGAACTTTGTAATATAATAAGCAGGGAAATTAATTTTTCTCGTATGTGGGTTGAAGAGAAGAGATTAGTGTGAACTGATGATGTACCGTGTGGACTTCATTGACCTGAGTTGCCCCTCAAGCTCTTGACAGAATTGTTTCCAGTGATGCATATAGGGCTACATTTGAAATTTTTTACTGGGCTACAATTATGGTGCTTTTGCTTTTTCACTCATTGGTTAGGTTGGTTTTGCATTTTCCACTAATTGGTTGGGTTTATTTGCTTTTTGAGTAGTGCTACATTATTTTGGATACCACTTTTTCCATAGCTTATTTAAATTTTGATGGGAACGATATAATTTTGATCACGTCCATCTCTAATTAATACCACTTTTATTATTCATCAATTATGAAAAACTATGTCAATAATTATGAAAAATTTTATATCCTTAGATTTATTGTTTTGGTTTTATTGTGTGGAAATATATAAACAAGAATAATTGTTTAGAGAATATAAAATATAAATGGAGATGGAAGAGATTGAAGAGAGAGGAGGTTAGGGTTTTCACGTGGTTCGGCACCATGGCCGACATCAACAGGATGAAGCCTAATAGGCTACATCTTTTATTATATTCTCCATGTACAATATTTTAGATAATTACAATTTGTTTAGAGAAGTCCTATTTATAGGAGAATACTAAATAACAATTGTAATCTCTGATCAATGTGGGATTCATTAACATTTCCCCTCAAACTTAAGTGCAATTTTGATGAAACCTTTGAGTTTAGTAACAAAAGAAAACTCAAATATCTTGGCTCAGCTCAGCTTGGCTTGGCTCGTATCTCGGTCAATGGCTCAATCTCGGCTCAGAGGCTCGGTGGTCGAAATTTGGCCGAATGACTTAGATCTCAGCTTAGTGACTCAGAGGCTCAGATCTTGAAATTTGAAATGAACTTGGCTTGGGATCTCAGCTCAATGGCTAGATGGCTTGGCTCGATCTCAGCTCATGAAAAAGTTTTTTTTTTTTTTTTACCGCGTCCATGAGATATATGTAAACGTGTGCGTGGACAATTCATTGAGCAGAGCTGGCCCTCAAGCTTTTTGAGATAGTGGATTCCAATGGATGTATGTGGGGCTGCCTTTGAAATTTCAAAATGTTTATTGGACTACAATCGTGGTCCTTTTGTTTTTTTTTTTCTTTTCAGAAATTGGTTTGGTGGATTTTGCTTGAATAATGTACTCATGTTAGAGATATAAAGTTTTTCCCAATAACTTATTTCAATTGTAATAAGAGTACTTATATCATTTTCATAAGTTTTATCACTAATACCACTTTTATTTTCATTAATCACAATAGATTATGTCAATAAATTATGAAATTTTTGTAAACTAAGGTTATTGTTTTGGTTTTATTGTCTATTGTTTTCTTTAGCTACTTAAGGTTGTGGATCATGTTTTTTTCCGTCAGCGTTATTAACTTATGTGCTTGTTACAACCTTTCAAAGCTTTCCTTTTTTAAGTATTACTATAGTTTTGTTAATTTTCAGCCAAAAAAAAAACTCTAATCTGAATGGACACCGGAAAATATATAGCAAGGACAAGCTGTCACTACATAATATGGGGCTCTGATTACATTGCTTTCAATTATAAAAAAGAAAAAAAATCATGGGTTTTAAAGGAAGAATTTAGATCTAATGGTGAAAAAATGGAAGAGATGCATCTTGGCAAGGCAATGCTGGTTCATAGACAACTTCTTGTTTAACAATCCTTCTTATCTTCAAATATTGTACAGATATAATATGTGTTTAACTTGATTGCAACGATTTTATGTGTTTAACTTGATCAATTACAATAGATCTTACTAAACACAACAAATTTTCATATAATCATTGATTACTACATACAAACATATGACTTATTGTCTGTCTACAAAATTGGCATCCCCTAGAGAGTAGGAGAGAGCCAGAGAGATTATTGCCGCTGGAAGTTCAACCGTCCTATGCAATATGCAAACAAGGCAAAGAGAACTAATGGGTATACCATATGCAATGAGATCAACTGCCACAGGCAGAGACATGTCATGGTGATACCCAAAGCAATCTTGAATAAACTAGGCAGCAACTGATGTGGTTTGTCCAAATGCAATAATTTTCTTGTCTATATCTCCATATTGTGAAGTGAATAGACTGTTTAGTGGCCAAGATGTAGGAGCTAGATAACACAACCATATGCACCACTTTCGTATCCACTGCAACAGTAACAACCAACCGGGTCAATCCACTGATTTAAACTTCTTGGGTTCATTCATCAACATATAGTTTCATACTGAAAATGACACTCAATGGGAAGATGTACAGTTATTGGGAAAGGAAAGAATTTAGGAGCTTCTCTTGATATTGGTTAGAAGACTGAATTTAAAATTTGTAACAACCATTACATTTGGATGAATAGATAGGGAACCTCATATGTCACCTACAAAATTAAGAAAATTTTTCGAATTGAGTTAAAAGCACTAATATAGATATTCCATTAGATCAATCATGCTTCCAAATATTAGGAATTCAATCTAAGATTGATAAAACATAAATTATGGTTGAATTATGAATCAAGTTTATAATCATCTCAATTAGTTCCATTGCAAGTGGACAAGCCCACCTGGAATACATCCACGCAAATCTTTCCTAATACATAAGAGAGGTGGTAGTTTTTTCAAATGGGGATATATAAGAGCCCAAAATGAGAAAAATAAAAAAGATCTCATACCGAGAAGAGCTTAATGGTTATCCACTAGCTAGTAAGCCTCAGATTGGGTTCAAATGTCATTTTCTTCAGGGTCCCATCCCATCCCATTCATCGAGGACAAAGAAAAGAAAAAGAACTATAGATAAGAATGTGGATGTTGGTTCATGAAGGATATATGCCCTGAAGTTTGATTTGTAATTTTGATAATCCTTTTGACATTTGAGAAGTTTGTAAAGAGGAGATTCAATTGCATTGCAAAATGTGACGTATTCTGTTGTAAATTGTATACACAAATACCTATTTTTTATTTCATTAGCAATAGTATTCAACATGATCAAAGCTCTTGATGTTCTCAAATCTCTTGAAACTTTGTTGTGTACTGTGCAAGAAAAGATTAGGAAATGAAAATTTGTCTAATTGTTTCATCTGTACAAAGAGCTTTACATTGATTGAAATATATAAATATTTTTATAATGGACTAAGAAAAAATATTTTACAAATTCCAAAAATTACAGCTTACATTTAGAGGGAGAAGATTTTCACTTTCAGACTTGTCTCTAATACTCCCACTCAAGGTGGAGCGTGTACATAAGTAACACCGAGATTTCTGATAAGACGATGAAATGAACCTTACCAAAAGGTTTAGTAAAAATGTTAGTAATTTGTTCAAATGATCGGATATGACAAGGAAAAAACCATTTTGGATTGAATTTTCTCTCGAACAAAATGACATTCAAGTTCAATGTGTTTTGTGCTTTCATGGAACACCGGACTGAATCGAAAATCAAGTGGCACCATGTCACCAATTTCGTTACCATTCCTATTGACAAAGCTTTTTGTTTGATTTGGTTAGGTGGCAATAATTAAGCTTTCACAAGATAAGCACAATAGTAGCTAACAAGATTAGTCCGCTGGTTTGATTTGGTTAGGTGGAAATAATTAATCTTTTTGTTTAATTATTGAAAACTTCTTCATTGTCTTGATCAGGTCAGAGGTGGCAAATTAAGCTTTTTGTTTGTTTTTTTTTAATGAATAAATTAAGCTTTTTGTTTATTGCCAAAGCTTCTTCTCCTTAGATCATGTGACGTTTCGTATATAATTCCAAAATGGGGTCAGGTGGGTTGTTCTTTTCTTGGTTAGGTAGCAAATTAATTAAGCTTCTTATTTATTAACAAAATTGTTATATGCTTCTTCTTGTTCCCATGAATATGACCTTGCCTAGGAAAGATAAAGTATATAATCCAAAACTTAAATAGTAGTCTACTCGTTAGGTAAGCTGTGCTTTTCTGGATTATGTGGCAAAGCTTCTAACAACAACACGGTCCTTCAAATTTGTTCTATTTTTTTTGAGCTATTCCTATGTCTCTGTAATGCAAAATAATAAATTTGAGTTATTATAATAACATTGAGAAGCTTTCAAATGAGGTGGAAAAATTGATACATTTAAAGTTTATCAACTTATCTTTAATTGCTTGAAAGGATGTGTAATCTATATAATTTACAAACTTTGGAGGTTAGTTTTTGTAAAACCTTGAGAGAGATGGGAAAACTAATTAAAGATATTATCATATGTCGTTATTTTAGTTCTATTTCTCATTTTAAGGCTGTGTTTTGTTATTAGGAGTTAGTTAAATGGATAAGAATGAGATAAATTATTAAGTTTTTTAGTTTAGTCTTTGAATAAATTTTATCAAGTATAAACTAATGGCCTAGCTATTTGCCAACCATAGTATAGAATCTGAATCTCCATGTAAAAATAAATGTGTATGGATGTGGATTTAGAAGGGGAAAAAATTATAATTTAACAATAAAAATATCACAATTTTTTTTTTTTGATAATTCAATGGTTGGGAGAGGGGAGATTTGAAGGGAATGGAATGATTAAATTTTAAAAGAATGGAATGGAATGTGTTTATTGAATAGAAAGGAATGAAATGGAATAGAACGGAATGGAATGGAACTAAGTATCTTGTTTGGATGTTTTAAAATAAAGGAATAGAATGGAATGGAATGTAAGTAACCTTGTTTAGGAGTAATATTAGAAGGAATGAAAATGAATTATTTTATAACAACATTACTACTATACCCTTCATTTTAATCTAGTTTAGACACAGTAAGAATAATGTTGTAGATTTACCATACAGTAGTATGCTCCCGACAACTATTTTAGTCCATTGAATTTAAATTGGTATAAAAAATGGATTTATCAAACTATAATTCTTTTTTATGCCACATTTCTACAATAGCTATTGTTCATATGCTTTTATTCTTAGGGGAGAGGATACAATATTCCAATATAATCCAAAGATATTAAAAAAAAAAAAAAAAAAGACTATTGAATCTCCATATCAACTAGCAACTATTGCTTCAATATCATATATATCCTTAGCCTTTTGTGAACACAACAATGCACAACATAATGAATATAAACTCATGTTAACTAGAAAAAAAAAATGATATATATATATATATAAAGAATAGCCTCTACCTATATATTTTTGTTAATTTTGCTATTGTGTTGATAGTATAAAAAAAATAAAAAAAAGGAGAGAAAAACTCCTATATAGGTTTGAGATGATAGCGGTAGCATAAGAAGATGTGAGAAGATAGAGGTGAGGAAATCAAGGATAATCTAGTATTTAAAAAAATATATATATATATTATAATATATATTATATATATATATAATATATATATTATAAGCATTTTGGGAGTTTTGGTGAAAAATTCACTAAACAAAATTTCATTCTCTCTTATTCTTCCCAATTTTGGAGGAATGAAAATTAGGGTTTGGAAGGAATAGGTGAGAATGAGTGTTTCATTCCATTCCCTTCACTTAAACTCCCAAACAAGAGAGAATAATCTTTACATTCTTTCCCATCCTCATACTTAAACTTCCAAATAAGGAAAATGAAAAAATATTCTTAAATTTTTTTTTTCCTTTCTTTTCCTCTCCCAAACAGAGTGTAAACAGTTGACTTACAAGAATATTGCAACAACCAAAAAAAAAAGAAGTCACAATTACATGCATTAACAATGTTTAAACCCACATCAAAATCTATAACCCCAAGCACGACATAACCATTACATGTGCAAAACAAATCAAGTTGAAAATGCTATATATAATTCAAAGTTTTGAAAACTGTTGTGGATTGATTATTGGAACAAAATATTTCGATACCAGTATATAATGATGTACCGTTTCGGAATTATCATTATATATATAAAGGTCAAATTACAAAAAGACCCCATATGGTTTGGGTCAATTGCAAACTGAGTCCTAAGATTTTAATTTATGTTTTTGACCCTTGAGATTTAAGAATTGGCTAAATTGACCCCTCTGTTAATATTTTATCATAAAAAATTCATTTTTTAAATAAAATATTTATTTTAAATTTTAATTTAATATAAAATATAAAATTGATTAAATTGATTAAAAAAAAAACAGTTCAGTTTTTTCTTTTTTCTTTTTTTATAAGAAAAAATATCATATCATTCTCTCTCACTCTCTTTCATTCTTGGCTGTCGCAGGTCGAATCCTTGAAGTTTGATTTGTAATTGTGATAATCCTAATATAATATTGCAGCTAGAGGAAGTGCTAGTGTTTTATAATCTTCAATCAGCCAATGGTATATGAATGCTTTGGTAAGTGGCAAGCTTTTTGTTTATTGAAAATTCATCTTCTTCTCATGTGACGTTCTGCGGAGAGTCCAATTACGTTTATTAATGCAAAAATGGGCGGTCCACAGGTTAGGTGGGTTGTGCTTTTCTTGGTTAGGTAGCAAATTAAGCTTCTTGTTTATTAACAAAGGTTCTTCTTCTTCCCAATTACATTGTATATAATTCCAAAACTTAAAAAGTAGTGTACTAGTTAGGTAACCTGTGCTTTTCTGGATTATATGGCAAAGCTTCTAACAATAACACAGTCCTACTCAATTTATTCTATTTTTCCCATAGAAACTATTTCTATGCCTTTATTAGGGGAGTCAAATGGGTGGGTTTGGGCGGGTAATAAGTGGGTTGGGTCTTTAAAAACCAATGGTCCATTTAATCCCATTTAACAAAGTATGTATTACCTATACCCAACCCAACTCAATTATCTAATGTAAAAACTAACCCACTCATTTACCCAACAATTTTATGTATGTATATGGTTAAAATATCTTAAAATCTCTAAAATGACAAATGTAATCCTATGAAAATGACAAAAATACCTCCAAATTATTAATAGGTGAGTTTGGGTAAATTTGTTAGATACCCAATACGCAACCCAGTTAAAACCCAACTTAATTGAGCCTAATTGGGTTAACACCCATTTACCCATTTATTTAAATAAGTGGGTTTGAATGAGTAATTAGTGAGTGGATTGGGTGGGTTAATGGGTTTGGGCATATTTTGCCACCCCAAGCCTCTATAATGCAATACTAAAAGTTTGGGGCCTTAGGCAATGACCTAGCCTAAGAGGTGGCTGTGGTTAGTACAAGTCAGGACTTCACAATAGTAAATAGAACAAAATATATTAGTTGCTATGCCGAAGGAAGTTTCTAATTGGTAAATGACTTATGCTCCATTTGTTCCGGAAGAAAAAAATTTCATTTTTTGGGGCACGATGGAAAATGAAAGCGAACATAAAACATTTTCTGTACTCAGAGGAAAAGTGGAGAACAACCTAAAGGAGCTGTGAAATAGAAAGGTTTTAGGCAATGGTTTAAGATGCCTAGATATGGAGTCGTTAGGGAGATTGACTTACAAAAATTGAAGCCTCATTGCCTCAAATCGTTAGGGAAAATTGATCGTCAATATAATTTGACATATTCATGGCATTTGGAAACCTTGGGAGTGGGGGAGAGAGCGCAAAACTCATATATATATATGCTACTAATTGTTGAGCAACGATTTTGGAGAAAGAATGTGGGGTTTTTGGCCATGGTTTAACTAAGTTGCCTAGATCTTAAGGCGGCCTGAGGGTCCTTCTAACTTCATTAGTAAAAGTTTTCAACATGTGCATAACCATGTTACCTCGTGACGCTGATTGGGAAGGACCAATCAATCTATTGTTTTAATGCTGTACCATATGCTGCAGTGCTCGATAATGCTTAGAAAAGATAAGTTACGGACAAAGCTGTGAAGTTTTGGGTAAAAAAGCTCAAGGGCGTATCCTATGAGATGGATGACATACTGGACGAGTGGAACACTGCAATGTTCAAAATAGAAATAAAGAAAGAGTAAGAAGAAGATGCTGAAAAGTCTCCTGGTTTGATTTGGTTAGGTGGCAATAATTAAGCTTTTTTAAAAATAAAAAATAAAAAAAAATTGAAAGCTTCTTCCCTGTCTCATGTGACATTGCTTAGGAAAGATCAATTACATTCCAGAATGGGTATATTAGCACAAAAAAAAAAAAATTCCAGAACGGGTAGCCCACTAGTTAGGTGGGTTGTGCTTGTCTTGGTTAGGTCATATTAAAAGGAATATGATCCTCTCCATTTGGAAATCTGAGTGAACTATCCATTTTGGAATTATATGCCTTGTAATTGGTCTCTCCCAAGAAACTTCACATGAGAAGTAGAAGAAGTTTCATCAATTAACAAAAAGTTATAGGATCCTCTCCATTTGAAATGAAATGGACTAATGGAGAATCCATTTTATGGTATAGACTACAGATTAAATATTACAAATCTAACAGTGTATAGACTGTCACATCATTTAAAATTTTAAATGACGTGCCAGTATATATACAATTAGATCCATAAGATAAAATATAAATCATGAAATGAACAAATGAAGAGGTTTTCAAATGGAGGGAATCCTATTCCACTGGGTAGGTGGGTTGTTCTTTTCTTGTTTACGTAGCAAATTAATTAAGCTTCTTATTTATTAACAAAATTGTAAGCATCTTCTTTTCCTATGTATATGACCTTTCCTAGGAAAGACAAAGTATATATGGTAGTCCACTGGTTAGGTGGATTGTTTTTTTGTTGGTTAGGTAGCAAATTAATTAAGCTTCTTATTTATTAACAAAATTGTTATAAGCTTCTTCTTGTTCCCATGTATATGACCTTGCCTAGGAAAGACAAAGTATATAATTCCAAAATGCATGGGTAGTTCACTGGTTAGGTGGATTGTTTTTTTGTTAGTTAGGTAGCAAATTAATTAAGCTTCTTAGTTATTAACAAATATGTAAGCTTCTTCTTGTTCCCATGTGTATTACCTTCCCTAGGAAACACAAAGTATATAATTCCAAAACTTAAAATAGTAGTCTACTCGTTAGGTAAACTATGCTATTCTCGATTATGTGGCAAAGCTTCTTGTCAACGTTTATGAATGAATTTCTCTCTATATTCATCTCAATTGAGGAACGTATATTTAAACTATACAAAGATTCTAATATGGAAAGAAAATAATTGACAAATAATAGCAAATCAACAAATCTCTATAATTATGCCTAAATATCTTCCAACACTCCCCCTCAAGCGGGAGCATAGATGTCTCGGATGCCCAGCTTGTCAAGAGCCGAATTAAAAATCTTAGTCGATACTCCCTTTGTCAAGATATCTGCAAGTTGATTCTCAGTCCTCACAAATGGAGTGCAAATTAATCCCTCTGTCAACTTCTCCTTGATGAAGTGCCTATCTACTTCAACATGTTTAGTACGATCATGCTGAATCGGATTGTGAGCAATACTAATGGCAGCTTTGTTGTCACAGTAAAGCTTCATTGGATCTTTAGAATGGACTCCTAACTCTTTCAACATAGCCTTCAGCCACAGCATCTCGCATATCCCATGAGCCATGGCTCTGAATTATGCTTTTGCACTAGATCTAGCCATAACAAATTGTTTTTTGCTACGCCATGTGACTAGATTCCCTCCCACAAACGTGCAATACCCAGAAGTCGATCTTCTATCTGTTATAGATCCTGCCTAGTCAGCATCAGTATATCCTTCCACTTCCAAATGACCATTTTTGTAGAGCATCAGACTTTTCCCTGGTGTAGATTTTAAGTACCTGAGAATTCTATGCACAGCCTCCATATGTTTTTCACAGGATGCATGCATGAACTGGCTCACTACACTCATAGCATAAACTATGTCAGGGCGAGTATGAGATAAGTAAATAAGCTTTCCAACCAATTTCTAGTATCTCTCCTTGTTTACTGGGGTATCATCAATATCTTCACCTAACCTGTGATTTTGTTCAATCGGTGTATCAATAGGTTTGCAAGTTAACATCCCCGTCTCAACCAGTAAGTCAAGGACATATTTCCTAGGAGAAACAAATATTCCCTCCTTTGACCTAGCAACTTCAATGCCAAGAAAATATCGTAGAGTGCCAAGGTCTTTGATCTCAAACTCCTTAGCCAAATATGTCTTCAACTTTCCCATCTCCATAGTGTCATTTCCAGTCACCACAATATCATCTACATACACAATCAAGGCTGTAATCTTACCCTCATTTGAATGTTTCAGGAAAAGAGTGTGATCAGACTGGCTCTGGTGATATCCGTACTTCCTCATAGAGTGAGTGAATCTGCCAAACCAAGCTCTCGGAGATTGTTTCAGCCCATACAAGGATTTCCTCAATCTACATACTTTTCCGCTTTCTGAGGAGGTAGAGAAACTAGGAGGAAAGTCCATGTATACTTCCTCCTCTAGATCCCCATGAAGGAAAACATTCTTCACATCAAACTGCTGAAGGGGCCATTCCAAGTTTGCAACTAAAAATAACAAGACCCGAATAGTATTGATTTTTGCCACTGGTGCAAATGTCTCCTGATAGTCTATACCATAGGTCTGTGTATAACCTTTAGCCACTAATCTCGCTTTGAACCTTTCTATTGAACCATCTGCTTTGTGCTTCACGGTGAATACCCACTTACAACCAACTGTCTTCTTATCTTTTGGTAGCTCAACTAATTTCCAAGTAGAGTTTTTTTGAAGTGCTTCCATTTCCTCAACCATGGCGGCTTTCCACCTTGGATTGTTAAGAGCATCCTGTAAATTTTTTGGAACAGGCACAGAGGACAACTGGTTTGCAAAAGCTTTACATGATGGAGATAAGCGATGAGAAGACACATAGTTAGAGATAGGGTATCTATATATAGAAGGACATGCACGAGTAGATTTTCTCAAAGCAATAGGCATATTAGAATCATCAACATGAGAATCAACAAGAGTAGTAGGTTCAAGGGAAGAGACTATCTCAGGATTACCTGTCACAGGAACAACTAATTGATCATTGGATTGGTCAAGAGATGCTTGCTCCCTTGAATCTAAAGTAGGTCCTGAAGATGGCACGCTATTTAGCTCCAAGGTGGGTAACACATTCTAGGACTTCTCTTCACTCTGTAAGTTCTCCCCCTGAAGAGAATGTTCTAAATCTCCCTCTGAGAAGTAAGCCTGGTCTTCAAGAAAAGTAACATCCATAGAAACAAGTATTTTTCCTGAAGGGGGGTGATAGCACTTATATCCCTTTTGTGTGGTAGAGTACCCTAAGAAAATGCACTTTTGTGCTCGCGGATCCAATTTACTACAATGTTGTTTGTGGATATGGACATAACAGACACAACCAAACACTTTAGGTGGGATTTGAAGTAGAGTAGGAAGAGAATGTGTCTTGGACAAGAATTGAAGTGGGGTTTGGAACTGGAGGACTTTAGAAGGCATTCGATTAATAAGATATGCTGCTGTAAGAACAGCGTCTCCCCAAAAAGATTTAGGAACATGCATAGCAAATAGTAAGGACCTAGCAACCTCTAAGAGGTGGCGATTCTTACGCTTAGCCACACCATTCTGTTGGGGTGTATCAACACATGAAGTTTGGTGGATTATACCATAGGCATGAAAATAGGCACTAAGTTCCTTCTTAAAGTATTCCCCTCCATTATCAGATCGAAGAACCTGGACTCTAGTGTTAAACTGGGTTAGAATCATTTGGTGAAAGGATTGAAATATGGAAATCACTTCACTCTTTTCCTTTAACAAGTAAACCCAAGAAACACGAGTACAATCATCGATAAAAGAAACAAACCATTTAGTATTGGAACGATTAGTAACACGGGATGGTCCCCACACATCACTATGAATAATAGAAAATGGCACAAAACTTTTATTAAAACTAGAATGAAATGAAGTACGGTGGTGTTTGGCTAACAAACAACTGTCACAATGAAAACTGGAAACATTAATTTTCAAAAATAAGGAAGGAAACAATTTAAACAAGTAACGAAATGAGGGATGACCAAGTCTTCTATGCCACAACCAAATTTGTGCCTCTGATGTTGAACTACCAACAACTTGATGTACTTGTCCTGTATCATCCTTAGCGTGCCAATTCAGATCCAAGTAGTACAAGCCATCTCGTTTCCTACCAAGACCAATCATTGTCCCCGTGAGGAGATCCTGAAAGACACAATAAGTATCAAAGAATGTTATGGAACATTTCAACTCTTTAGTAATTTGACTAATGGACAATAATTTTCCAAATAAGTGGGGAACATGTAAAACAGTAGAGAGAGACATAGAAGAGGTAAGGGGAAGTGAACCTACTCTAGACACAGCAAAAGATGACCCATTAGTAGTTTTAACACAATGCTTACTAGATAAGTAATATAAGAAGAGAAATTACTTTATTCATGTGTCATATGATCTGTAGAACCTAAGTCTATAATCCAAATAGACTCACAACAATCATGATTGAGAGTATTTAGGGCAAATCCAAGGTTACCTGTATTGGCTAAGGAACATGAGGCATCTTTTTGGGATAACTGCTGAGCATACTCCTTTAGTATGTGATCTACCTGGGCCTGTGAGTACTGTGGTTGTGGAGTATGAACGGTTGTGGTATGTGCTCTAGAATTTGTTTTACCACCTTGTGTCAACTTGAGCTTTCTCCCTTCTTACGAAACCAGTCTGGGTAACCATTCAGCTTGAAACAAGTCTCTCGAGTGTGCTTAGTCCCCTTGCAATGAGTACAAAATAGAGATTCCTTGTCTTCAGGTTTCCAAGATCCAGAGGAAACTAATGCAGATGGAGAGTGCTAGATAGTCATCAAAGCTGAACTCTCTTGTGGAGGACTTGCGAGCATAGCAGCTTGGCGAAGCTCCTCTTGCCGAACAAAAGCGTATGTGTTTCGCAAATTAGGAGTAGGATCCTATGCCAAGACCTGTACCCTGATTTGGTCAAACCCTGGGTCTAGACCTACTAGAAAATCATAAACCCGCTCATTCTCAATTCTTTTCTTCAACGTAGCTGTATCTTTAGCACTCTCTATATCATATGGGTTGAGAAAATCAAGCTCTTGCCAAATAGTTTGAAGAGCAGAAAAATAACTAGCTAATGACTTTCCTTGCTGACGAGTCTCATGTGCTTTACGCCTTAATTCGTAAATCTGGGAAGCATCATTACCAGTAAAATAGATTTGAGCTACAGCATCCCAAATATCATGAGCAGTGGGTAGTTTTAGAAAACTAGCATTGATATCTAGAGTCATCGAGTTGAGGAGCCACAACATCAACATGACGTTTTCCTCCACCCATGTAGAGAATGAAGGATCATTGATAGCTGATTTTATTTTTTCTCCTGTCAAGTACCCCAACTTCCCTTTCCCAATGACATACAATTGCACAAACTGGGACCAAGCAAAATAATTTGTCCCATCAAGTTTGTTAGATGTCATCTGCATGCTCATATTATCCGATTGAGTCATCATAGTCGAAGACACTGGTGGTGTTGCACCAGAACTAGACTTTGGAGGAACTTCAGACATTTTTTTTTTTTTTTTTCCAGATACTGTTCTCTAGGTTGAAAAATCAACAACCAACATATAAAATAAACAGGCCATGAGCAACAGGTTAAGGAGTATATATATATATATATATATATATATATATATATATATATATTATATATATATAATGTAAACACCAAGCCAAGATTGAAACACCAAGCCGTGAGCAACAGTATATATATATATATATATATATATGAAACAATGAATTGCGAGATACCAAGATTGAAGAAACAATGGAGGATTGCTCAGCGGGCTGTGGGTGGATTGCGACAACCTGTACAGCAGAGGCCTCGATGACGACGGCTGCACAATGGAGGATTCTGGTGACAACCTCTTCACAACGGAGGACTCCGGCGACATTGGTTTGATCGAGAACGCCGGTCAAGAAGCGCTGACCTACAGACCAAGCCGTTGGTTGCTCCTATGACTAAGAGAAAACGCACCGGTGTTGGATCGGAAATAAATAACAAGGAGCAGCAGTCGGCGATTTGCCCAGGCCAAGCTACGGTAAGAACTTAGGGTTTTTGTTTTGTGTTTTGCTCTGATACCATGTCAACGTTTATGAATGAATTTCTCTCTATATTCATCTGAATTGAGGAACGTATATTTAAACTATACAATGATTCTAATATGGAAAGAAAATAATTGACAAATAATAGCAAATCAACAAATCTCTATAATTATGCCTAAATATCTTCCAACATAACAACAACACGGTCCTACCAAATTTATTCTATGTTTTTTGAGCTATTCCTATGTCTCTGTAATGCAAAGATAAAAAATTTCAGTTATACTAACATTGAGAATCTTTCAAATGAGGTGGATAAATTGATACATTTAAAGTTTCTCAACTTATATTTAACTAGTCGCAAACCTGTGCGATGCACAGGAAAATTATTGAAAATAAAATCTAAATTAATTTTGATTCCTTTTACCTTTTTTTTTTTTTTTTTTTGTAGTTCAAAATGTTGTAGGCAAGATCGATAAAGAGATTTTACGAATTGGATTTAGGATAGATTCTACTTTTTGGTTTAAAAAAATAACTAAGAAAGTATTTACCATAGGATAATTAAAATTTAATATAATGTAATTTTTCTTTTGGCATAAGTTGAATATAGTCCAATTTTTATAAAACACGATTCATGTTTATATTTACCATATGGATCATGTTTCCATCCAAAAATAAAATAAAGGATACTTAAAATAAGAAGAAGGACAAATAAATACATGGGCACATGATTATATGATCAAACCTAAATAATTTTCATAACTCATTTCAAGCTCACATGGTTTCATTATAACAAATCCATCTATCTTTCTCCATTGCCAGCAACAAAATTAAATGAAATACATAAGAAAAAAAAAAAAGGAACTCTAAAAATTATTATTAAAAGATATTTATATTGTGTTTATATATAGAATATATTTTAGTATTAGATATTAATTATGATTTTGTTTTATATATGGAATAATATATTCTTATATTAAAGAAAATATGATGTGTCAAAATTCTAATGGAATGTTTAATAATAGAATAAAATTGAAATTCAATTAGAAAATATATATTAAAATAATGAGGTGTAAAATTGTGAGATTTCAAAAGCTTATGTGGCACAATATGATAAAGTCAACCAAAAGTCAAAAAGTTTCGGTTTTACATTATAGTATAGATTGCTTAAATGGATGTGTAATCTATATAATTTACAAATTTTTTAGGTTAGTTTTGTGAAACCTTGAGAGAGATGGGTAAACTAATTAAAGATATTATTATTATATGTCGTTATTTTAGTTCTATTTATTATTTTGATGTTGTGGTTTGTTATTAAGAGTTAGTTAAATAGATAAGAATGAGATAAATTATTTAGTTTATATCAGGGCCGGCCCTGGGAATTATGAGGCCTGGGGCGGCACAAAAAAATGAGGCCTTCTATCTTAAAAAAAAAAAAAAAAATCATTGAAAAATTACTCTACATACGGTTTCTGCTACAAAAGTACTAATTAAACTTTTATATTTAATATTTTCTAACAAATCTTGTTCAATAGATAATATGGCTAATCTATTTAATCTTTCTTGTGACATAGTTGATCGCAAGTAAGATTTTTATAATTTTAACTTTGAAAAACTTCTTTCAACAAATGCGACTGTGACAAATATAGTCAATAATATTCTATATGCAATAGATGCATTTGGAACAATTCAATTTCTTGATAAAATTAAGTATATTTGTCGTTGTCTTTTTTTCTTTTGGTAAAATCTCTTGTAAGACTTTTAAGTCTGAAAATAAATCAATACCATCAAGATAAAAAAAATTATCAGGTTTTAAAAAACCTTTAAGATTAACATAATACATTTTCAAATTATCATAATTTAGTGAAGTTAGTTCTTCACATCAAATAAATACCAAAAATTGTTCTCATACATACTTGGGTTAGAGAAATAAATTATTATTAGGCTTAATTTAAATGCTTGTTTTAAATATAAATATATTGAGGTCTTTAATAAATTATATCTAGTTTTTTTTTTTTTTTTTTTTTTTTTTTTGAGATATGATAGAAATTCTAATCTAAACTCACACACACGTATATTTTGAAGATTCTAGGGATCGAACCCACATCCTCATAGAGGGGGGCTTTTTGGGGAGGGGATTACCACTGGGCCGAATACCCAAGTGGCAAATTATATCTAGTTATAGTAAATAAGGATGGGTTTATCTTTTAATTTGATTGTTACGTTTGTCTTGTGAAACCATATATTTATATAAGTTGATGTTGAATAAGAAGGAAGTCTAAAAAATCGTACTATTAAAATGAAATTTAATTTTAGAGGTTGGTTTCCCTTTCACACACATATATTGTTGAAGATCTTGGGGTTCGAACTCACACCCTCATAGAGGGGTGGAGCTTTTTTGGAGAGAGGGATTACCACTAGACCAAATACCCAAGTGGCAAATCTATTGCTTTTCTTTTATACTTTGATTTGGTCCATTTGTGAGATGTCATATACATAATGGTTGGTATCAGAACCATGTTATCGACAATTCAAGTGTTGAGCCATGGAGTAAATTATTTTATATTCAATTAATTTTTCTATACTTCAATTAACAATAGAATCGATTCTCAAAAAATAAATAAGTAAAAAATTAACAATAGAATCATCCAATAAGCAAAGACATATGCAACACATAACTTGCTGAATTAATACTAACCAAATAAAGATTAGTTTCATATAGAAAATCAAATATCATGGTTCAAGTCTTAACAAAAAGAGAAGAACTTGTAAATTTTTTTTTTAAAAATAGTTTTAATTTACCTTAGCAGAAGTTTTAATTTACCACAATGTCTGCCAATTATAAGGTATATAATGCTAAGATGGCGGGTAGTCCACTAATTAGGTGGGTTGTGCTTTTCTTGGTTAGGTACTGACAGTTGTGCTTGGAATATTAAGCATGGTGTTAAACTTGAAGCAGACCACATAAGGCTTTGCGATACCCAAACCACGAGCCACATGATATCCAAACCACACGCCAGTGATTACAAATCATAAAATAACCACTCATCAAATTTAAGTTTGCGCTTATCTTTTCACTAAAAAGAGAGATTTAAGTTTCAAACTGGAAGGAAAACAATCCGTCTACGGACACAACTTTTGCCACAACTTGTTGAAGTGTCAAATTGTGAGTGGTTCACAATCAATATCATCGGGGTTCACGACTAGTACTATTTTTATTTTTTACCAATCACCATGTAACACCTCACCAAGTTGTGGTTCGAGACTTATTGGAATGGAAAAGGAACACAATTCTTGAGTGCCTTTATATTTTCAGTAAAAGGAGATATCTAAGTTTGACAGTGGAGCGTCTGTGTCTGTCTGAAAACCACATCGGTATTATAGTAGCTAAGAAGAGTAGTCTACTGGTTTAATTTGATTAGGTGGCAATATTTATGCTTTTTGTTTATTGAAAGCTTCTTCTTTGTCTCATGTGACATTGCTTAGGAAAGACAAAGTATATGACCTTCCCTAGGAAACACAAAGTATATAATACCAAAACAAAAATTTTAGTCCACTTGTTACGTAAGCTGTGCTTCTCTGGATTATGTGGCAAAGCTTCTAACAACAACACCTACGGTCCTACACAATTTATTCTATTTTTTTCGAGCTATCCCTATGTCTCTGTAATGCAAAATAATAAATTTGAGTTATACTAACATTGAGAAGCTTTCAAATGAGGTGGAAAAATTGATATATTTAAATTTTTTCAACTTATCTTTAAAGATTTTGTTAACAGGTGCCCTAAGGGTAATGGTTAAAGATTATTAAATGCTTAGGTTTTATGAGAAATAACAAAATTTTAATATTACAATAATAAATGAAAAGACTAAAATACCTTTAAAAACTGTTTTTGTATTATTTTAATATTTAAATTTTACTACTTCCTATAAAATGGAAGCAATAAATGCTTCCTTAACCATTACCCTAAGGGCACTCGTTAATAGGACCCTATCTTTAATTGCTAGAAAGGTTGTGCAATCTATATAACTTACAAATTGTGAGATATATTACTGCACTTTCTATTTGGTTTCTCCTTTCCTTTCATCAACCAGTTACCATCTATTCTTGTTTCTTTCTCTTCTTGTGTTATTCATCAAATTTCCATTTCCAACTATGGCTCGTGCTCTTATTTCTGGTATCACACAGCAACTTGGTTCATTCATTGCTTCGGAGTTCACGTTAACTGCAAGTGTTAAGGAAGAAATCCAAAAGCTTGAAAGCAAATTACGCACCATCCAGGCAGTGCTCAACGATGCAGAGAAAAGGCAACTGAAGGAGGAAGCTATGAAGCTCTGGTTAGATAAGCTCAAAGACGTATCCTACGAGATGGATGACGTGTTGGATGAGTGGAACACTGCCATGATCAAAGCAGATATTGCGAAAGAAGAAGAAGCTGAAACCAGTACTGCAAAGAAGAGGAAGGTACAACCCCTCATCCCGAACATTAATTTCTCAATTCTTCAGCATCGTGACATTGCTCATAAGATAAAAGAACTTAATGAAAAATTAGGTGAGATTGTAAGAGAAAGGGAGATGTATGGGTTTGAGTTGACTACTAGGGGTAATGCCTCTGAAGTAGTTGAGCGACCAAAAACTACCTCCTTTGTTGATGTGTCTGAAATATGTGGTCGTGATAATGTTCAAAGTGATCTAGTGAGCATCCTATTGGGTAAGGGTAGTGAAGAAGAAAGAAGCCCACATGTCATCTCCTTAGTTGGAATGGGCGGTATTGGAAAAACCACTCTTGCCCAACTAGCCTACAATGATTCTAAGGTGAAGGCTCATTTTGAAAAGAGAATGTGGGTTTGTGTGTCTGAACCTTTCGACCAGTGTAGGGTTGCCAAAGCAATTCTTGAAGCTTTAGGAGGTGATCGCTCCAATAGCACTGAATTGCAAAGTCTATTGGAAAATATTTATGAATTGATTAGGGGAATGAAGTTATTTCTTGTCTTAGATGATGTGTGGACTGAAGACTCCACATTGTGGGAGCCATTCAGACTTGCATTTAAATATGGTGCCCAAGGTAGCAGAATTCTAGTCACCACACGTAAAAGTAGTGTTGCGTGGATGATGGGTAGTACTAGTGCATGCATGATGATCAATTTGGAGTTGTTGTCTGACAAAGACTGTTGGTTGGTGTTTAGTAAAATAGCGTTTTTTGATAAGGATCCTGAGCAATGTAAGCAACTAGAAGACCTTGGCAGGAAAATAACAAAGAAGTGTAAAGGCTTGCCGCTTGCTGCAAAGACTCTAGGGAGTCTTATGCGCTTCAAAAGAAGTAGAAAACAATGGAAGAAAGTTTTGAATAACAATTTGTGGGAATTAGAAGACCTTGAAAATGGTCTTTTTGCACCGTTGTTATTGAGTTATTATGATTTGCCCTCACCATTGAAACAATGTTTCTCATATTGTGCTGTCTTTCCGAAAGATTATGTATTTTCTATTGATGACTTGGTATTAAGGTGGGTGGCACAAGGATATATCGAGTCAAAGGCAAATATGGAGATTGAAATCATGGCAAGAGAATACTTTGACATTTTAGCCATTCGCTCTTTCTTCCAAGATTTTGAGAAACATAAGCATGACGACAAGATAAAGAGGTGCAAAATGCATGACGTAGTGCATGATTTTGCCCAGTTAATGGCAAAAAATGAATGCTTCACAATCAATAGTGACATAAAGTTGGGATCAGATTATAGAAATGCTCGCCATTTGTATTTAGAAATTCCAAAAGGAGCCCAATTTTGTGAGTCCATTTATAGTGCAAAAAATCTACGCACCCTCAATTTTGAATATAAATGTAATTATAACTTATCTAAGTTATTCCAACATTTTAGATGTCTAAGGAGCTTAACTTTGAAGTGTCTAGATGGTATGACAACGCAACTTCCAAATGCAATTGGAACTTTCATACATTTAAGGTATCTCAATTTATGTAATTACAAGGCAGAGAAATTGCCGGAAACCATATGTAATCTATGCAATTTACAATTTTTGAAGATTTATCTTCATCATAAAAGTAGGTTCAAGAAATTACCACAGGGGATGGATAAATTAATTAACTTAAGACATTTTATTTTGGAAGGATTTGTTTATTGTAGCTCACATATAGAGTTTCCAAGAGGGATTCAGAGATTGACTTCTCTTAGAAGATTAAGTCATTTCTTTATAAGTTATAAGGATGATAGCAAAGGATGTAATCTCGGAGAATTAAAAAATTTGAACCAACTTCAAGGGAGTCTTGAAATAAGAGGGTTGGGGAAAGTGGTAGATGTATGTGAGGCTAAGAATGCACTGCTCAAGAAGAAGATATACCTTCGTCGTTTGGATCTATTGTTTGATGGAGAATATGAAGAAGAAATGGAGAATGATGCGTTAGTTCTAAATGCCATAGAGCCCCCTCCAAACTTGGAAATATTTTAGCATTGAGAGTACCGGGGCACCATAATGTCTCTTAATTGGATGATGTCCTTGACCAAATTGAAATCGCTTAATCTCTTCAGATTAGAAAAGTTAGAGCATTTGCCTCCTCTCGGGAAGCTGCCGTTCCTCGAAAGGTTAGATATATTGACTGTGAATAGTTTGAAAAAGGTGGGTGTTGAATTTCTGGGAATAGAATCTGAAAACAAGAGAGAAGACATAATATTCCCAAATTTGAAATCTCTCGGATTTGAGAATTTGTTCATGTGGGAAGAATGGATTGGGATTGGAGGAATAAGAGAAGAAGTGGAAGACTCTACTATTACTATTATGCCACGTCTTCAAGAATTGCAAATTGAAAGCTGCCCAAAGTTAAAGTCACTGCCAACCTTCCTTCATACAACTCCATTGAAGGATTTGGATATCAAGTGCAGTCCAATTCTTAGCGAACGTTGCCGAAGAGGGACAGGAGAGGAGTGGTCCAAGATTTCCAACATCCCAGACATCCAGATTGATAGGATGTATGTGCAAATAGACGGTGAAGAAGTTAATTACTCAGAGGTAACTTCTTATACTTCTTCTTTTATTTTGCACAAAATATCAATTAAATACTATCATTATCTGCTAGAAATTGCAACCAAAAAAAAAAACTACTAACAATGTAGGTTAGATGAATTTATCAAATTGTCAGTAATTTGAATTAAGTGATTTATATTATGGTTGCTTAGATTCGGTTATCTTGTGCTGTATATTAAATGCTTGATCGGTTCAATAAATATCCATAAATAATAACAAAAATAAAAGGTTTGGGATTTTTGTTAGAGTAACTGAATGAAAAAGTAACCAAATCTTACTCATTTGCATATAAAGAAAACAAACCCTAAAGTGGTAACTTTATATTCTTCTTTTTCTTCCTCTTATGCTACTACATTTGCTTTTTAATCCATGGTCAATAACTTTTATTTCCAACCCTTTAGGGCCTAGGAAAGTTTTGGTCTCATTCAATCTGAACATCAGGCTAAATATTCTGTTCTCATTTTTAAACAGGTCCTTTTGAGTAATTTTCAGAGTTTGTTAATGCATTAATTGGTTATCTTAGTTTCTTATATCTCCATAAATTTTTTCAGTGACTCTATAAACTGATTGAGGTACTGTCTACATTGATTTGAACTTTAACCTCCTGTTTCGAATCATATATACTTCTGTAATTTCCAATTCTCAGATCATATAAATTTTGTGGCCTAGTGAATGCCAGTTTATAATTTCCACGGGTACACTTCAAGCTCTATTTATTGGCCCACTAACATTTTTATTGTTTAATATATATGATGAAGAAAACGATGTGAATTTATTTTGGGCATGCAGACGGATGATGATGAAGAAGACGAGTATGCGGAAGAAGACTATGATGAAGAAAACGATGACGAGGAAGAGTTTGCGGCAGAAGAGTTTGACGAGGATGACAAGGGCCTATGATCAAGTGTCATAGGTAACTTCTTCTACTTCTTCTTCTGCTTCACCTTCTTCTTTTATTAAAACAAAGTACCAAAATGAATTTTACTGAAATTGTACTTGTAGACTTTTATTATTTGCATAAGACCTTGTTCTTTAATATCTTTTTATTTTATTTTGAGTAGGATTTTTCCTATGTCGGAACTTAATACCGTCCTACATCTCATTTTATTATGCTTTCACAAATGATGCAGAAAATCCATATATGTATTTGTTCAAAAATCACTGCCAAGTGGTGATATGTGACAAAAGAAAAAACTGTGCATTTTCTTGATATAGGCTCTGAATAAGACTAATCTCAAATAACTCATGGTGAGTGTGGACAAAGTTCATCCTCAGCTTGATTCGGCTTTGCAAGTCTAATCCAATCATGGGTAACTTCTTCTTCTTCTTCTAAAAACTGTGCATTTTCTTGATATAGGCTCTTAATAAGACTAATCTCAAATAACTCATGGTGAGCGTGGGCAAAGTTCATCCTCAGTTTGATTCGGCTTTGCAAGTCTGATCCAGTCATGGGTAACTACTTCTTCTTCTTCTTCTTTTTTTTGTCAGTTGGCTGAACAATTAAATATCTCTCAAAAAGTACCAATAAAGAAATTAATAGCAACTTTGGTAGAGAAATTTATCAGATCTTCACCAAAATGGTTCAATATGGTTTGCCCACTATTTGCAAAATTACAGGCATGTGTGAATGTGTGGTATATATTTATTATTTGCAATACCATCTTGCATCTCATTTCACTTTTCTTTTACAAGTGATGTAGAAAATGCTGTCAATTTGTACAAAAAATAAAAAATTGTGCATTTCCACCAATACAAAGTTATAAATCTGTCAAAAACTCATTGCCAGAATTTGTTGTTTCTATGTTCTCTTTCACTGTAAAGTATATCCATTAATCTTTTGTTAAGAGTTTTATTTATTTATTTTTTTACTGTTTTGTCCATCTATAAAAACCTCATGCTAAATATTTAATTTTGCTGCCCAGACATCAAATTCTAGTATGTGGGGAAAGCATATTTTGAGCTTGGGAAACTTTTCACACATGGATGCACTTTTGAGAAAGACCTACAGAAGAAACTCCTTCATTTCTTTATGATAGTAAAGCTTGCATATCGTTATGACACATGAAAGGTTAGGTAGGTACTTGACCATTTGCAACTTATGCAACCTTCTATCCTTACTTTTGAGGGCTTGAAAGTATAGTTGCTAATCATCAAGCTTTAATGTTACAGGTTTAAAAGTTTGAATCCAGATGCACATAGATTTTTTGTCTTAGTAATGTGTTTAATGTCAATGAAGGGGGAAGAGTGGGATGTTAACACCAAGGGCAAAGGGGATAATTTGATAGATATATGTTGTTTGTTATAAACCATTTCTTACCAATTTCTTAAACGAAATCATAAAAAAGTGGAGAGGAGTAGACTGGACCAGTCCTCAAATTCCTCAAATTCATCATTGGTATGTGCAAAAATATATGAATTGAAGGCATTCAAATTTTTGTTTTTTCTTCTTCTTTTTTCATTGTAGTGACATTTGTTTTTTGTTCCACAGTCAATAATTATTGTTTCCAACCTATTGAGGGCCCATTAAATTTTGCTCTCATGTAATCAATACATCATGAAGAATGCTTAATCTTGCTCTTTGGGCCTCATTCAATCCTAACATCTTAACCTGGCATCATGGTTTTCTTTAGAAATCAATCTACTTTAGGACACGTGAAAAGCAATCTAGGTATACATAATCATGTCTTTATTTTTCAATGCTTGAAAATTTTATTATTTCGTTCTATGAGTAATATTAGAAGTTAAATCTGAGTGTGATGGAAAGTTCCCTCCCAAACAATGTGTCGTGGGTTCAAGTATGAGAATTCGCCTGCTCAAATTAGAGGTAAACGTTGTTTACCAACCAATTTTACCAGACCCTACAAAACCTGGAATCATGTTTTAAAGTTATATGGTTAGGTACTTGCTATTTATCGAGTTGTTAAGCAATATTGTATGCTTGTTGCTTGTCTTACATGGAAGAGTGTGAAGTACAGGAGGTGACCATGAAGCTAGAAGAAGAAGCCGCAAATACCTTGGCTTTATTAGTTGGATTAGGTACTCTTCTACTTTACGGTATACCTTGATATTTCTATGTAATCATCAATCTCTTTTGGCGTCATCTGAACCCGATCCTAATATTTGGGGAAGTAGATTTTGTGATGAGCACTTGGGGATGCAAGCAAGGATTTTGAACTGCCAAGGAAGTAAGTTTTCCATTTTTACTTACTAATATTGCCAATGACCAACTTTTCTCGAATTTGTCCTCCAATTATTGCTCTGATGCCAGATTAGTTTCTCTATCTGGTATGCAACAATTTAGTTTTTCTCTCTCTTCTCTTCATTAATCAGTTGGTATGGTTGCAACTCATGATTCAGATCACAGATGGGGCTCATTAAGCTAGGCACAACCCATGGTTGAAGTTATAAGCATGGAGAATGGTGTTGTGCACTACAGTGTTGAGTTTCTTAGTGATGAATGATGATGATCTGAACGATTGACATCCAATTTCATCCATTGTAGCCTTAATATCCTATGTTTTCTTCTTATCATCAAGCTTGCATTGAAGGTTTGCATTTTTTTTCTTTTCTCATAAGGTGGTTTTCAGTAATGCTTTTTCTTGATATTTAAGAGGTAGAACAATATATACATATATGTATATTTGTGTGTGTGTGTGTAATCCTTACCTCTATAAAATTGCTAAATCATTCCACCACGTGGCTATCTATGTTTTAAAGCATAGTTACCAAGTTGCAATTTACAGGGAATTAAGGGTTTAGTCAAAGCTTCCTTTTTAGTCATCATGAATTGCTGATTTGTCTCAACCTCACACATTTTGTAAAAATTTCCAAATATGACTGTTTTGCTTTTAAATGCATATAATGTTAAATTGCAATAGCTGTCCTAAATCCAGCACACAGAAAAATTTAGTATAATATTCTCAATATGTTGTATTCCAAATTGAGAATTTGCTAGAATTAGTGGGTGGGGGAATCAAAACCCTATATTGATCTTTGAATTGAGTTTAGAAGAGCTTACACATTGCAAGTGTCATTGCTCTTTTCTAGAAAAGCACAATAGAAGAGTAGTTTACAAGGGAGCTCTAACCCAGCCACAGGAAACAATCCACACTTTACATGGGAGCTCTAAGGCTAGAAAAAGCAAGTTCAGCAAGCACTTGGAGATTGCGCAAGGATTCTAAACTGCCAAGGAAGTAAGTCTTCTCATTTTACATATTAATATTTCCAATGACCAAAAATTCTCAGATATGTACTTTAAATATGGATCTGATGCCGTGTTAGGTTCTCTATTTGGTAGGCAATTGTTTAGCTTCTTGTATCTTTCATTGCATTAATCTGTTGGTATGATTCAAATCATAAACGAGGCTCGTTAAGCTAGTAGAACGACTTGTGCTTGAAGATATAAGGATGGAGAATGGTGTTGTGCAATATAGTGGTGAGTTTTAATCCATGGTCAATAACTTTATATTCTTCTTTTTCTTCCTCTGATACTACTACATTTGCTTTTTAATCCATGGTCAATAACTTTTATTTCCAACCCTTTAGGGCCTAGGAAAGTTTTGGTCTCATTCAATCAGAACATCATGCTAAATATTCTCTTCTCATTTTTAGACAGGTCCTTTTAAGTAAATTTCAGAGTTTTTTAATAGGTTATCTTAGTTTCTTAAATCTCCATAAATCTTTTTAGTGACTCTATAAACTGATTGAGGTACTGTCTACATTGATTTGAACTTTAACAAAGAAGAATATTATTGTGTGTGTGTCTCAAGTCTGTCGACAAAGTTCACTGCTATATTATTTCTTCTGTCATTTGGCTGAAATTTCAATTAATTGTCTCTCAAAAACTCCCACCACAGAAATTAATAGCAAAATTTATCAGATTTTCGCCACAATCACAAAGACACTAACACCAATGGTTCAATCTGCCTTACCCACTATTTGCAACATTACAGGGATGTTTGAATGTATGGCAGATTATCTATTTGAAAAGAAAAAATATACCAAAATGAATGTTACTGAAATTTTACTAGTAGATTTTTATTATTTGCATATGGACTTGTTCATTAATAATTCTCTTTTTATTTTTTTTTTAGTAGGATTTTTCCTGTGTTGAAACTTAATACCATCCTACATCTCTTTTAATTATGCTTTTACAAGTGATATAGAAAATCCATATAACATAAGAAAAAACTGTGCATTTTCTTTGATTTAGGCTCTGAATAAGACTAATCCAAAAAACTGTGCATTTTACCAGGAATACTTGGTGATTGTGGACAAAGTTCATCCTCGGCTTGATTCGGCTTAGCAAGTCTGAGCCAGTCATGTGTAACTTCTTCTTCTTCTGCATCGTTTCTTTTGTCAGTTGGCTGAAATATCAATCAATTATCTCTCAAAAACTACCACTAAAGAAATTAATAGCAACTTTGGTAGAGAAATTTATCAGTTTTCGCGAAAATCACAAAGACACTGACACAAATGGTTCAATTTGGTTGCAAACTTACAGGCATGTGTGAATGTGTGGTAGATTTTTATTATTTGCAATACCATCTTGCATCTCATTTCATTATTCTTTTACAAGTGATGTAGAAAAGGCTGTCCAATTTATTAAAAAAAATATATGTTGTTCATTTCCACCAATCTGTAAAAAAATCATTTCCGAAATTTGTGTTTCTTATGTTCTCTTTCACTGTAAAGTATATCTATTAATCTTTTGTTAGGAGATTTTTTATCTTTTATTTTTTTGTCCATCTATAAAAACCTCATCTAAATATTTATTTTTGTTGGCCTCATTTCAACCAGACATTGAATTCTAGTATGTGGGGAAGCACATTTTGAGCTTGAGCCAATTTTCACACATGGATGCACTTTTGAGAAAGACCAACAGAAGAAAATCCTTCGTTTCTTTGTGGTAGTAAGGCTTGGATATCGTTATGACACATGAAAGGTTACGTAGTTACTTGACCAAATTGCAACTTATGCAACCTTCTATCCTTACTTTTGAGGGCTTGTTGCTAATCATCAAACTTTAATGTTACAGGTTTAAAAGTTTGAATTCAGATGCACATAGATTTCTTGTCTTAATGATGTGTTTCATATCAATGAAGAGGGGGAAGAGGGGGATGTTAACGCCATGGGCAGAAGGGATAATTTGATAGATATATGTTGTTTGTTGAAAACCATAGTTACCAATTTCTTAAACAACATCATAAAAAAGTGGAGACAAGAAGGCTGGACCAGTCCGAAAATTCCTGAAATTCATCATCGGTATGTGCAAAAAGAAATGAATTGAAGCCATTCGTACTTTTGGTTTTTTCTTCTTCTTTTTCATGCTGTAGTGGCAATTTTTTTTTGTTCCGATAATTTTTGTTTCCAACCTATTGAGGAGGGCTCATGAAATTTTGCTCTCATGTAGTCTATACATCATGAGGAATGCTTCTTGTTGTTTAGGCCTCATTCAAACCTAACATCTTAACCTGTAATTCTGGTTTTCTTTAGTAATCAATCTGATTTAGTAATCATTCTGGTTTTCTTTATTAATTAATATTGTATGCTTGTTGCTTGTTGCTTGTCTTACATGGAAGAGCATGAAGTACAGAGGTGACCATCAGGCAAGAAGAAGCTACAAATACCTTGGCTTTATTAGTTGGATTATGTAGTCTTCTAATGTATGGTATATCTCGATATTTCTACTTAATCATCTGTCTGCCTTTTCTTATCCTTTTCTCCATCCATAATAATCTCTTGCTAAATATTTAACTTTCTTTTGGCTTCATTTGAACCAAATATCAGATCCTAATATTTGGGGAAGCACATTTTCTGATGAAGCAAAGTTTTGCACATGGTTGCACATTTGAGATTGAGAAAGGGCCACGGACGAAACTCCTTCATCTCATAATGGCAAAAAGGAAATGTAACGTGGCATATTTTCCTGAGTAATTGGTGGAAGATGAAAGGTGAGCTAGGTAGTTGACCAATTTTCAATTTATGTAAATACTATCCTTATGTTTTAGGGTTAAAATTTAGGTTGCTAATTTTCAAGGTTTAGTGTTACAGATTTAGGAGATTGAATACAAAGGCGTATAGATTTCAAGTCCTTGAGATTGAAGAGTTTTGTGCTATGGAAAAAGGGAAGAGTGGGATGTTACCACTAGGAGTAGAGGGGACGAGCTAAGAAATACCTGCTTTTATTTTCGTTGGTAAGTTGCCCAATTTGGAATGACATTCAAAATGGTCATACCCAAGTTAGTCACTAATATGTGCCAAAAAAAAAAGAAAGAAAGAAGGCAATGAAGCCATATTACTATGGTTCGCTCTGGGCAGTTCAATTCTGATTCGCCTATAGGTAACTTTATATTATTCTTTCTCTTATTTTGATGCTATTGCATTTTCTTTTTAATCCATGGTCAATAACTTTTCTTTTTTCTTTTTTCTTTTATGGAAAGAAAGATTTTATTAAGAACCAGCAGAAAACAGAAAACAAAAGCTAAGATACAAAACAGCCATCCTCTAAAAGTACAAAAAAAAAAACAGGATGAGGGGCAGAGGAAACATCATGCAAGAGGCTTTATTTAAAAAAGCCCCATTACTTATTAAAAAAAAAAATAATAATACAAATGCCGTGGAATCACTTCAAAGATGCTGCAAAAAACTATATAACCTGTAATCTGGTTTTCTTTAGTAGTCCATCTGGTTTAATGACATGAAAAGCAAACTAGTGATTTTTTTCTTAACACCTTTACTCAGCCTTCCATCCATAATTTTGAATGCTTGAAACCTTTTTTCAATCAACAAGTAATAATTCTTTTTAAGAAGAAAGGGGGAAGCCCTCATAGCTTGATCCTATACTTGCTAATCATCTAGTCTTAATGTTATAGGGTTATGTAGTTGCTATTTATCAAGTTCCTAAGTCAATATTTTGTGTTTTTTCTTTGTCTCATATGCACAAGTTTTTCATGGCATGGAAGATTGCATAGCGTGGCAAGCGACCACCAGTAGATATGAAGATGTACAAATACATTGGCTTCATAAGTGTTTCATGTCTCACTCAAGGAATTTCCTCCACAGTTCAGTTTATTTCCTTCAAGACAGAGGTAATTACGAACACTGGACAAATATATGTACTCGAATTCCATTTGCTTTTATCTCTTAATTAGTAGTTGATTTTCCAATCAAATGCACCACAACATTGTATCTATCATTGCCTTTTGCTTGTCCACCAATCTTTAGAACTAAAATTGAAGATATGCTTGCAATTTGAATTTTAAGTATTATACAGACTAATTGTACATCACAATACAAGTCTTATTTCTTTGGGCCCATGGCAAAAATTTAATATGAAGATTTAGCATAAACAGAAATATGCTTAGTTACATCAATGTAAATCGGACTTGAATATTATTAGTTGCTTAGCATTTGTCTAAATAGCCTTCTGAAGCACTTTAGCTTACCTTGATATTTTTCTAGCTATTGAAAAGAAAGTTCCTTAAAACTGGGTTGTAATCTTATATTGATTCCTTTTGTTAAGAAAAGAATTACGAGTTGGAGCATTGTATACTTTCTTAATAAAAAATAAAATTTAGTAGAGTTATTGGGAAAGGCCTTCATGAGAAAAAAATGCTCTCTCTCCCCCCCCCCCCCCTCCCATGCCCCCATTCAACCTTCCTCCACCACCTTTCCCTCACCCAACATACCCCACACCATGGCTCTAGCCACCACCATCCATATTTTCTGCACAGGCCTTCCCACCCACCATCCCACCACCTAGATACCCATCACAGCCTTTCCAACCCATTCCAATCCAGCCACAAAAACCACCCTTCCCTGAACTAAACCCCATCCCAAATCTGAACCCAACCACACAAACCAAACCACCCCAAACCAAACCACCCCGCCATCATAGGCAATCCTTAGAGGTTTGAGGGAAACCTTTTCGCATTGATTCGAAACTATTTTATTTGGGTTTTGATGGAGGTCGGGCAGACCCATATCACATAATGGAGAGCAAAGTTCCCTTCCAAGGGTCCATTTGGCTCGGTATTAAAGGGTTACAGTGGACGTTAGCCGAATTGAGGAAGTTGAAGCATGTTTCACCTACTCAGAGTGGTATTTTCCATTTCAAACGAGATGGATATAGAACTCTAGAGTTTAGTTGCTTGTCGAACCGGGGTGGAAGGTTTGTGGAATTGTCGGAGTACCATGGGGGAACTCAGCGTGGTAGCATTAGGATCCCGGAAGGTCGGCATGGTGAAAGATGGGCTCTTTTCGTAACTGATACCCATAAGTATTACCTGGAGACGGAATCCGGTAAGGTGTTGCCAAAACGGGAAAGGAAAACACCGGTGGCCAAAACCCAATTAAATCGTAACGGCAAGATCTCGCGCCCGTTACGGAAGGAAAATCGGCAACTGGCGCCTAAAATCCAGCAGCGTAGATCACGGGATTTAGGAGATATAATTGGAGTCAACGATCGGGTCACTTTATCCACCACAGAGCCCCGCCCGACCCATTTCTTTAAATTTCAGTGGCACTTGGGCCCTAAAACGCTCCGTATTACTAAAATGGTGGACCAAGCCCGTAGTGCTGCATGGGTGGACTCTCGTAAGGGCTTTGGGCCTTCCAGTGAAGCTAGCCCATCTATCAACCCAAAAGAGGGCAACCGAGATTGTGAAAGGCCTAGTTTGGCCCATGATCTTGACCCTCGATCGGAACCGGCCTTAGACGAGTTGGAGGAGGGGGAAGTCCTTTCAAATGTTGACTTGGGAGAACATTCTGGCGAAGTGAGTGGAGTAGACTTCATGGAAGTTTCTGCTCCGATCTCTCAAGCTCCGATGGGCGATGCGATTGAGGATCTGGGCTACGTAACGGTGACGGTGGAGGAACCAAAAACCGTGATGGACCTTGCTCTGGTACGGTTGGATTTGGCGGAGGAGTTCCGAGGTACAGCGCAAGAGCTTGAGGCCAGAAACTTAAACCATGAGGAATCTGAGTCTTGGATCCCGTTGTTGGAGGGTCACTCGCAATTTGAAATGGTTCAATGCGAGGTAGAGCCCCTTTCTCCCATGGTTTGTGAGCCGTTGGCAGTGGTTGCTCCACCAACTGTCCCGGCTTTAACTGGGAAGTCTCACACTAAAGGCTCTAATAGGTCTACCTGGGTGGACGATCAATATAGAGGTCTTTGTGAGTTAGTGGGTTTTTCTCTGGATAGTCATGAGAAGCAGTGTTTGGCTCTGTTGAGGAAGATTGAAGCTTCTAGGGCCCGAAACAAAGGTGAGTTACGCTCTCGGAAAGTGGTCTGCTCAGGTACAAAAGGTGCTTGTGAGCTTCGAAACTTGGTTCATCTGTGAACTACGAAGGTAGGCAGAGTGTGTGCTGCTGAACCCTGAGGTAAGTTGTTTGGGCCTTTTGTTTTTTTTATGCAGCTAAAACTTGTCTCTTGGAATGTCAGGGGTTTGAATGATCCTAAGAAAAGGGGGATCCTCAGGAACTGGTTGCGTAAATGGAAGGTTGATGTGGTTTGTTTGCAGGAAACAAAGCTGGACACAGTAGATTGGAGAATAATTCAAAGCATCTGGGGCAATCGATTTGTTGCTTGGGTAGCTTTGGATGCAGTTAACACAGCTGGGGGGGGTTCTGTTATTATGGGATAAACGAATGTTAGAGTTAACTGACTATAGTGTGGGCCAATTTTCAACGTCTTGTCTTTGGAAGGGTTTGCTGGATGGCTTTGAATGGGTTGGTATGGGCTTGTATGGTCTGACCCGCAATGAGCTCCGTCCTGATTTTTGGAGTGAGTTGAAAGGTGTTCGTTAGTGTTGGGATCAGCCTAGGTGTGTTTTTGGGGACTTTAATGCTGTTCGATTTCCTAGTGAGCGGTTGGGCTGTAGTAGATTAAGTGCGACCATGATTGCCTTCTCAGACTTTATAGAAGATTTGAATTTGGTGGATCTTCCTTTGCATGGGGGTAGGTATACTTGGTGCAATGGTTCGAGCAACCTGTCGATGTCGCGGATTGAGAGTTCTGCTTTCTTCTAAGTGGGAGGAGCATTATTCGGATGTAATTCAGAAGCTTTTGCCAAAGCTTATTTTTTATCACAATCATATTTTGTTGGAAGTGGGAGGTATGACTGGGGGAAAGAGGGCTTTTAAATTTGAGAATGTGGTTAAAAGAACCGGATTTTGTGAATAAGGTTCGTGGGTGGTAGTGTTCATATTCTTTTAGAGGTACGCCGAGTTATGTGCTATCCCAAAAATTGAAGGCTTTAAAAGAAGACTTGAAATTGTGGAATAAGCAAGTCTATGGGGATGTGGGATTGAAGAGGAAGCAACTAGAATGCGACTTGCAGTCTTTTGATGAGAAGGAAGCTTCTAGTTTTTTGACTCCTAAGGAACAGGTCTCATGTGAGGCCTGCAAATCAGAATTGGAAAAACTAGCTCTTTTGGAGGAGGTCTCTTGGCGCCAAAAGTCCCGTGTTCTTTGGTTGAAAGAGGGAGACAATAATACGAAATTTTTTCACCAGATGGCTAATTCTCATAGGCGCAACAATTATATGGAGAGGGTGGAAGTGGATGGTGCTGTCTTTGAGGTTGAGTCGGAGGTGAAGGCGAAGGTGATTCAATTTTATGTCTCTTTGTATCAGGAGCAAGAGTCTTGGAGACCTACGGTAGATGGGTTAGACTTTGACATGATTTTCGAAGAGGAGCAAACCTTGCTGGAAAGGAAGTTTGATAGGGAAGAAGTTTTGCAGATAGTAAAGGATCTCCAAGGGGACAAAGCTCCTGGGCCAGATGGTTTCACCATGGCCTTCTTTCAGAAATGCTGGTTTGTGTTACAGGAGGATATTATGGGTTTTTTTTAGGAGGTTCATACCTATTGCAAATTTGAGAGATCTCTCAATGCCTCGTTTATTGCTCTTATTCCCAAGAAGCAGAATGCTACTAATATTTGTGACTTTCGTCCTATAAGTCTCATTGGTAGTGTCTATAAGCTTCTGTCTAAGGTGTTGGCCAATCGTCTCAAGGGAGTGCTTGATCATCTTATTTCAGAATCTCAAAATTCCTTTATTGGTGGCAGGAAGATTCTGGATTCGGTGCTAATTGCGAATGAATGCCTAGATAGCCGGCTTAAGAGCAGTCTTCCTGGTATTATTTGTAAATTGGACATCGAAAATGCCTATGACCATGTTCATTGGGGTAGCTTGTTGTACCTTTTAAAGAGGATGGGCTTTGAGACTAAATGGTGTCAATGGATTGAAGCTTGCATATCCTCAGTCCAGTTCTCGGTTCTGGTTAATGGTTCTCCTGAAGGATTCTTCAGTAGTTCGAGGGGTATTAGGCAAAGAGATCCCCTATCCCCGTTGCTTTCCTTTTAATTATGGAGGTTCTGAGTCGGATGTTGAGGAAAGTGGAGTTGGCGGGTTTGATTAAGGGTTTCAGAGCGGGGGATAATGCTAGTGAAGGTTTAAGCATATCTCATCTTCTTTTTGCTGATGACACTATTCTATTTTGTGATGTAGACTTGGATCAGTCCTTATACATTCGGATGGTCCTTTCTTGTTTTGAGGCGGTTACGGACCTCCGTGTGAACATGGCAAAGAGTGAGATGGTTGCGGTTGGTGAGGTTGGTAACATTGAAATGTTGGCTGATTCCTTAGATTGCCGGGTTGGTTCGCTTCCTTTAGCATATCTTGGTATGCCTCTGGGGGCCTCCTATAAGGCAGTGTCAGTTTGGGACCCTATTCTTGAGAAAATGGAGAGAAGGTTAGCGGGTTGGAAAAAACTGTATTTATCTAAAGGGGGCCGTCTAACCCTTCTTAAGAGTACGCTTTCTAGTCTTCCTACATACTTCTTGTCTTTATTCACTATTCCTGTTAGTGTGGCCCACAGGATTGAAAGGCTGCAAAGGAACTTTCTTTGGGGGGGTATGGGTGAGGAGTTTAAGCACCATCTGATGGGTTGGGATAAGGTATGCACCCCAAAAGAGAAAGGAGGGTTAGGGGTGAGGAACTTGACTTTGTTCAATAAGGCTCTTTTGGGGAAATGGTTATGGAGATTTGGTTTGGAGGAACATCATCTGTGGCGCCGTGTTTTGGTTGCGAAGTATGGGGTTGAGTTAGGTGGTTGGCGAACCTCCCGTATTAGAGGCCCTCATGGTTGTGGTGTGTGGAAAGGTATTATGCTTGGGTGGGATGAGTATTTCTGGAATATTGAGTTCGTGGTGGGTTTGGGGACTAGGATTCGCTTTTGGCAAGACAAATGGTGTGGGGATATGGCTTTGATGGATAGGTTCCCGACTCTTTATGCTTGTTCAACTCATCGAGAGGTGACTATTGCCTCTATTTTGACGAGACCGGTTGCAGGGAGGCCTTGTGAGTGGAATGTCACCTTTAGTCGCGACTTTAATGACTAGGAGCTTGATCTAGTGGTGGAGTTCTTCCAACTCTTAGCCTCCAATACTCCTACCAAGGAGGGGTCTGATGGGTTGCGTTGGAAGGGTCATACGGATGGTGTCATTGCTTCTCGCTCTTTCTATCATGTGTTGAATGATGGTCATGGGGTGCCGTTTCCTTGGAAAGGCATTTGGGCGGCTAAAGCTCCTCCCTGGGTTTCTTTTTTCATTTGGACAGCGACATGGGGGAGGATCCTCACTTGTGATAGCCTTATGCAGAGAGGATACACAATGGTGAGTCAGTGTTGTTTGTGTTGTTCCGACGGAGAAACAGTCAATCATCTCTTGTTACATTGCCCATTTTCACATGGGTTATGGAGCTTTCTTTTCCGCTCATTCCATGTTAATTGGGTTATGCCACGGAGTGTGAAGGATTTGTTATTTGGGTGGCGAATTTGGTTTGGGAAGCATCACTCTGATATCTGGAATTTAGCGCCCCTCTGCCTAATGTGGACTGTATGACTGGAACGCAACAGTAGAACTTTTGAGGACGTATTGTGCTCTACTGATCAGATCCTGGAGAAGTTTGCTAGCTCTTTATTTGACTGGTCGAGGGTGTGGGGTTTTTCTACAGCTAATTGTGTTGCTGATTTTATTGTTTCTTTGAATTCTATGTCTGTTTCTGCTTCTCCTTCTATTCTGTAACTGTTTGGCCTCTTTGTGCATAATTTGTGCACACATTGGCTCTTCTTAATAAAACTCTTCTTACCTATCAAAAAAAAAAAGCCCTTCATGAATTGCCTGTTCAACAGTGTTGAGCAAGGCAAGTTACAAGTTGTGTGGCTAGGATCTTGGTGCGGTCAATATCACTTGAATGATTATGGAAGCTGCCATACCGACAGATAACTTACGACAGGTGAGGAAGATGAGATCAATTTCAAAGAGAAAACCCCATCAGGGAGTTCAAGGATTCAGTTGAGGAAGGATATGAGCTTGACACTACCATTCACAAAGGAAAGTGAGGAAGATAATGGCTCTCAAAATATGGTGTATGATACATTTTTCCCTTGCTTACCTTCCGTTCTGTTTGTTTGATTGTCAAATCCATACTTTTTGCTTCTTCTCCTTTTTGTAAAGTCTTTGATAGCTCTATTTTGTCTTAGGAATTAGAATTATATTTTCTTGGCTTTTTTTTTTTATGCTCCTCATCTTGATTCAGAGTAAAAAAAAAGTTGCTTCTTTTCTTCTGATTTTGATGCTTGTTAGTGGGTTTTCATCATCTAATACATTGTAGTAGTAAAGTCTACTATAGGAATTGACATTCTGGTGGAGGAAATAATCGGTCCTGACTACTGTTTTGATTGCTCATATATAGGTCATGATGCTTAGACTTCGAAATTCCTCTTAATGTGTTATATCTCCTTGAAATAGAGGTTAGGCTACTAGACTTGATATTTATTTTAGATCATTATCATTTTGTCCATTGTGATTAAAAGTATATAATTCTAACCATTTCAAAAATTATATGCTTCTTTATAAACTTCTTACATCTAATGATGCTTGTTACCTTGAATATCCCCTAAATCCCAGCCACAAGAAACAATCCCCACTTTACAAGGGACCTTTGAGGACAGAGAAAGGATGTTCAGCGAGCACTTGGGGGTGCAAGAAAGGATTTTAAACTGCCACGGAAGTAAGTTTTCCCCTATTACATACTAGTTTTGGCAATGATCAAATTTTCTCGAATTTGTTCTTCAAATATTGCTCTGATGCCTTATTAAGTTCTCTATCTAGCATGAACCTATTGGTATGGTTGCCACTCATCAAGCTCATTAAGCTAGGCACAGCCCATGGTTGAAGTTATAAGCTTGGAGAATTTTGTTGTGTGCTATAACGTTGAGTTTTATAGTGATGTTCTGAAAGATTAACCTCCAATTGCATCTGTTGTAGCCTTAATGTCCTCTGCTTTCACTTCCACTTAGCAAGGGACCTCTGAGTGCTGTTCTGTTAGCTTTTTCATGTTATCTAAGAGGTAGAACAATATAATATATACATATATGTATGTAAACGTGTGTGCGTGCGCATTTGTGTAATCATTATTACGAATATCTATATTATTACAATAAAATTGTTCAACATCATTCCACCTTGTGGTTATCTACTTTTTAAATGCTGATTTTTAAAATTTTTCCAAATATTACTGTTTTTCCTTTTGGCTCCATTCCATATAATGTTAAATTGCACTAAAGGTCTTAAATCCAGCACACAAAAACACTTAGTGTAATATTCAGTATGGTGTTTCCTTATTGAGAATTTGCTAGAATTGATGGGTGGGGAATCAAAACCCCATATCGATCTTTGAATTGAGTTTAGAAAAGCTTACACATTGCAAGTGTCATTGCTCTTTTCTAGAAAAGCACAATAGAAGGGTAGTCTACAAGGGAGCTCTAACCCTGCCACAAGAAACAATCCACACTTTACATCGGAGCTCTAAGGGTAGAAAAAGGAAGTTCAGCGAGCACTTGGAGATGCAAGCAGGGATTCTGAATTGCCAAGGAAGTAAGTCTTCCCATTTAACATTTTAATATTTCCAATGACCAATTTTCTCAGATTTGTACTTCAAATATTGATGTGATGCCATATTAGGTTCACATGTTGCTTAGACTTTGAAACCACTTAACGTGTTATATCTCCTTGGATTACCAGTTAGGCTACTACACTTGATAGTTATTTTAGATCATTATCTGTCCATTATGATTAAAGGTGAAAAATATTAATCATTTCAAAAAGTATGCCTTCTTTGAAAACTTCTTACTTCTAATGATGCTTGTTACCTTAAATAACACCTAAATCCCAGCCACAAGAAACAATCCCCACTTTTCAAGGGACCTTTGAGGACCGAGAAAGGATGTTCAGCGAGCACTTGGGAATGCGAGCAAGGATTTTGAACTGCCAAGGAAGTAAGTTTTCCCTTTTTACATACTAATACTGCCAATGACCAAATTTTCTCGAATTTTTCCTTCAAATATTGCTCTGATTCCTTATTAGTTTCTCTATCTGGCATGCAACTACTTAATTTATTCTGTACATTAATCTGTTTATATGGTTGTCAGTCATGATTCAGATCACAGATAAAGTTCACTAAGCTAGGCACAATCTGTGGTTGAAGTTATAAGCATGGAGAATGGTGTTGTGAGCTAAACTGTTAAGAGTTTTACAGTGATGATGATTTGAAAGAGTGATCTCCAATTTCAACTGTTGTAGCCTTGAGGTCTTTTGTTTTCACCTCATCGTCGGGCTTACATTGAAGGTTTACATTTTTCTTCTTTTTTCATAAGGCGCTTTACTTTTAGTTCTTTCATGTTACCTAAGTGTCATTGCTCTTATCTAGAAAAGCATAATAGAAGATTAATTTACAAGGGAGCTCTAAGGGTAGAAAAAGGAAGTTCAACGAGCACTTGGAGATGCCAGATTATATGCTGAGTTCGTGGCTTCAAAGTACATGAAATTGAACCAAATAATCTCTGGGTTCTGGTACTGCATATCTCATTTAGGACAGGTAGCTATTTATTTTTCTTCCTCTTTTCTCATAAGGTGCTTTTCTGTTAGCTTTTTCATATTTTCTAAGAAGTAGAAAAATATAAGTTTGTAATTATCATTATGGATTTTTATATTATTAATATAAAAATTGCTCAACATTACCCTACCATGGTTTTCTGAGTTTAAAATCATAGTAAACAAGTTGCAATTTACAGGGGATTAAGTTGCTAGTCCATGCTTTCTTTTTCCATGTTGTTCATATTAATAATGGTCTTACATACAATGTTTCCTTGAAATAGTCGTCTTATATCTAGCATGCAGAAAAACTCTCTAGAATATTCAATATGTACTCCTTATTGAGAAGTTGCTATAATTGATGGATGCGGAATCAAAACACTAGATTGATCTTGAGATGGAGTTTAGAAGAGCTTACACACTGCGAGTATAATTGTTCTTCTCTAGAAAGGGCAATAGAAGAGAAGTCTGCCCATTATTTTCAATTGATAAAATCATTTTGATTCAAAGAAAAACATTCCATTGGATTTTCCGTAATAAACCTATAATTGAATTTTTTTATTTCTCAAGCTTTGCTAATAAGTATGTTTTTCTATTTTCTCCCATTCATCCTGAATTTACCTTGTTTGTAAAACTACTTACGCAGAAACCTATTGGACAAATTGTAACCAGCAAGGATGCACCTCAAATAGATATGTTTTGTGGTGCAAGATAGCTGATCGAGAAGGCTCCATGGACAGAATGGCGAAGCTCTATAAGGCATAAAAACAAAGCTCCTTTTCTCTAATCCGTTGTAGCCTTAATGTCCTATGTTTTCTTTTCATCATCAGGCTCACACTAAAGGTTTGCATTTTTCTTTTCTTTTTTTCTCATAAGGTGCTTTTCTGTTACCTTTTTCTTGATATATAAGAGGTAAAACAATATATACATGTATGTATATTTGTGTGTTTGTGTGTGTAAACATTATCACTATAAAATTGCTAAATCATTCCACCATGTGGTTATCTAAGTTTTAAAGCATAGTTTACAAGTTGCAATTTACAGGGGATTAAGAGGTCCAGTCAAAGTTTCCTTTTTCCATATTCTTTTGTTAATTTCAAGATAATATGCACCTCTTCCTTTTTAATCATTTTGTAAAAAATTGTCTCAGCCTCACACATTTTGTAAAATTTTTCCAAATATGACTGTTTTGCTTTTAAGCTCAAATGCATATAATGTTAAATTGCAATAGCTGTCTTAAATCCAGCACACAGAAAAATTTAGTATAATATTCTCAATACGTTGTACTCCTTATTGAGAATTTGCTAGAATTGGTGGGTGGGGAATCAAAACCCTATATTGATCTTTGAATTGAGTTTAGAAGAGCTTACACATTGCAAGTGTCATTGCTCTTTTCTAGAAAAGCACAATAGAAGAGTAGTTTACAAGGGAGCTCTAATCCAGCCACAGGAAACAATCCACACTTTACATGGGAGCTCTAAGGCTAGAAAAAGGAAGTTCGGAAAGCACTAGGAGATTGCGCAAGGATTCTAAACCGCCAAGGAAGTAAGTCTTCTCATTTTACATATTAATATTTCCAATGACCAAATTTTCTCAGTTATGTACTTTAAATATGGATCTGATGCCGTATTAGGTTCTCCATTTGGCAGGCGATTGTTTAGTTTCTTGTATCTTTCTCTGCATTAATCTGTTGGTATGGTTCAAATCATAAACGAGGCTCATTAAGCTCTTAGAACGACTTGTGCTTGAAGTTATAAGCATGGAGAATGGTGTTGTGCAATATAGTGGTGAGTTTTCTGGTGCAAGATAGCAGATTAAGAAAGCTCCATAGGCAGAATGGCAAAGCTCTATATGGCCTTTCTCTCTCCTACCTGAAGCTTTGTCCTTGTTTACAAAGCCTCAATCCAAAGACGCAAAAATGCTTATAGACGAGGCTCCAGTCAACATTGTGAATATAACATGTCATGGTTCTGTTAGCTGGGTTCATGAAGGATTTATGCCCTTATATTTGATTTGTAATTGTGATAATCCTTTTGAGTTTTGACATTTGAGGAGTTTGTAAAGTGGAGATTCAAGTGCATTGAAGAGCGTGTGAATTACTTTATTGTAATTGTATACACCAGAAACTATTTTTTATTTCATTAGCACTAGTATTGAACATGATCAAAGGTCTTGATTTTCTCAATTTTTTTGAAACTTTGTTATGTACTGTGTAAGAAAAGATAAATGAAGAATTTGTCTAATTGTTTCCTCTGTACAAAGAGCTTTACATTGATCTGGACATATAAATATTCTTTTCTTCGTTTTTTTTCTTTTGATGAATATATAAATATTCTTACAATGAACTTTAATAAATCTTAACAAATCACAAAATTATAACTAACATACTTAGAGTTTAGGCTACAAGTGAGGGAGAAGATTGTGAGACTTGTCTCTAATACTCCCCCTCAAGGTTGAGCTTGACATTAGTAATGCCTAGCTTGCTAATAAAATGATGAAATGGAAACTATCCAAAGGTTTAGTAAAAAAGTTGGTAATTTTTTCAATGGATCCTATATGACAAGGAAAAATCAATTTGGATTGAATTTTCTCTCAAACAAAATGGCAATCAAACCCAATGTGTTTTGTACATTCATGGAGCACTGGACTACACTGAACATCGAGTGGCAATGTGTCTCCAATTTCTTCCCAATTCCTATTGGTGTTAAGCCCAATAATAGCTAAAATCTTGCAAATCTCTTGGAACCCATGCTTGGTAGTTTGGTATTGAGCTCTCAACAGTACCCAAAGGGCCTGCAGCCATTGATCTTTGTCAATAAGGTGGTTGAGATCGCCCTCATTGTTTGCCATACCAGATTGCTAAAAAGCTCTAATACCATTTCTATCATCCAAGACAAGAACCCAGATGGAAGAGAAGAGATTGTAAAGGGCCCATCCCACTTACAAAAATTAGCCGAGCGGACAATGTTGTGAGCAAGAAAATTTACAAGCCTAGGGACAAACACAAAGTCCCAACAAAAAAACAAATTAAGAACAGGCTTGAAATTATCAAGAACATCTCACAAAGCAAAATTAGAGGAAGAAGGAGAGTCGCCCCATGGAGAATTGCTAAAACAGAAAAAATAATTATTGTAACAAATTCTTTACGAAATATGCACCACTTCCAATTGATAAACAAATTCTAGTCATTTATGCAGCTAAAGCATTCTCATTAGTCTCCTTATAAATTTAGCCAATTTAGCACAAAAAACTTAAGGCCAAGATGTATCCGAAGTTGAATACTAATGTAAATCCAAATAGGGTACCAAGTGATATCCAATAAAAATATCCATCAAGGTTTAGTCCACAGCTTTCAAGTATTTCCCGTCCTATTGTTGTATCTGTGGACATCATCTACAGACAAGAAAGGAAAGGAAACTTAGCTGGTAAAACCATCTATTTACTCTGGGTGTTAATGCCAAAGTTAATTACAGAAATGACAAGCTATTGATAGGTTTACATCTATAATTTGTTGTATAAGCATGTAATTCAGTAGTCTACATGTAGTGGTTGTAATCACAATATTGACTACTATAGTGTTTTAGTGTATGAACCCAGCTAAGACAACTAGACAAGTATAACTTCAGTTAAGATTTATGAAGCACGAATATTGGTGATCACAAAAAACATATTGATTTGACAAAATTGTTCTGATTAATGAGTGAAATTACAATAGACTTTTTTGAAGTTTCATTGCAGTAGAGTTAATATGGGAAACTAAAAAGGATTTAAAGTAGATAGTTGTTCAAGCAATGGCCAATGAAGGACCCATGAAACATTATGACTTACTGCCTAAAGTTCTAAAAGTCTAAGAAAGGCAAAGGTGGGTAGAGAGAGTCAGTGAGGAAGGATTTGGAACTTGCATAATCTAGCCAAAAAAAAAAACTGGCAAAGATAAGGAAAGGTGGAAGTAGCTGGATGGAGTAAAGAATGATTTGAACTTCCAAACAGTATGAAAAGGTTTGGCCTGTCAATATGAAAGGTTAACACAAGATTCATATTACTGGTATTGAGATTCAAATTACAATAACAGAAAAAATAAACACACAGAAGTAGCAAGGACATTATTGAGATTTTATCTTATTGGTTTTCAATGTCAATCTCTTTGGAAGTGTCATATGTCTACTTGCTCATGAGTAGTTGTATCAAAAACAGATAGGATTTTTTTGTTATGCAATAAGAGACTCACCCTTTGCCATCTTGGGGCAAGAAATTCATTTAAAGTAAGGCCTATTCACCATATGTCAGGGGAGAAACCCAGAAACCCCACTTCAACCAAACAGGCATAGAAGCTGCAACCAAACACACAGCTCAGCTCGTCATTCAATCTATTATAAGAATGATATTGGAGAAGAGGTATGATAACTTACGTTGAGTAATAAGGAAGCCACCAAATAAAAACAATAATAATATAGCAAAGCTACCAGCTGTCAGGGAAGCATGATCAGTCTGGAAGGCAGAAGCCAGGAAACGAAACATGGATAATGAAGAAAAGGGCAGCGCAAAAAGAAGAATGAACTGGTCGAAGAACCTAAAAACACAAAAAATTATTAGAGTCATAAATAAAAGAAACTGATACTTAAATATAAAGTGTATCCTAACTTCATTTCTTTTTTTTGATAGGTAAGAAGGATTGTATTAAGAAAAAACAGAAACTCCCTCTAAGGGCATAAAGCATGCACTCATAAGGAAATCCTAACTTCATTTCTTGCTAGACAAGATAGCATAAGTAAACCCTGACTTGTATGAAAAGGTTCTTAGTGAAAGAGAAAGAACACTGTTTGAGCTAAAGATGTACCAGTCCAAAATGTTGTGTTGAGGTACTAGTCTATGATGAACCAAAAGTAGGGGAAATGCAAAGATAAATTTACATTTTCTTGTCAAGCTCACCTTTGGATCTCGGGACTATATCCAATAACATAATAAATTAGAGATCTCCAAACTAGAGATTCAACAAATGAAAGGGGAACCTTTAAAAACACTTGATGGAATCGCATAAGCCCAAGCTGGGTAAAAACAAAATTCTTTTTGTTTGTAGAATATTTCAAGCCTTTCAATCGTCATGGATAACTCTGGAATACCGGCAACAGGAAGGATGACAAGAGCATAAAACAGGGCACCCATATAGTAACTTCCATGAAGAACATCAATATCCATCTGAGCACACAAAAATACAGTCATGTGACACCAGTACTGTGCTTGATCTTTCCTAGAGATAACCTGCATAAGAGAAAGGATGAAGTATTTCTTTTCAGAAAGCAAATGCTTTAAAAGAAAACAAACAAATATAAAGCTTCCATGCACTTACCTCTTGGATAAAATCAGCAACTCCTTTCCTCTCAGGACACCTAAACCCACAAGCCTCAAAAAATTCTAGAACATGATCACGAGGACCATGATACATAATCTTCCCTTCAGACATTAAAATAAGGTCATCAGAAAGATCAAAGGTTTCTGGTGCTGGCTGAAGAAGTGAAACCAGTGCAGTAGCATCTGTAATATGCACCAGCTGCTGAATACATGTAACAATTTGAAATGCAGTGGAACTGTCTAAACCATTTGTTATTTCATCCATAAACAAGGCTTTTGTAGGACCTACAATCATCTCCCCTGCCAAATTTTAATTTCAATTCCTTTTAGTCAAAATTCTAAGTTTAAATCAGGATTTAGTTATCTCAATAAGAGTACTAGCTAGTAGAACGATTATCATTCTATTATTCAAACTACCTGTAGTCAATCTCCTTTTCTCACCACTAGAGATACCTCTTCTGGTGGCATCTCCAACTAGAGTGTCAGCACAGATATCAAGTCCAAGGATCTGAGAAGCCATGGCAGCAATGGACATAAAATGGTAAGGCATCTATATATGAATTACAGTGTACAAGTTTGCTTTCAGCTCTGTTTAAAGAGAATGACCTTTAGTATATAGTCAGTTTGAAGGGTTCCTTTTAGTCCTTTGACAGAAATTGCCTGTCAAAACAAATAATAACATCAATATTACAACATTGTTTTAATTTCAATTTCAATCAACAATTCCTATAACTATAATACAATGATGACTGTCCTGCACATTGCTTTAAATTGATTCACATGATAATGCTAAACCACGGCTGGTAATGCAATATATTCTAATAAAGGAATACATGCTAATACTTGGAGTGCACTATCAAATTAGAAAAACATAGAGTAGGCCTTTCAATTCTTATTCATAGTTTTACTAGAAACCCAAAATGAGAATCATGTGGATAAGATACTAAATACTCATAACATCATGAACTAGGAAAGAGAATTGACAGCCCTAGGTACCCAATCAGGCGAGTAAAAACTCCTTGTTGGTCCTGTTTCTTCTCCAAAATCTCACCCACTTATAGTTGCCTAGTTTGTTGTTAAAAACAAAGGGAAGTATGTACACCTTCCTAAATAATTTTTCATGTAGCCAAGTTTCTTGGCTTCTCCTTGTGATACATATGAAGAACAACATTTCAAACATGCTATAGAAGTACAAATAAGTTCACAAACATGAACGAAGACCGGAGATGCAACAGTTACCTTCATGTAAGTGTCTATGTCAGGATCTGGAACAATTCCAGCTTCCTTCTCCCTTTTACTGACCTCCACCATAACATCTTCATTAGGCCAAGAAACAAATAGTGCTATTATCAGCATTACTGCACTATTTTATCATAACCTTGGATTAATTATACTTGTGACTTTTATCATTTTATTATTTTACAAATAAATTAATATATTAAAATTTCAGAAAATGATAGAATCTAAAATGATAAAATTTGTTTAAGGATAGGATGTTCCTTAAAGATGGCGTAAAGTTGTTTAAAATAGATTGGTAATGTGGAGAGGAAAGAAATTAATGCATCAATAAAAAATAATAATTTTATTCAAATGAAAGAAATGTCAATAAATAAATAAATGTAGACAAGGGCTTAAAATAGAAATTGTAGAAGTATTAATGAAGGAGATAACATAGAGTATGATTATGGATTTGATATAATGACAAATAAAAATATATGTAATTGATATTGATTAATTTGTTGAGAATTCATATTCGATCCTATAATTTTGAGATTAATATTTTTTTCCTTTTTATTTTAAAATTAAGTAAAATATAAATTCTCTAAGGTTTTGTTTGTTCCGACATAAAATTTTGTTTGGAATATCTAATGTTTGGAGTGACTGAAAATTTTGGTCAACATAAACAAAAAAAAAATGGTTGAATAACAAGAACATGCCTTGTGTGGCATAAAACAATTTATGTAAAAACAAAATTAACAGACCCCCAACTCAAAAAAAAATTAACAGACCCCCAACTTGCCATCTCCCCTTTCACCCCACTCCACCTGTAACGGGAAATATTTTTGAATATAGACTGGGTGAATTGAGAGAGACCTCTTCAGGACTGGCTTTGAAGATCAACCTTCAGATTGGTAGAATGAGCCTGCACAAAGCAAATCAGGTGAGAAGGATCTAGTCCCCGGTGTTGGGGACTGATTACCCTCCGATGGTAAAGTCAGTCTGGGATTAAGAACCAAAATATATCCCTCTTGTGTAATGTGAGTTTTCAGTTTATATGTGTGTTTTGCAAAGAAAAACATACCGTATTTCCGCCTCCCAGCCCTTATTTATAGGCCTTCCGGTTATATGTCACATGCTGATGTGATTGACTAGCTCTTGAACAGTAAAACTGACTTGGGATGGGACACTAGGATGTCTGTCCACCCCACGTGCGTGGGTTGCCCCGAAACATTTATGACTTTGTGTGCTTGTCCCCCACGTGGGATATTACCTGGCGGGTCACTTCGCAGTTTAGCATTAAATGTCCCCAACCACCTATATGTCTGGCATTGAATGTGGGGATTCAAAGTATCTTGTGGTTTGGCACGGCGCGTTGTTGTTCAACAAGTCCGCATAGCGGCCTATATGTCCGTGCCGCTCTCATGGCGGATCCGTTCATCCTTAAATATTTAAAAGTTAAATATTTTCCCTCACAATAGCCCCTCAGTCAGTCCGTCCCAACATAAGCTTGGGACGGACGGACTGTCACTAATCCGTTCCAATTATTCGCTCATTTTGTCTAACTAGGGAGGGGCGGACTTCTACTCGTCCGTCCTATTCCCCGCCCGCCGTGCTGATGGTTCGGTTACACGTGACTCCTCGTGTTCTGTGCCATGATATGATAGGCCTGGAATGCTGCGCGCCGTAATGGATGACGTCACAGCTGCACTTAATCCGTCATGCTTCTATCGAGGTCATGATGGCCTTAATTACCACGCCCCTCTCTTCGCACGCTTCCCGTCCCTGGCCTATAAATACCCCTCTGTTACGTTTATTCGCCTCTGCTTGCCTCTCTTCTTCGCAAATCTCCGAGCATCTTAGATTTCCCCGAGTTCGGTCCTCCAAACAGCTCCCTGTTTCCTGTACTTCCATCTGTAAGTCTTTCTTCTCCGGTTTCCCTCTTTCTTGCTCTGCCTTGTCTTCTTTTCTTTTTCTGGGGTTCTAGAGTATACAGATAATGGGTAGAAAGAGAGCCGAGGAGGATAGGGGTAAGTTGGCTCGTTATGTGAATACGCCTGAGAATATGGCGTTATTCCGTCGTCTGTACCGGGTTCCAGACGACGTAGGTCTTAGGTACGTGCATTGGTCCGATGCACTTCCTCCCTCCTCAGGGGAACTCCTCATCCCCGTGGTGGCGGTTGTGGAGGGGGGAGTCCGTTTCCCAATAGATCCCCTATTGGCCGATTTTCTTAGTTATTTCAGCCTGTCCCCCACCCAAGTAAACCCCAATATCTTTAGGATAGTGATGGGGACCGTAGAGCTAAATAGGAGGCTCGGCTTAGAACTTAGTACTTATGATATAGTCTGGACCTACATCCTCCACCGTAACTCCAAGACTGAATCATACTCCCTCCGGCCTAGAGACATTAACTACACGTTGGTGAACGGACTGCCGGACACCAACCGTGGTTTTGATGACGATTATTTGGTAGTGACTGGGGAGTGGTTTCTGCCCGGACGTAGGTGCCCCACAAAAGACGGGGTCCCAGGTCCGTGCCTTACTAGTGCTCTATTTAGTACGGACTTTTTCATATTTTTGTACTGAACTTTGTTTGATTTTGTTCAGATTCTAGGAGGAGAAAACCTCGCAAAAACTTGGTCAAGATCAACAGCTTACGCCAAGTCTGGGAGTGCGAGCACTGCACAGGACGATTGGTCACAGCCCCGAGCTGCTTCAAAGCTTCTTCGTTATACAGCGCGGACTCATTCCTACCTGGACTGCAGGTTAGTACCTGACCTCGAGGCTACAAGGGCTAACCCTGAGAACGACGCTTTGCCTGCAGTAGACATCAGGGACGTGATCGACGGCACGGCTCCTGACATGGCCGGGATAAACCTAAGGAACCTGCTCCCCACCCGTCGTGATGAGGGCACGTCTGTGGGTGCTCCGTCTTCCTCGCGGCCAGCCTCAAGAAAAAGGGGGCGGACCGAGGGCACTGATGGTCCGAGCCGTCCCACTGTGGACACTCTGCCTAGTCCATCAATTCCTGAGGCTCCTAGTACGGATCAACAGTTTACACAACTGGGTAATGTTATCCGCCCCGGTATGCTGCTGAGGTCCGGCTCCCAAGTTCGTGGGGAAAGCTCCGTGCCTCTCTGGGCTCCTACCATGGAGTATAGGGGGGGAGGCGCTGTGACTGAGGAGGACAGTATCCTTCCAGTAGGTGACGAGCGCAGTGGCTCGGTAGCCAGTCCTTAAGCCAAGCCGTCCGCCTCCCCGTGGACATGGGGGAGTGGAAGAAAGCCCCTGATGAGGAGCTCATCAACAATATGAGGAGGGGCGCACTAATGGTAAGTCCCGAACCGGTACGTACTTTAGTCTATTGACTGTTAGCCTTGACTAATAGAATTGTTGTCTTGCAGGGGGTCCAGGCCTCTTTGGAGCTGGAAGAACGGTTCCGGATTACCAAGGAAGACCTTGCGCATGCCAATGTCCTGGCATTAAAGTATCAGGAGGCTAAGACTGCGGCAGCTGATGCTAAAAGGTCGGCTGAGGAGGCGGACTCAAAAAGAAAAGAGGCTGAGGAGTCCCTTTCTGCTGCACTGGACTCACTCACGAAGGCCGAGGACAAAATCCGTGCTTTGGAGTCCGAGTTTGACCAGGCCAAGAAGACGGCCTATGAGGCCGGCAGTAAAGACGCCCAGGCTGAGATGAGTGATCAGCTTCCGGGGGTTTGTAACGAATTCTTCTCGGACGGGTGGAAGAAAGCCGTGGGCTTTTTGTCATCCGGACAGACAACACTACCCCCACTGCCGCCCTCAGTGCCTTTCCCTGGTGCCCGTCCTCCTCCTCCGCCCGAGGTCGTTCTTGCCACTCCCCTCGAGGTGCCGGTGACTCCAATTACCCAGTTGAGCACGGACATAGTGGACCTGGAGGATGAGGAGAACTCCGCGGAAGGTGCAGTTCCCGAGGATGCAGTTCCTGAGGATGCAGTTCAAGCCCCTGGTGTTGGCGAGGAAGGAAGCGCGGTTCCAGATGAAGCCGGCGCAGATGTTTAGTAGCGCTTATGCTTTTACATTTTCATGTAATTTTTTATAAGTTATGAACATTGTGTCTACACACATTTTTTTTAATAGAATTTTGCATATTCTAGACCTTCCTTGTGAATGACGCAATATATGATCCGTGCCGCTTCGTAAATACAGTGTTTAGCGCGTGTGGTTTTCAAGCTGTCATTTGAACAAATGAACCCTTGACCGGACCATCTAGGTCGCTTAATGATTAAGTAAATTACTTCATATGACAAATATTCTATTGTCGCTCTAGTTGACTTGATAAGATAATACGTAAGAAAACAATCAAGTATTTTTTTGCACGGACAGGTTATTGTGCCGTGCCCAGAGTGTCGCAAGACAAACAAACATATATCTTCGCACGGACCGGTTATTGTGCCGTGCTGATATGTCATAAGATATGCAAGAGAACAAATAAGTATTTTGGCACGGACAGGTAATTGTGCCGTGCCAACATGTCATTATAGGACCGGTAGGCAGAAAGTAAACGTACCCGATAAGTCTTAGGATACACCGTTGCTCTGCCTTATTGAAGTGCCCAAGAGCAAGGGGTTTTGGGAAAGCTTGCTTTGACCAGGGCTTTGAGATAGTCCCGCCGTACCACTTGATGATTCACAGGTGGGACACCTAGCATGGCTAGGATTTTGTGCCGCTCTACCATACCACTTGAGGATTCATAGGCAGAGCACCTGGGCGTGGCCAGGATTTTGATGCCGTCCCACCATACCACTTGAGGATTCACAGGTGAGACACCTAGCATGGCTAGGATTTTGTGCCGCTCTACCATACCACTTGAGGATTCATAGGCAGAGCACCTGGGCGTGGCCAGGATTTTGATGCCGTCCCACCATACCACTTGAGGATTCACAGGTGAGACACCTAGCATGGCTAGGATTTTGTGCCGCTCTACCATACCACTTGAGGATTCATAGGCAGAGCACCTGGGCGTGGCCAGGATTTTGATGCCGTCCCACCATACCACTTGAGGATTCACAGGTGAGACACCTAGCATGGCTAGGATTTTGTGCCGCTCTACCATACCACTTGAGGATTCATAGGCAGAGCACCTGGGCGTGGCCAGGATTTTGATGCCGTCCCACCATACCACTTGAGGATTCACAGGTGAGACACCTAGCATGGCTAGGATTTTGTGCCGCTCTACCATACCACTTGAGGATTCATAGGCAGAGCACCTGGGCGTGGCCAGGATTTTGATGCCGTCCCTCCGTCTTTGCAACATGTAGGACAAAAAATCTTGTATTTCAACAATGGATTGATACAGATACATTGAAACTTTCAGTATGCACAGCCTACTGATAGAACCTCTTCAGGTTACTTATATTCCAAGGTCTTCTGAGTGGTTTACCGTCCATACCTTTGAGATTGAATGCTCCGAGGCCGGCCTCTGAGACGATCTGGTAGGGTCCTTCCCAGTTTGCTCCCAGTTTGCCTTGAGAGGGGTCTCTTTTGCTTCCCAGAACTCTTCGCAGCACCATATCCCCTATTGCAAGGCTCCGCGCATTTATACTTCTGCCGTACTTCTTCTTTAAGTCGCCCTGGTAGGAAGCTAACCTGATCATGGCGAGATCCCTGCGTTCTTGAACTAGGTCCATATCCTTAGCTAGCATGAGCTTCGTTGTCTTCTGGATCATATTGTTCTGAACGTAAGGTAGGGAGCCCTACCTCAAGGGGAATCACTGCCTCAACTCCATAAGTGAGAGAATAGGGGGTCTCCCCTGTCGAGCTTCGGGGCGTAGTTCTGAATGTCCATAGTATGGTAGGCAGCTCTTCTACCCATCTTCCTTTAGCTTCCTCTAGCCTTTTCTTAATTCCGTTGAGGATCGTCTTATTGGAGGATTCTGCCTGCCCGTTTCCCTGCAGGTAGGCCGGGCTGGAAAAATGGTTCCTGATTCCGAATTCTGAGCAATACTCTTTGAATGGTCCGCTATCGAACTGCGTGCCGTTATCAGAGATGAAACATCTGGGGATGCCAAAGCGGGTTATTATATTCTTCCAGATGAATTTCCTTGAATCGGAGTCGGTGATGCGTGCGAGGGGCTCAGCTTCGACCCACTTTGTAAAGTAGTCGGTTGCAACAATTAGCCATCGTCTGTTTCCGGTTGCCCGAGGTAGCGGTCCCACCAGGTCTAACCCCCACTGAGCGAACGGCCAGGGACTAGATATAGGATTGAGCTGAGATGCGGGTTTGTGTATGGCCGGGGCGAATAACTGGCATTTTTCGCAGCGCCTGACATATTGATCCGCGTCTTTCTGCATGTATGGCCACCAGTACCCTTGCCCGATTGCTCTGTGGGCCAACGATCGTCCTCCTGTATGACCACCGCATACTCCCTCATGGATTTCGTAGAGTAAATCCGGAACCATATCAGGATGTACACATAGGAGGTACGGTCCCGTATAAGATTTTTTGTACAACTTTCCCTCTCGAGATACCCAGTACCTCGTTGCGTTTCTACGGATCTTGGCCGCTTCTTTCTGATCTGCTGGCAGCATGTCTTTTGTCAAATAATTCAGTATGGGATCCATCCAGCTGGGACCCGCCTCGATTTGACATATGATTACCGGGCTACCCTTCATTATGCTTGGAGAGTCTTGCACCTCCACTACTACAGTTCTTCTGAAATCTGGCGCCACAGAAGACGCCAGCCCGGCAAGTGAGTCTGCATGCCCGTTGTGCTCTCGTCCCACTCTTTTGATATTGACTTTATCAAAGCTCTTTATCAGGTCTTTAGCCAAATCACGGTACGCCATCATCCTTTCGTCCTTCGCCATGTATTCTCCCGTCAATTGATTGACTATAAGTTGTGAGTCACAACGAATGTCGAGGAATATAGCCCCCAGTCGTTTAGCGGCTCTAAGTCCGTGCAGGAGCGCTTCGTATTCTGCTTCATTATTAGAGGCTCCGAAGCCTAATCTGACTGCTTGTTCCAGCATTTCCCCTTCTGGCGATATCAGGACTATTCCTAAACCTGAGCCCCTGGAGTTTGCTGCGCCGTCTACATATAATGTCCACCGGCTACTGCTTTCGTCCTGTTCGGCGCTTCTGGGGGGCTCCTCTATGGTGAGCTGTTCACTGTGCTCTGGTGCAAATTCAGCTATGAAGTCAGCTACTACTTGTCCCTTGATGGATGTCCTCGGTCTATAATGCACGTCGTATGCCCCCAGGTGTGCTCCCCATCTGGATATACGCCCACTGAAATCCGAGCTTCTGAACAGGGCCTTCAATGGTAGGGAGGTCAGGACGATCATTGTATGAGCTTGAAAATAATGGGGGAGCTTCTTGGCAGTTGTGAACAGTGCGAGGACCGATTTCTCCAATGGCAAATACCTTGTCTCTGCCCCACTCATGGTTTTGCTGGTGTAGTAAACCGGTTGCTGTTCTCTCAGGCCATTTCGCACGATTGCCGCGCTGACAGCTTTGTCCGATGCAGCAAGATAAATATAGAGGGGTTCCCCTTCTTTAGGTGAGGAGAGCAACGGGGGCGTTGATAAGTACCTTTTGAGGTGCTCAAATGCTCGATCAGACTCCTCATTCCAAACAAAGCTCTTCCCCTTTTTGATTAAATCGAAGAACGGCTGGCATTTCTCTGCTGATTTTGAGATGAACCTGTTGAGTGCGGCTGCCATGCCTGTCAGCCTCTGAACTTCCCTGACGTTCCTGGGGGGCCGAAGTCCTTGGATAGCTGCTATTTGGTCCGGGTTTGCTTCTATGCCGTGCTGTGTTACTAAGAAACCCAAGAACTTCCCTGACCCTACACCAAATGCACACTTCGTAGCGTTGAGCTTCAGACTGTGCCTTCTGAGTATCTCGAAGACCTTCCTCAAATCTCTGATGTGGTCCTTGGTCTTGACGCTTTTGACTACCATGTCGTCTATGTATACTTCAACAGTCTTTCCGAGCAGCTCAGAGAACATCTTGGTGACCATCCTTTGATAAGTTGCACCAGCATTCTTCAATCCCGAAAGGCATTACCTTGTAGCAAAATATCCCTCGGGGTGTGATGAATGCGGTCTTCTCCTGGTCTTCCTTCCTTAGAGCTATCTGATGGTATCCTTGGAAAGCGTCTAAGAAGCTCATCCTCTCGTGGCCTGCTGTGGAGTCCACCAACTGATCTATCTTCGGGAGTGGGAAAGGGTCTTTGGGGCAAGCTTTGTTCAGATCTGTGAAATCCACGCAGACCCTCCATTTTTCGTTTTTCTTTTTCACGACAACAGTGTTGGACAGCCACTGTGGATACAGGATTTCTCGTACTGCTCCAACCTTCAGGAGACGCTCCACTTCCTCTCGCACGGCTTCAGCGTGCTGTGGTGCGCTTCTTCTTGCTTTTTGGACCACTGGTTTGTACTGTGATGATACGTTCAGTGCATGACTGGCAAATTCTGGATCTACTCCGGGCGCCTCGTACGGAGTCCATGCAAATACGTCTTGGTATTCTTCGAGTAAGGTCAACAACTGTTTCCTGTGCTCCCCGGTCAGAGATTCTCCTATCAGAAACTGCCTCCGGTCTTCGTCCTTCGTCACAAATACTGGTACAAGCTTCTCAGCGCACTTTTCTTGAGGGAGGCGCTCTTCGCTGCCTTCCTTGTTCTGTAATTGCTATTTAGTCCCATCAGGGCCTCCTCCTCCCGTTTCATGGTGCAACTGGGATTTGTGTTTGATCGCGGCCACCAGGCATTGCTTTGCCGCTAGTTGGTCCCCCAGGACTTCCATTACTCCCTGCGGGGTTGGAAACCTCAGCCGCTGGTGGAGTGTGGAAGGAACCGCACCCATTCTATGCAGCCATGGCCTTCCAAGGATCGCATTATAGGGGGAGAAAGCGTTGAGAACAAAGAAATCAGTAGGGGTTGAGACTGTTCCAGCTTTGACATTAATGGTTACCTTTCCTGTTGGGACGACTGTCTCCCCCGAGAAGCCACTGAGCGGCCCTTCAACAAGGCTTAAGTCCTTCTTCTCGAGTCCCAAGCCCTTGAACAAAGACTCATACATTATCTCCACTGAGCTGCCGGGATCTATAAGAATCCTCTTGACATCGAATTCCCCGATTCGCAAGGTTACTACCAGAGCGTCTGAGTGGGGCACCTGCACCCCCTCCAAATCTTGGTTTGTGAAGATGATCTGCTCCGTCGACTCTTTCTTTAGGGGGACTGGGGCCATCTGTGCCGAGTCTCCGATCTGGAACACCTCTCTCAGATGCGCCGCTCTTCTCATCTCTCCTCGCTGATCATGACTGGTGGTTCCATAATGAATCACATCTATGATTCCTATGGGAGCTGAATCCTTTATCCTGAGCTTCGGTGCTTCAATATTCTGCTGGGAACTCTTCGTCTCGTCAATGTACTGCCTGAGGTGTCCGTTCTTCACTAGCTGCTCCAAATGATACTTGTAAGCGCGGCACTGCTCGGTCAGGTGTCCGCGCTCCCTATGGTAACTGCAGTACGGCTTTCCTTCTCTCGTGGCAGGATCGCCTGGCATCTTCGCGGGCCACTCAAAGTAAGGTTGGTCTTTTATAAAGGGGAGGAGGCGGTAGATCGGCTGCTTGAATACCGTATGTACCGCCATGCAAGTTCCGGCCCGGGGCTGTTCAGCCGATCTTTTGGATTTTTTGGCTTGGTTCTGCTCGAGCTGCGACGTCTTTTTATCCATTAGGGGGGCTGCTTCTACTGTCCTGGCTGAACTTTTGGGGTCATCTTCCACTCCTGATGTGTTCCTCCAGGCGAGTCATGAGGTCTTCCATGCTGAGAGGTGGCCTTTTCGTGAGAGACCGCCTCAGCTTGACATCTTCATTCAGGCCAAACCGAAATGTTTTCATGACTATGTCTTCGTCGCATGCATCAATGTCGTTGTAGACCTCCCAGTATCGCGCCGAATATGACTTCAATGTTTCCCCGGCCTTCATCTTGAGGGCCAGCAGGGCGTCTATTTCCTTGGGCTTCCGAGTATTTGTTATGAACCTCGCAGTGAAGGACTCGGACATCTCTTGCCACGAGCGAATGGACCGGTGGTGTAAACGATCAAACCATCGTAGTCCGACTTCACCCAAACTTGAAGGGAATATGCGACACATGAAGGGATCATTGGAAGTGTGGAGGGCCATAGACTGCCGGTAACGGCTCAGATGTCCCACTGGGTCGCTCTTTCCATCATATACTGCGAGGGGTGGCGGGACGAATCTGGCTGGGAACTTTGCCCGCTCAATTTCAGCTGAAAAGGGAGAGGATGAGATCTGGTGGAGCTTCTTCCAAACCGGGTTGTGCTGGTGCTGGTGAGGAGGTGTCTTCGGGTGGTCGAGCTTGCGCCTCTTGGGGGACACTGACCTCTGATGCCTGTGCTTTGACCTTCTGTTATGCTCCTTGTGGCTGGGAGCGTGCTTTGGGCTCCCGCATGAACCTGAGCGACTCCTGGAACGTCTCCTCTGACGCTGGCCGCCTTTCTTCTTGTCTCCTTCCTTCAAGAATTTGAGCTCTTCTTCTAGTTCCTCGATTCTTCTCTTTTTCCTGGCTTCACCGAGGAATGAGGGCTCTTTAGAAGGTGAGTGGTGCCTGTTACCCAAATATCAACCTAAGAGGGGGGGTGATTTAGGTTGAGGCAAACTTTTTCTATATAAATGCGGAATTAGAAAATTATTTTCAATTAGCAAAAATTGATTAAACAAATTTAAGAACACAATTCAATTGCAATATAGATATGATAGAAATCAAACACAAACATATATAAGCAATTGAATAAGTAAGAGATAGAGATAGAGAAAATCAAACACAGTGATTGTTATCGAGGTTCGGCTTCCCCGCCTACGTCCCCGCCTCAAGAACACTTCTTGAGGATTCCCAAATCCACTATTTGACAACCTTCTTCCGGGTGAAGATCAAACCGTTACAAATCTTCCTTAAACGGTGAAGAGTAACCACCGAGTGAAAAATCCTTTTCACTCCTTAGGATTTATACCAAAACCCACAAATCTTCCTTACAAGGTGAAGAGTAACCACCCAGTGAAAAATCCTTTTCACTACTTAGGATTTATACCAAAACCCTAACAAAAACACTCAATAATTTCAACAAAGGATTGTTGTACAAAATATGGCTCTCTCAAAGAGTAGTAGTACACAATATGCTCACTCTAATAATTTATCAAAGATTTGATCAATATGGCTCAAAGAGTATTTAGAGGAATTTGATTTTCAATCAAAGATTTTGAATGATATGAAAATATAAGCTTGAGAAGGATGGATTGATGTAAAATATATTTTCTTTTCTTTCTCTGATTTCTCTTGTATGCTCTGTTCTCTTTTAAATATTTTGCATGACAGCTTTTTTCATTATTACTTTTCTGCACCAAACTTTGCTGTGTCAATTTGGCAGAGCTTTGATTCTCCAGCGGACACATACTATAATTCAATCAATCACTTTGTTTTTATTGACTTTGAAATCTTTTGACAAAACTTTTCTGCTTTTTGTCATGCACAATTTTCAGCCAAAGATATCCAAATTTCTGGCTAGTAGCTAATTTGTATGACTTTTGGAAATTCATGGGATTCTCCAACCCATGTTATTCATGACAATTAATTCATACCACCTAGCTTGTCAATCACCTTTAATAAGCTCTTAATCTTATATGTCGGCTACCTTAAGAATTGTTTTTATTGACTTCATTCGAAATCTTAATTGAAAAACTTTTCTGCTTTTTGTTTAGCACAATTTTCAGCCAAAAATATATCCAAATCTGCTAGTAGCTAATTTGTATGACTTTTGGAAATTCATGGGTTATTATCCCATGTTATTCATGAAATTAATTCAAGCCACCTTAGCTTGAAAATCAATCACCTTTAATAAGCTCTTACAATTCTTATATGTCGGCTACCTTTTTCAGAAAAAAAATTTTCATTCGTAATTGATTTCTCACATGGCTATGTTTAAATATCAAAAATATCTAGCCATTAATATTGACTTTGTCAATGTTTTGAAAACAATTTTCTGTTTCAAAAATTTTTCCAACCGTAGAGATTTCTTTGTGTTCTTCACATGGCTATCTTTAAATATCAAAAATATCTAGCCATTATATTGACTTTGTCAATGTTTTGAAAACAATTTTCTATTTCAAAAATTTTTTCAATCGTAGAGATTTCTTCACATGGCTATGTTTAAATATCAAAAATATCTAGCCATTAATATTGACTTTGTCAATATTTTGAAAATCAATTTAAGTTGGTTTTAAAATTGAGCCTTAAAGATCAAATCTTAATAAACTTTACAAAACCTAACTCTTACTTCTCATATGTCTCGGATCATTGTCTTTGAACTTGATTTCTTTGTCTTGAGTCTTGATGACTTTGATCTTCAATGAATTTGCAACTTGTCAACTTTGTATTTGCTTGATATTTGAATTGGCCATCTTGGTCCAATTAAATCAATAATCAACATTAAGCTTTAAAACATAAATCATTAGTTCATATGAAAATATCATTAATGAACAACTTAAAATCATGGTTATCATCAAAACTACATGAATGTCCTTGGATTAATTAGCCAATTAATAATTATTGAAACCTTGAGGCTAACAATCTCCCCCTTTTTGATGATGACACATATGATATGATATTTTTATATGAATTATGATTTTGAAGCTTTTCTTGAAAAGCTCCCCCTAAAATAATGCATATCTTTATATTAGAGATTTTTAAATCTCCCCCTATCTTTATGCATAAATCAATTTGTCATGTAAGTATTATCAAGCAATCAACATATATGCGCATTTTATTGCAAGATATGATAATTCACCAATATATTAAAAAATGTCATATCTTTCTCCCCCTTGGCATCATCAAAAATAAATATTATATTCAATATCTCCAAACATCATTCAACATTTTAAACAACAAAAATTTATTTCTCCTTTGATTTAGTTCAAACATAGAACAACCAACTAATATAACATATTTCTCTTCTTTGGTTTTTCTTTTTAATAAACTCAAGTTTGTTTAAATGATGAGTTTTATTCTTATTTTATGTATGAACATATACGCAAATATACATAGAGCTGGGCATATAATCTAATGTTCAAACAATATAATTAGAAAGATATAAAAAAATGAACAATTTTATGAGCATGATATGGATAAAATCATTTTATATTCAATTCTTAAGGTATATATAGATTTAACACAGTTGAATCAAATAAAAGGATAATAAATTTAAGCTTATTTGATATCAACGTATCTAGCCATACCTATTTCACGTCGAATTGTGCAAAATCGTTCTTCAATGAGAGGTTTCGTGAGAATATCCGCCCATTGACTATCGGTGCTCACAAATTCAAGTTCAATGTCCCCTTTTTGTACATGATCTCTTATAAAATGGTATCTAATTTCAATGTGCTTTGTGCGAGAGTGTTGGATAGGATTTTTACTTAAACTTATGGCACTTGTGTTATCACACCTTATGGGAATATGATCAAAAAGAATTTTAAAATCCTCTAGTTGTTGTTTTATGTAGAGAGATTGAGCACAACAACTACCGATCGCTACATATTCGGCTTCCGCCGTTGATAAGGCCACGGAGTTTTGCTTTTTACTAAACCATGATACTAGTGAATGTCCTAGAAAGTGACAAGTACCACTAGTGCTTTTGCGATCAATTTTGCAACCGGCAAAATCCGCATCCGTGTAGCTTATTAAGTCAAATGAATTTGTCTTAGGGTACCATAATCCTAAATCAATAGTTCCAAGCAAATATCGAAATATTCGTTTTACCATAATTAAGTGTGATTCTTTAGGACAAGATTGAAACCGAGTTCAAAGACATACGCTAAACATTATATCGGGTTTACTTGCGGTTAAATAAAAGTAAACTACCAATCATACCTCGATATAGCTTAACATCCACCGGTTTACCTTTCTCATCTTTGTCAAGCTTTGTTGAAGGACTCATGGGAGTTTCATATGCTTTAACATTTTCCAATCCAAATCTTTTTAGTAAATCTATGACATATTTGGATTGATTTAAGAATACCCCTTCTTTGGTTTGCTTTATTTGAAGTCCGTGAAGGAATTTTAGCTCACCCATCATACTCATTTCGAATTCATCCTGCATAGTCTTAGAGAATTCTTTGCACAAGTTTTCATTAGTAGAACCAAATATAATATCATCAACATAGATTTGCACAATAAGCATGTCTTTTCCATCAAATATTAGAAATAATGTTATTTCAAGTTTTCCATGTGTAAAACCTTTTTCATTTTGAATTCTTCTACAATGTTTAACAAATGCTTTATGAGCTTCATTTTTGTGAGCAAGAAATAATACCCATGTATAGTGAGAATACTCATCAACAATTACAAATGCATACAATTTGCCACTTAAGCTAGCGGTTCTAATATGATCAAATAAATCCATATGTAATAGTTCTAGAGGTCTTGAAGTAGAAATAACTTTCATTTTCTTAAAAGATGACTTAATTTGTTTACCTAGTTGACATGCATCACATATTTTATCTTTAACAAATTTAGTAATCAGCAAGCCTTTTACTAAATCAAGTTTAGACAATTTTGAGAGTAATTCCATATTGACATGTCCTAATCTTCTATGCCACAACCAACTATTTTCATTTATGGCAGCAAGGCAAATTGATTCTTTTGATGTCATATTATCAAGATCAATGGTTTAGACATTTTCATTTCTAAATGCCACAAATAGAACTTGATTATCAATTTCATTTACTATAATACACATGATTGATTTGAATATTACATTATAACTTTTATCATACAATTGGCTAACACTTAGCAAGTTATGTTTCAAGCCATCAACCAATAATAAGAGAATGTGTTTTACCAATATTACCTATACCGATGATCTTTCCTTTTGAGTTATCACCGAATTTGACATTTCCTCCATCTTTTAGAGTAAGAGAAGTGAACTTGTTTTTGTCACCTGTCATATGCCTTGAACATCCACTGTCAAGAAACCACTTATCCTTGGTAGATTTGGATATCAAGCATACCTACAAAACAACTTCAAATAACCTTCTTTGGTACCCAAATTTTCTTGGGTCCACTAGGGTTAGCTTTTGGAGGAGTAGTTCCTTTGACTACCCAAATCATATTTTTCATGGGACATGTATGAATATTATGCCCTAATTTTCCACAATGTTTACATATGGGAGATTTCAAGAAGTTTTCATTAATGAAAAATTTTTGATAGTGTTTTTCTTTTATTTTCGGGTTATATCCAATACCCGCTTTGTCAAAAACACATCTTTGACTACCTAACAAATTATCCAAATTTTTCTTTCCATTTGTAAAGTTAGTCAAAATTTTGTTTAAGTTTTCAACTTTGAGTTTTAATTCTTTATTTTCATTTACTAAGAGATTTGAATCATAAGCTATTTGTGATGATGTTTCCACATCTTTTGCTTTCATTTTCTCAATGAAGCTTTGTGATTCAATTTTCAACTTAATTATTTCTTTTTCTAAAGATAGATTTTTATCATTTAAAGAAATAATTTGTTTTTCTAAAATTTCATTTTTGCTTTTGAAATCATCTAATTCGTTTGAAAGAGATGTGACTTTCTTTTTAAAAACTTTATTTTTCAAAACATTCTTCTCAAATTCTTCAACTAATTCTTCAAAAGCATTTTGTAATTCATCATAGCTATAAGATTCATCTTCTAAAGAATTAAGTTTAGAAGTTACCTCATCTTCATATGCCATTAAGCAAAAAGCTTCGGTAGAATCTTCTTCATCGTTGGATGTTTGAGGGCTAATGCTTGTACATTCATCTTTCTCTATTTGAGGCAATTTGTGATCATGAACAAGCATGCTCATCTTTGATTCTTCAACTTGACTTGCTTCTTCATATGTAGCTTCAAGTCTTTCCCAAATTTCTTTAGCTGAATTACAACTTGAAATTTCATCAAATTCCTTTGAGTCAAACGCACAATATAAACAATTCATAGCTTTATAATTTAATTCAATGAGTTTGACATCATTTTCATCCCATTCAGTTTCTTGTTTGGGTATTTCTTGTTCTTCTACTATTTTAGTAGGAACATGAGGACCATTTACAATGATTTTCCATATGAGATAATCTTGACCTTTAATGTACGTAGTCATTCTAGTTTTCCAATAACTATAATCACTACTATTGAACAAAGGTGGTCTATTTGTAGATTGACCTTCAACCATTTGAGGTCTAAATGTGTTTGCCATGATCTTAACTCTAAGATTGTTAAATCTATATGTAGAGCCTTGGCTCTGATACCAATTGTTACCCAAATATCAACCTAAGAGGGGGGGTGATTTAGGTTGAGGCAAACTTTTTCGATTTAAATGCGGAATTAAAAACTATTTTCAATTAGCAAAAATTGATTAAACAAATTTAAGAACACAATTCAATTGCAATATAGATATGATAGAAATCAAACACAAACATATATAAGCAATTGAATAAGTAAGAGATAGAGATAGAGAAAATCAAACACAATGATTGTTATCGAGGTTCGGCTTCCCCGCCTACGTCCCCGCCTCAAGAACACTTCTTGAGGATTCCCAAATCCACTATTTGACAATCTTCTTTCGGGTGAAGATCAAAACCGTTACAAATCTTCCTTAAACGGTGAAGAGTAACCACCGAGTGAAAAATCCTTTTCACTCCTTAGGATTTATACCAAAACCCACAAATCTTCCTTACAAGGTGAAGAGTAACCACCCAGTGAAAAATCCTTTTCACTACTTAGGATTTATACCAAAACCCTAACAAAAACACTCAATAATTTCAACAAAGGATTGTTGTACAAAATATGGCTCTCTCAAAGAGTAGTAGTACACAATATGCTCACTCTAATAGTATATCAAAGATTTGATCAATATGGCTCAAAGAAGTGTTTAGAGGAATTTGATTTTCAATCAAAGATTTTGAATGATATGAAAATATAAGCTTGAGAAGGATGGATTGATGTAAAAGATATTTTCTTTTCTTTCTCTGATTTCTCTTGTATGCTCTGTTCTCTTTTAAATATTTTGCATGACTTTTTAAATTAAACGGTGTCAATGTATGCCAGCTTATATTCATTACTTTTCTGCACCAAACTTTGCTGCAAGTCTTTGGCAGAGCTTTGATTCTCCAACGGACACATACTTAATTCAATCAATCAAATTGTTTTTATTGACTTTGAAATCTTTTGAAAAACTTTTCTGCTTTTTGTCAGCACAATTTTCAGCCAAAGATATCCAAATCTGCTAGTAGCTAATTTGTATGACTTTTGGAAATTCATGGGTTATTATCCCATGTTATTCATGCAATTAATTCAAGCCACCTAGCTTGTCAATCACCTTTAATAAGCTCTTACAATTCTTATATGTCGGCTACCTTAAGAAAAAAAATTTCATTCGTAATTGATTTCATCACATGGCTATGTTTAAATATCAAAAATATCTAGCCATTAATATTGACTTTGTCAATGTTTTGAAAACAATTTTCTGTTTCAAAAATTTTTCCAACCGTAGAGATTTCTTTGTGTTCTTCACATGGCTATCTTTAAATATCAAAAATATCTAGCCATTAATATTGACTTTGTCAATGTTTTGAAAACAATTTTCTATTTCAAAAATTTTTTCAATCGTAGAGATTTCTTCACATGGCTATGTTTAAATATCAAAAATATCTAGCCATTAATATTGACTTTGTCAATATTTTGAAAATCAATTTAAGTTGGTTTTAAAATTGAGCCTTAAAGATCAAATCTTAATAAACTTTACAAAACCTAACTCTTACTTCTCATATGTCTCGGATCATTGTCTTTGAACTTGATTTCTTTGTCTTGAGTCTTGATGACTTTGATCTTCAATGAATTTGCAACTTGTCAACTTTGTATTTGCTTGATATTTGAATTGGCCATCTTGGTCCAATTAAATCAATAATCAACATTAAGCTTTAAAACATAAATCATTAGTTCATATGAAAATATCATTAATGAACAACTTAAAATCATGGTTATCATCAAAACTACATGAATGTCCTTGGATTAATTAGCCAATTAATAATTATTGAAACCTTGAGGCTAACAGTGCCTTCCTTCAATCCTTCCGTATGAACGCTGCTCTTCACGTCCCCTCTGCCCTCCTGGAGCCCGCACCTCAGACCAAATCCTTCTGTGGTTGAAGGTCGGCAGTCTTGCACCTCGTGGGTTATTCTCTGAGACAGCTTCTTCTTCCATCCTTCCGGGTGAATCTGTAACCTCTTCCCGAACTGGTCTTTCCCACAGACGGCGCCAATTGTAACGGGAAATATTTTTGAATATAGACTGGGTGAATTGAGAGAGACCTCTTCAGGACTGGCTTTGAAGATCAACCTTCAGATTGGTAGAATGAGCCTGCACAAAGCAAATCAGGTGAGAAGGATCTAGTCCCCGGTGTTGGGGACTGATTACCCTCCGATGGTAAAGTCAGTCTGGGATTAAGAACCAAAATATATCCCTCTTGTGTAATGTGAGTTTTCAGTTTATATGTGTGTTTTGCAAAGAAAAACATACCGTATTTCCGCCTCCCCGCCCTTATTTATAGGCCTTCCGGTTATATGTCACATGCTGATGTGATTGACTAGCTCTTGAACAGTAAAACTGACTTGGGATGGGACACTAGGATGTCTGTCCACCCCACGTGCGTGGGTTGCCCCGAAACATTTATGACTTTGTGTGCTTGTCCCCCACGTGGGATATTACCTGGCGGGTCACTTCGCAGTTTAGCATTAAATGTCCCCAACCACCTATATGTCTGGCATTGAATGTGGGGATTCAGAGTATCTTGTGGTTTGGCACGGCGCGTTGTTGTTCAACAAGTCCGCATAGCGGCCTATATGTCTGTGCCGCTCTCATGGCGGATCCGTTCATCCTTAAATATTTAAAAGTTAAATATTTTCCCTCACATATAGGTTACCATGTGACATGACAAAAATACATAATCTTATTTAACCTATCACAGTTTAATATCAAATAATAAAATAATTATACAAAAAAAATTATGGAATTAACTGATCAATTAAAGGTGAATTACTAATTTATGTGGAAAACTTACCCTTAAAGGTAAATAATAAAATATATTTAAAAAAAGAAAAAAGAAAAAAAGAAGAGTGAAACATATTGTCATGTCTAACCTTATTATTTGTAGAGATATTATACCTAAAAAAAATTGGATGATATAGAATTTCGGTTTGAACATATATAATTACACAGAACAGTGTGAATTGCCGAAAATTAAAGAGATACAATAACTTAACAAGCCCAAAGCCTTAACACAAATTTTCTTACTTTTCATGCTCTATGTCCATGGGATAATAAGTGCAATAATTTCAAACCTCTTTTGATAGTGGCTTACCCTACTATCAAAATATCCATTAGATCTATGTTTGCTTCCAAGTAATTAATCAAATGCAATTAATGTTGACTGAACTTGCTGCCTTTGCAAATTTGCAGCATCTTGAGTTGCGTTTTTCCGAGCTGAAAAAGATGATCATTATCAAAATTTATGCCAAGCCTATGATATGTATACACAAACACAATGTGTCAGATGGTATCTTTTGGTCCGTCTATCTAGACTCATTATGGCCTCATTGAAGAAGCACCTAGTGGCGCGCCACCCATAGTGTGATTGGTGTACGTGGTGGCAGGAGAAATAACATGATGAACGTCTGATGCAGTAGCAGCCTTTTCTTTTTAGGGCAGGCTTGCAATAGTACCCTCATCTTCTCCTCCCTCTCGATGGTCATCCAACATCAACATCTCTCCTGCTGTGCAAAGAAGAGTTGCTATTAGAGAGATATTTGGAAACATTGTAGCCCATGGAGAATCAATAAGAGAGACGAGAGGGTTCGGGCTTTATCAAGTAGAAACTAAGTACAAATTAACAAAAAAAATAGTGCTAGAAAACAAAATAATAATAATGATAATAATAAAGTATAAAATTGTGAGAATTTAAAAACTGATTTACCAATATGTTGTGAAGTCAACCAAAATAAAAGAAAAGAAAAAGGCAAAACAAAAACTAGATTTTATATTACACTATTGAAGTGTACAGAATAAAAGATGGTTATAATACTCAAACATGACCTAAACCAAAAAGTGAGAGGTAAAGGACTTTAAATCACACTCTTACAAAACACTGGATGACTTTAAATCACACTCTTACAAAACACTGGATGACTTTTTTCTTTTACCAAACTCTTAAATCTAATCAAACATTCATCTTAGAAATGTGCCACACCCTAGAAATACATATAAGAAACCTTAAGTTTTAGTCTTGGAGTTGTTCATGAAGATGTCTCGACTTGTGCTAGTAACACCATCAAAATCAAGACTTGGATTAGTAAATCCACAATTGATCGTAGTTAGCCCAATACCACTATTTGATGCCAACAGGGGTCCACAATAAACGTCAGCGCTAGTAGCATGATATGTAATTTCACCATTGGGATTGATTTTCTCCTGGGTGGCATCAGCATTCTGTTGCAGCTCCAATGCAAATTGGAGCTGTTCAATCACATCATTCATCGTAGGCCGTTGAATCCCCTGGTCACGCACACAACTCTCTGCGACTTGCACATAGACCTTGAAACACTCTGGCACAATCTTCCCCTTTAAATTCGGATCAATGATGTGGTTAATGGCCCCTTTTTCAATGCATTTCCGAGCCCAGGTGGCCAGATGCCATTGCTCCCGGTCGAGTTTTGAATTTAATGCCTTTCGGCCACATAACACTTCGAACATCACCACACCAAATGAGTACACATCACTTTTCTCGGTTACTTGTTGACGCCTTGCATAATCCGGATCCAAATATCCTATTGTACCTTTAACTACAGTACTGACAGGAGTTTGGTCCAAACCCATTTTAGACAACCCAAAATCTGAAACCTTAGACATCCATTTCTCATCCAATAGAATATTGGTCGTCTTCACATCACGGTGGATAATTGGGTTCGTATTGCACCTGTGGAGATAGTGCAAACCACAAGCTGCCCCGATGCATATCTTGAGTCTTTCATTCCATGTGAGAGGAATGTTGTCTCTGCCATAGAGGTGGTCGTTGAGGGTCCCATTTCTCATGTATTCATTGACTAGGATCATCTCTCCCTCATCATTACAGTACCCAATAAGAGAGACGAGGTGGACGTGACGAAGTTCAGAGAGCATCTGGATCTCAGTCAAGAACTCTCGCTTACCTTGTCTAGACTCAGGCTTCAAGCGCTTGATTGCCACAGTCATGGTACCATCGTCAATGAAACCGTCGTCAATGAAACCCTTATACACATCACCAAAACCACCTCGGCCAATAATTAGTTCTTTGTGGAAGTTGAAGGTTGCTGTTTTGATTTCGTCGAGTGAGAAGTGGCGGCATAGTTCTTTGGGCAGTGACGAGGCCTTTGTCCTTGTTGACTTTCCTTTGTATGGATCACGCCAGAACCAGCGATTGGTCTTCCTTAGTTTCCAGACAACCATGCAACACACTGAAGTGAGTACCACTAAGAAGCCCACACCACTTCCAATGGCAATGAATGTCGTTTTCTTTGGTTTGGACTTGTTGGCTATCAAGGAAGGTAGAAACGGCACCATTTCAGGTCCGGCGAGGTTATTGTCTTTGTTGCTCAGTTTGAACACTTCCACGCCATTTAAAATGGCATCGTGGAAAGTACCTTCAATTCTGGGGTGTAGATCAATGGAGAGATTATGCTTCTTGCCCTCGTCAACTCCCTTGTCTTGGATCATTACTACGTAGTCCATGTAAAAAGCCGTATCGCGATTTTCAGTCCAAAATATTATATCAGCATCTTCTTGAGCTAACTGATGGTCTATATTGATGATGAACCGCCGTTCTCCAGAGTAGTTTATATTGGGGTCTATTTCACAAAAATGGAGCCTCACCAAGTAATTGAATCCCAAATCAACGGGTAATCCCCACGTCAAATTAGAATGCAAGTTATAGGTTTCATTTACCCTCGTCAAATTAGAGCGCAAGTTCTTGGTTCTGTTTAAACCCATCGACCTTGCAGACTGATAGACATCATTAGGTGCAGTGTAATTTGGTATTTTTGAGAAATGAATTGTCAAAGATGGCATATGATGGACTACGCTCCCACCATAAAAAAAATCTATGTCTGGGGACCATTCTCTAAACATGCCAGTGTCATCCATTGGTGATATCAAACCCCCACCAACGTTTAATCGAAAAACCATCTCGAGTGCCATGCTATAGTTTATGTAGAACCGAGGCCTTTGGCTGACATAAATAGGAGTTGGACTTTGACCTTCTGGTCTGTAGTATAGGTCATCAGGCATGGAGACGATCTCAATTCCACTAATGAAAGCATAGAAATTACCAGAAGAAGTTGATAAAGGGATGAAGGTTAAATTAAGTTTTTGATTCTCTTCGACGTTGATGCAGAACTCTTTTACAAGATTAGTATCAGCCACAAGAATGGAAGCACTGAAGTTTCTAAGTAAGGTGAACGAACCTGCTTTGACAGTAAAGAAGTCCGTAGAGTTCTCAAAATGTGAGTAAGAAGCCGGGTAAAAGAACAATCGAACAAATTTGGGGCCAAGGGTGACCGGAAACACGTAGGTGAATTGATAATAAGATATACGTGCAGTGGTGTAGGGAGCTTTCAATTCAGTGCCTCCTTTTGGGGGTTCAGAGATATTAGATTTGAGATTATCTTCTTCTCGGGGAAAGTACTTTGGGCTGTCTCCAATCCACTCGCGCTCATCCGATTCTTTCAAGTTTCCGTCACTGCCGCCACAGTCGAGCTTAATGTCATCAACAGCGATGTAAGGAGGATTTGTAGAAAAAGCTGCTGTGATATGATAAAGAAGGACGAATAAGCAGAAGACGGAAACCATAGGTGTGAGCACCGAGAGGTTCCTCAAGGGAGCGCTGCAAGAGATCATTGACTGCAACCAATTGAGAAGGATAAAATAAAAAATAAAAGAAGGATTGTAAGAGGAGGAAAAGCTTCTTTTGTTTGGACTATATATAAAGTGAACAACACCATTATTGAATTATATGATCACTTTTTTTTTATTTTTTGATCATTTGAATTATATGATCACGCTATCTACATCTACCCAAATGTTCATTTTTAACAAATCAAGTGTCACAACAATAAAAAAGAAGTCTTTAACAACTTTTTTTAACGATAGTTGATTAAGTATATTATGATTAGTGTTAATAATATAACTATTCAAAGTCATTATTAGTTGTGAAGGGTGGGTTGGTAGATAAGAAACAACATTATGATTTGTTTTAATAACAATATAACTTACCACAACATCAAAGAGTGAAAAATATTATGAAATGTATATTTAACATTGTTGTATTATTTTAGAGTAATGCTACACACAGATATTACACAACAGTTGAGGTGAAATTTTTTTATTAGTCCTTATCTAGACTTACTTCTAATATCACTTTTCTATCTAACATTCACAGCTTGATGCATAATAGTTTATGAAATTTTTTTGTGAAATACTTTGTGCCTATAGACTTATTGATTATTTTAGGGTTAGTACATATAATTGTGAGTGCTGCAAGATGGTGGACCCAGTTCTATGTTTGTGGGGTACATGACAAATCCAATTCACATGTCTTTTCCCGTGGAAGACCTTGTAATTGTCTTCTAGACTCTATCATAACCATATAAAGATTTATTTATTATTTTAGAAATCATTTGTGCACATGTGTTATGCACACATGCACACTTGTCTAAATTAATTTTTGCTGTGCATTGTCTAGATTTTTTATCATTGTCCAAATTTTATAAAAGTATGCATTATCTAGGTGCACAAATCATGACTCACTATTTATTTAGTTTTTTCCTTCATTCTAATCAGACAGCGATGTATCATGCTGATCCCATCAGAATTGAAATCTTTGTGCATGGTGTTTCGGTAAAATAATAAAATAAAATAAAAAGTGATTTTTTTTTTTTTTTCTTTTTTACTCCTCATGCACAAATAATTAGTATTTATTTGGTATTAACTTATTGTCCATAGCTTGTTTACCAAAAACTGAAACTAAACAGAAGAAGCTCATTTTCAAAAAAGCGAAAATATGTATAATTTTCAGTAAAAGTCTGAGACAAAAAGTGAAAATAAGAAAAGAGAATTATTAAAGACAATTTTCAGTCTTGGTTTGGAAATTTCAAATTTTGTTTTGCTATTCTGTTAGTGTCGGAGGAGCCAAATATTATTATTATCATATTTTTTGGCTGGATGAAATGTAATTTCCACCATTCAAGCAAAACAGAAGCAAAACAGAGGAGATTTTAATGCATTTAATTGCGAGCATAACTCTTTTTTTATTACCTAATAAATATATTTTTTGCTCAAAATCAATTACTTAACTTTTAAACTTGCAGTATGGGTTCTACTTATCCTCTTTTCAATTACGAAAACTTTTAAACTTGCAGTATGGCTTGTACCTATCCTTTTTTTTTTCTCTACATCACAGGAAGGCGACAAAAACAATAATGTGCTCCTATTGCAACAGTAACTTCAGATTCTCACGACATCACTTTTTTCTTTTTCTTTTTTGTCCTTTTCAATTATTATCTTCATTTTCCCGACTGCTTTTCCATTATTACCTTTCATTGTCCATCATGTCGCTTTAGCTTTGGCCAATCACTCAGTAGAGGAGCGCTGTAAAGTTCCTATCATTTAACCCAAGAATGGCGACCTGCACTACGTGAATCATGCTAGACAACCTTGGAAATTGTTGAACCCCAACGGTTGTTCAAGCCGTGAAGGCTTACGTTCTGGAGGAATGCTCCTATAACATCTACAATTCAAAATCTCTTTGATGTATTCAATCCTTTTTTTTGGTTATGTTTGAATATTTGGATTTAGATTTTAAATCAATAGATTTGAAATGCCTTGATTTTAAATTTATTGATTTTAAATTTTTTTATTTAAACCCATTTATACAAGGGGAGGATTTGAAATTTAGAATTTTGAAACCCATAAATTGACCAAAATACATAAAATCACCAAAATACCAAAATAACCCCAAAACCTCTAAAATAAATAAAAAAAAATTCTCCAAAACCTCTAAAATGACCAAAATACCCCTAAAATCACTAAAATCCTCAAAACAACCCCGAAAAGTAAAAAATGACCAAAATACCCCCAAAAACACCAAGATGACCAAAATATCCCTAAAATCATCAAAATAATATTAAAACCTCTAATACAACCTAAATACCCCCTAAACTTATTTTTTTGATCAAAATGCCTCTAAAATCACCAAAATACCTATAAATTGACCAAATATATAAAATCACCAAAATGATCAAAATAACCACGAAACTTCTAAAATGACAAAAAACAAAAAAATCCCCAAAAACCTGTAAAATGACCAAAATACCCTTAAAATCACCAAGATAGTCAAAACAATCCTGAAAAGTAAAAAATGGCCAAAATGCCCATCAAACACCAAAAATGACCAAATTACCCCTAAAATCATTAAATAACCCCAAAACCTCTAAAACAACCAAAATACCCCCTAAACCACTAAAATGATCAAAATACCTCTAAAATTATGAAAAATACCTAAAATTGACCCACAACATAAAATCATCAAAATGACCAAAATAACCCTAGAATCTCTCAAATGATCAAAATATTCTCGAAAGCTCTAAAATGACTAGAATACCCCAAAAATCTTCAAAATGGCCAAAACAACCCCAAAACCTTAAAAAAAAAATGATCATAATACCTCGAAAAGACCAAAATACCCCTAAAATCACCAAAATAACCCCGCAAAACTCTAAAACAACCAAAATACCCCCTAAACCACTAAAATGATCAAAATACCTCTAAAATAACCAAAATACCTAAAATTGACGCAAAACATAAAATCATCAAAATGACCAAAATAACCTTAAAACCTCTAAAATGATCAAAATATCCTTGAAACCTCTAAAATGATCAGAATTCCCCTAAAATCTTCAAAATGGCCAAAATAACCCCAAAACCTAAAAAATAATCATAATACCGTGAAAAAACCAAAATACCCCTAAAATCACAAAAATAACCTTGAAAACTCTAAAACAACCAAAATACCCCTTAAACCTCTAAAATGATCAAAATACCTCTAAAATCACCAAAATGAAAAAAATAAAATACCAAAACCATATATTGGAGTTTTCGAGGTTATTTTGGTCATTTTAAGGGTTCCAAGTGTATTTGGTCATTATGGAGTTTTCGGGATTATTTTGGTCATATTGGAGCTTTTGGGGTTATCTTGGTTATTTTAGAGATTCGTAGTGTATTTTGGTTATGATAGTGTTTCCAGGATTATTTTGGTCATTCTGGAATTTTCCGAGTTATTTGGGTTATTTTAGGGTTTTTGAGTGTATTTTGGTCATTAGAGTGTTTCGGGTTTATTTTGGTCATTATGGTATTTCCGGTGTTATTTTGGTCATCTTGGAGTTTTTGGGGTTATTTTTGTCATTTTAGGGGTTCAGTGTTATTTTGGTCATTATGGTGTTTCCAAGGTCATTTTGTAGTTTTCAGGAGTTATTTGGTCATTTTAGGGGTTCCTAGTGTATTTTGGTAATTATGGTGTTTCTGGGGTTAATTTGGTCATATTGGAGTTTTTGGGGTTATCTTGTTCATTATAGGGTTTTGATGTTATTTTGGTTATTTTGGAGTTTTCAGGATTATTTTGGTCATTATGGTGTTTACGGGGTTATTTTGGTCATATTTCAATTTTTGGGGTTATTTTGGTCATTTTATGGGTTCGGTGTTATTTTGGTCATATTTGTGTTTCGGGGTTATTTTGTTCATTTTGAAGTTTTCGAGGTTATTTTTGTCATTTTAGGAGTTTTGTGTGCATGTTGGTCATTATAGTGTTTCTTGGGTTATTTTGGTCACATTGGAGTTTTCAGGGTTATTTTGGTGGTTTACTGATATTTTGGTCGTTTTAGGAGTTTTGAGTGTATTTTGGTCATTATGGTGTTTTCTGGGGTTAATTTGGTCATATTAGAGTTTTCAGGGTTATCTTGGTTATTTTAGGAGTTCGATATTATTTTGGAGTTTTCAGAGTTATTTTGGTCATTTTGGAGTTTTAAGGTTATTTTGGTTATTATGGTGTTTTCGGGGTTATATTGGTCATATTGGAGTTTTTGAGATTATTTTGGTCATTTTAGGAGTTCAGTATTATTTTGGTCATTATGGTGTTTCTAGGGTTATTTTGGTCCTTTTGGAGTTTTCGGGTTATTTTTATCATTTTAGGAGTTCCGTGTGTATTTTGGTTATTTTAGGTGTTCTGAAGTGTATTTTGGGGATTATTTTGGCCATTTTTTATTTTTTGAGTTTATTTCGGTCATTTTAGGGTATTGGCCATGAGTATTTTTTTTTATCATGTTGGTAGTTTTGTGGGTATTTTGGTCATTTTGGAGATTTTTGGGTTATTTTGGTCTTTTAGAAGGTTTTTTTTGGTCATTTGGTATTTTGTGGACATTTTAATCATTTTAGAGCCTTTAGATGTATTTTAGAGGTTCCAATGATATTTTATTTATTTTGAGTGTTAGCATCTAATGGGAGGATTTGTGAAATTCCTACCCTAAGAAGTCATTTGAAATCCATGGATTTTGGCCTTTAAAATCCTGGATGGATTTGGCCCAAATCTAAATCCTAATGGTTTTAAGTCATCCAAACAAATAATTTGAATTTGGGCTATCAAATCCAAATCCATAAGCCCAAATCCACCCTATTCAAGCAGACCATCTGGGTTCTGGTACTCCATATCTCATTTAGTACAGGTAACTATTTATTCTTCTTCTTCTTTTCTCATAAGGTGCTTTTCTATTAGCTTTTTCATATTATCTAAGAAGTAGAAAAATGTAGTTCTGTAATTATCATTATGAGTTTTTATATTATTACTATAAAAAATTGATCAGCATCACCCTACCATGGTTATCTGAGTTTAAAATCATTACAGGTCTAGTCCATGCTTTCTTTTTCTATATTGCTCATATTTATAATGGTCTTACATACAATGTTTCATTAAAATAATGGTCTTATATCCAGTGTATGGAAAAACTCTCTAGAATATTCAATATGTTGTACTCCTTAATAATGGTCCTATAATTGAAATTTTTTATTTCTCAAGTATGTTTTTTCTATTTTCTCCCCTAGGTCCTGAATTTACCTAGTTTGTAAAACTACTTATGCAGTCTAAACCTAGTGGAGAAGCAATGTTTTCTGGTGCAAGATAGCAGATTGAAGAAGCTCCATAGGCAGAATGGCAAAGCTTAATATGACATCAGATCGATATTTGAAGTACAACAAAGCTCCCTTTCTCTCTCCTCTCTGAAGCTTTGTCCTCGTTTACAAAGCCTTACACTCAATCCAAAGATTCTCTCTCCTCGCTGAACCTTTGTCCTTGTTTACAAAGCCTTACACTCAATCCAAAAACGCAATAGTTGAGGCTTCAGTCAACATTGTGAATGTAACATACTAACATGTCATGGATGTCAAGAAGAAACAATCTCAGTCGGTGAAACTAAAATTCAAGTGTTGTTGGTTCTGTTAGCTTGGTTCATGAAGGATTTATGCCCTGAAGTTTCATTTGTAATTGTGATAATCCTTTTGAGTTTTAACATTTGAGGAGTTTGTAAAGTGGAGATTCAATTGCATTGAAGAGCGTTTGAATTACTTTATATATTGTAAATTGTATACACCAGTACCTATTTTTTTTTATTTCATTAGCAGTAGTATTGAACATGATCAAAGGTCCTGATTTTCTCAAATCTTTTGAAACTTTGTTATGTACTGTGTAAGAAAAGATAAATGAAGAATTTGTTTAATTGTTTCCTCTATTCAAAGAGCTTTACATTGATCTGGATATATAAATATTCTTACAATGGGCTTTGAATAAATACTTAACAAATCACAAAATTATAACTAACATACTTAGAGTTTAGGCTACAAGTGAGGGAGAAGATTTTCAGAATTGTCTCTAATACTCCCCCTCAAGGTTGAGCTTGACATCAGTAATGCCTAGCTTGCTAATAAAACGATTAAATGGAAAGTTAGTAATTTGTTCAAATGATCAGATATGACAAGGAGAAGTTGGTGGATTCATGGCAAGCTTGAAAGGACATGAACCTATTAGATCTGGATGGCTAGCTGATTCCAAGTAGCAAGGTTTCAATTCTTTTGGATTGAATAATTGACACTTTTCCCTTTCCCTTTTCTTAATCAAGCTATTCATGCTTGGATTGTTTGGCAGTGAACAAAAGAGGCCCATTAATGCACTAGAGAGGTGAACAAAAGAGGCCCAACTTCCACAAGTTTAATCCCTGTATTTATAAAGTTTTATATTAATGTTTTTCAACTAGAGGAAGCATCGGATTGGGTTCAAATGTCCCATCAACAACAACAAAAACAAAAAAAAAAATTAACATGAACCGCGTGGACTTCATTGGGTTCATGCTTTTGAGGAGCTTTTATTTGATTTCTCCTTTGCTTTCATCAACCAATTTCCATTTCCAAGTATGGCTCATCCTCTACTTTCTGCTATAGCGGAGCAGCTTGGTCCAACCATTGATTCAGAGTTCAGTTTGATTACAAATGTTTGATGAAGGCAGGGCCGGTTCCGAGGTAAGCCCAGCAAGACTTTGGGCTAGGGCAACCCCCCATAGGGGCAACCATTTTCCACTTCCATAAGTAGATAAGCTTTTATTTTTTTCTGCGCGTGGCAACCCCCCATAGGGGCAACCATTTTCCACTTCCATAAGTAGATAAGCTTTTATTTTTTTCTGCGCGTCGGCCACTTCTTCTTCTTCTTTTATCTCTTTATTTCTCTCTTTGTTTTGTCCGCCTATCCCAGTCCGTGGAAAAACAATTTTGCTTGCTTTATGTCACTTTTCTTTTTTGTTTTATCAAGGTGTCACTCTTCTTCTTCTTCTTTATCTCTTTATTTCTCTCTTTGTTTTGTCCGCCTAGCCCAGTCCGTGGAGAAACAATCTTGCTTGCTTTATGTCACTTTTCTTTTTTGTTTTATCAAGGTGTCACTTCTTCTTCTTCTTTATCTCTTTATTTCTCTCTTTGTTTTGTCTGCCCAGCCCAGCTCATGGAGAAACAATTTTGCTTGCTTTATGTCACTTTTCTTTTCTTTTCTTTTATCAAGGTGTCACTTCTTCTTCTTCTTTATCTCTTTATTTCTCTCTTTGTTTTGTCCGCCCAGCCCAATCCGTGGAGAAACAATTTTGCTTGCTTTATGTCACTTTTCTTTTTTGTTTTATCAAGGTGTCAGATGATAGGTATAGGGGTGTGCTGAGTGGCATGTGTTAGTTTAATTTTTCTCTCTTACTTCACGTGACTATTAGTCTATTACATTTTGTTGTGCTCTTTTGAAACTCATTGATGCTTTATTCTTAACAAAATAAAATAAATGGATATGCTTAGGTGCAGGCCAATAATCAACTTACATAATTTCTAACATTTAATCAAATATACATGTTAATCAAATTTTACATTAGTTATAAATTTAATTAGCAAAAAAAAATATTAGTTATAAATTTAAATATGAATATAGATATATATAAATAACAATAATCACGATACGGTACACCGGTATTTTTTGGTATTGAAATATTTTGTTTTCTTGACCAATCTGAAACGAAAATTGACAACCTTACAAGAGGGTCAAGAATCACTCACGATCTATAACTTTTGATCTTTTGTAAGGTAACTTTTTTGCTATTTGTTTGATTATTCATATTCTCTTTCCTAATTATTTTTAGGTACATAAAAATTGATTATATGAACGGAATTGTGAATGAAATGTAAGAAGAAGTTTTATTTTATTTTATTTTAATCGAATTGTGCTAATTATAAAACATTATAACCGGGGTTACATTTTGTTTTTTGTTTTTGTTTTTAATATTTAATAATAAGTGGGCAATTAAAATAGGGACGGGCTTGGGCAAGCCAAACCTCGGGGCCTACCCTGGATGAAGGAGTCAAAAAGCTTGAAAGCAAATTGCCTACAATCCAGGCAATGCACAATGATGCAGAGAAAAGGCAAGTGAAGGAGGAAGCTGTGAAGCTTTTGTTGGAAAAGCTCAAACACGTATACAACAAGATAAACATCGTGTTGAATGAGAAAAAAGAAAAAGAAGAAGAAGAAAAAGAAAAAGAAAAAGCTGAAACATCTTGTTATCAAAAGATGTCATTTCATTTTCTCTGCCTGAACATCTTCACATGCACTTGCATTATTAGGAGAAAGAAATTCAAAAAGTATTGTCGGTGGGCTGAAAAGAAGAGGCCACTGCATCTGCATGCATGTGAACTAATCATGTACTGTGTCGACTTCATTGACCCACAACCTTCAATTATTTTGAAGTTGAACCCACTTCATATCTTATAAAAAAAGCTACATGCATATTTTTCACCACATTTTTCTAAAGAGTTTACAGTTTTTCATTTGTGATACTCTTTTAATTATTGATATCATTTTATTATCTATCATTTATCACATGACTCATTAATAATGGTGATTTTTTTTTTTTTGGTGAAATTTTATATACCTCTAGATTTACTCGAAGAAAAGAGAAGCACATTTACCTGCTATTTCATATTGGAAATTTGACACACCCAAATGCATAGTATTAGTGATATTTTTAGCCAATCATATAATTACAAAAATATATGTGAATATGGATGCATCAGTTTGCATTGAGGACAAAGAAAAAGAAAAAGAAGTATAGTACAAAATCAAAAAGTTCATTACTTTGTAAAAGTGGGGAAATCCGTGTGAACTGATCATGTACCGCCTATGTCATTATCTAGAGAGTTGGCCCTCAAGCTTTTGAGACAGTGGATTCCAATGGATGTATGTGGGGTTATCTTGGAAAATTTTTATTGGGCTACAATTATGGTGCTTTTGCTTTTTCCACCATTTGCTTTGGTGGATCTTTTGAGTAATGATACGAATGTCAAGAGTCTTGTAACTCGATTGACAATAATTGATATTTTTTATGAGGAGGATCAGGGTTTAAATCTACTCTCTCCCAACTATATTAAAAAATAATAATAATGATATGGATATCATTTTTTTCATAATACCATTTTTATTATTAATTAATCATGTTAGGTTACATCAATAGATATGGAAAATTATGTGCCTCTACACTTATTGTTTTGGTTTTATTGACTATTGTTTTCTTTAGCTGTTTCACGTAGTGGATTAACTTTTTGTCCGAGCTTATTAACTTAGTTGTTTATACACAGTTTATTAAAATATTACTGCAATTCTTCTCAATAATACCTTTTTTTAACAAATAATAAAATGGTAGCAAGCACAAAAATTTTGTTTATCAATCATATTTCCAAGTATTTTTTAAATGGCCGGCAGCAACCAGATAACTCGCTATATATAACTAAAAATTCATGTGATTTAACAATTTCGTTATGGTTATGAAAACTAATCTAAAAAATATTCTCTGTTACAACTTATAAGTTACAAGTAATTGATCAAATCTTCTATTTACAATTTTCATCCATACCGCATTTTCCTATACCACAAAAATCTTTATTTTAGGCTACTAGCTAGACTTGATATTTATTTTAGATTGTTATCATTGTTGTCCATTAATGTGATTAACAGTATAAAATTCTAATCGTTTAAAAAAGTATGCTTTCTACTTATCAAAAAAAAAGTATGCTTTCTTAGCAAACTTCTTACTTTCTAATGATGCTTGTTATACCTTGAATAACCCTAAATCCCAGCCAAATGAAACAATCCCCACTTTCCAAGGGACCTCTGAGGACAGATAAAGGATTTTCAGCAAGCACTTGTGGATGCAAGCAAGGATTATAAACTGTCAAGGAAGTAAGTTTTACAAACCAACTTTTGACTCAGCTAACTTGGAAATGAATTGGCTTTTTTATTGACGTGGCAGATTTTTATTGGTCTAATTAAGCCACATTGCAGAAATTGTATAATTAAGTTCAAGAAGTTTGTTTTTCTCAACAAAAAATGGGGAAATTATTTTTCTTGTCGGTGGGTTGAAGAAAAGAGATGAGTGGGAACTAATGATGGAAGGCATGGACTTCATTGACCAGAGCTGTCCCTCAAGCTTTTTGAGATAGTGGATTCTAGTGGATGTATGTGGGGCTGCCTTTGAAATTTCAAAATGTTTATTGGACTACAATCATGGTGCTTTTGTTTTTTTTTTTTTTTTTTTTTTTCAGAAATTGGTTTGGTGGATTTTGCTTGTATAATGTACTCATGTTAGAGATATAAAGTTTTTCATAACTTATTTCAATTGTAATAAGAGTACTTATATCATTTTCATAAGTTTTATCACTAATACCACTTTTATTATTCATTAATCACAATAGATTATGTCAATAAATTGTGGAATTTTTGTAAACTAAGGTTATTGTTTTGGTTTTATTGTCTATTGTTTTCTTTAGCTACTTAAGGTTGTGGATCATGTTTTTTTCCGTCAGCATTATTAACTTATGTGCTTGTTACAACCTTTCAAAGCTTTCCTTTTTTAAGTATTACTATAGTTTTGTTAATTTTCAGCCCAAGAAAATAAAAAAATAAACTAATCCAAATGGACACTGGAAAATATATAGCAAGGACAAGCTGTTACTACATAATATGGATTTTAATTATTTTGTGCTCCAATTACATTGCTTTTAATTGTTTTAAGTCTATTAATACTCAAATTTTTATAATATTTCTTATAACTGTTAGAGGTAGGATTGAAGAAGAAAAAAAATGATATCAATGATGATGCTATGTAACAATGATTTATCACCCACGACTTGACACCCCATTTACTTATTAAATAATTTGTGAACAAGGTGACATCTCTAACATTGCTCTTGTTTTTGGCTTTGCCAATTCACAAGGCTAGCCCTAGGAATTATGAGATATAGGGCGATGCAAAAAATGAGGCATTCTATCTTTAAAAAAAAAAATCATTGAAAAATTACTCTACATACAGTTTCTACTACAAAATTACTAATTAAACTTTTATATTCAATGTTTTCTAACAAATCTTGTTCAATAGATAATATGGCTAATCCATTTAATCTCTTTTGTGACATAGTTGAACGCATGTAAGATTTTTATAATTTTAACCTTAAAAAACTTCTTTCAACAGATGTGACTGTGACAAGTATAGTCAATAATATTCTATATGCAATAGATGCATTTGGAATAATTAAATTCCTTGAAAAAATTAAGTATATTTGTCGCCGTCTTTTTTTCTTTTGGTAAAATCTCTTGTAAGACTTTTAAGTCTGAAAATAAATCAATACCATCAAGATAAAAAAATTATTAGGTTTTAAAAAACCTTTAAGATTAACATAATACCTTTTCAAATTATCATAATTTAGTGAAGTTAGCTTCTTTACATCAAATAAATACCAGAAATTGTTCTCATACATACTTGGGTTAGAGAAATAAATTATTACTAAGCTTAATTTAAAGGCTTGTTTTAAATATATAAGCCTTTTTAATTTTTGTATATATAAATATATTAAGGCCTTTCGATAAGGGCCTTAAAAAATTTTGGGATGAGACCTAATTTTGAGGTGAGGCCTAGGGCAGTCACCCACCTCGTCCTTACTTAGGCCACTCCTGCCAATCCATTATAAAAGGCACATGTAAAGTAGATTCTACTCTTTGGTTTCACCTTTCATCAATCAACTATCATCTACTCTTTTAGCCAAAAAAAAAAATGGAAAACTATCATCTACTCTTTTAGTGTGTTATCAATCAAAATTTCCATTTCCAAGTATGCCTCGGGCTCTAGTTTTTACTATCATGGAGCAGCTTGTTTTAATCATTATATTTTTCACTTAAATGGTAGCAACCACAAAAATCTGTATATATAACTAAAAATTCCTGCGATTTAACAAGTTAACAATTTGATTATAGTTATGATAATTATGGTTTGTCCATGAGATGTTTGGAACAAGTAACGGATATAAAATATATTATGTCTTATAATTTACAAGTTACAAGTAATTATCTCGTGATGGCGATCCTTTGTCCATGAGATATTTTATAATTATCTCATCGTCTCATCTGAGTCATTAAGAAGTAATGTTGCTGAAACTAGAGTGAGCCATAGAGGAAAAAAGAAAATTGAATGTTAAGAGTCTTGAGAAAAATAAAATAGTTGAAGAAAAACAAAGAATGAATGTTGAAAATATATGAATAAGGAAATAATAAGTTGGAAGGAAGAAAAAAATATTGGAATGTTGAAGAATATGGAAATAATATGTTGGAATATTGAAGAATATGAATATTATACATGAATATGAAATATGACCCTTGGTAATTATTTTTAAAAAATAATAATAAAATAAGCTTGGCATAACGAATATATATTTTTTTTTTTGGTAAACTTGGCATAACGAATATGGAACATGACCGTTGAGGTCATTGTATAAAAGATTTTCACTTATGGCCACTGTGCAATATTTTTAGATATTGACGGTTAACTGTACAGAAATTATAAAAAATGCTATTTGACCGTTGGTTGGTACTTTGTAGTGAGAATAAAGAATGAATAAAAAAAATAAAGTTGAAATAAAGAAAAAAAAAATTTATAATAAAGAAAGAATATTTTAATAAAGTTGTAGAAGAATAGAGAGTGTCATGTGTGTTGTGAGTTGTATTGTAAAATTAGTTGGTTAAAGTAAAAAAGTAACATTTTGAAAAGTATAAAATTTTTACAAATGGGATGTGTATGGATCTTTGATTTATAATTTGCATCCTTATGTGTTATCCTATACGTATATGTGGATTTATTCTAATCTCCATCAACCAGGGATAAAATAGATTTAAATTCAATCTCTATTAGTCATTTATATAGAGATTTCGGGCAAAAAAAGAGTTTATTTCCTATTAATAATGGAATAATGGGAGGAAATTTGTAACAGCACAATGAGAAAAATAAAATATAAACCAATGAAGTATAGTGGAATACGAACCAGCCATGTTCTTGTAATGATAAAGATAGTGATAAAGCTACTCACCAAAAAGAAAAAAAGAAAGAAAAAAAAAAGGTATTTCAGTTTCTACGTATACTACTTGTATTATAAAGAGAGCTGAAGAGAAGTAGAAGAGGCACCATTCCTAGCTATTTCAGTTTCAACATATACTACTTGTCTTGTCTATCAATTACCATTTCCACTACTCTCGGTTTCAATCTTCAACTATGGCTGATCCTCTTATTTCTGTTCTCTTGGAGCTGTTGGCTTCAATCACTGCTCAGGAGGCGGAACAAGAGTTATGGTTGGTCGTTGGCGTTGATGATGAAGTACGACAGCTGGAAGGCAATCTACGAATCGTGAATGCAGTGCTCAAAGATGCTGAGAACAGAAAAGCTACGGACGAAGCTGTGAAGCTTTGGTTAAAAAAGCTCGAGGACACATTTTACGAGATGGATGATGTGCTGGACGAGTGGAACACTGCGATGATCAAATTCAAAATTGAGAAAAATGAAAAAGAAAATGCTGAAAAAGATCCTATTGTGAAGAAGGTATGCTCCTTCATCCCCGCTCCTTCATGTTGTTTCCATCAAGGTGAAAAACCTTTTCTGCATCAACAACATTGCTAACAAGATCAAAAATCTGAACGGAAAATTAGATGAGATTGTAAGAGAGAGGAGGATGTATGGGTTTGAGTTGAATACTAGGGGTAATGCCTCTAAAGTAGTTGAGCGACCAAAAACTACTTACTTTGTTGATGTGTCTGAAATATATGGTCTTGATAAGGTTAAGGATGATTTAGTGAACATCCTATTGGGGAAGGGTAATGAAGAAGAAAGAAGCCCCTATGTCATCGCCTTAGTGGGCATGGGCGGTATAGGAAAAACCACTCTTGCCCAACTAGCTTACAATGATACTAAGGTGCAAGCCCATTTTGACTTAAAAATGTGGGTTTGTGTGTCTGATCCTTTTGACCAGTCTAGGGTTGCAAAAGCAATTATTCAAGAAGCTTTAGGAGGTGGTCACTGCACCCTTATTGAATTGGAAGCTCTATTGGATGAAATTCATAATTTGACCAAGGAAAAGAAGTTCTTTCTTGTCTTGGATGATGTGTGGACTGAAGACTCCACATTGTGGGAGCGATTCAGACATGCACTCAGAAATGGTGTCCAAGGCAGTAGAATTCTAGTCACCACACGTAAAATCAGAGTTGCGGAGATTATGGGTAGTACTAGTGCAAGCATGATCAATTTAGAGGTGTTGTCTGAGGAAGACTGTTGGTTGGTGTTTAGTAAAATAGCGTTTTCTAATAAGGATCTTGAGCAATGTGAGCAACTCGAAACCCTTGGTAGGCAAATAGCAAAGAAATGTAAAGGCTTGCCACTTGCTGCAAAGACTCTAGGGAGTCTCATGCGCTTCAAAAGAAGAAGAGAACAGTGGGAGACGGTTTTGGATAGCAGTTTGTGGGAATTAGAAGAAGTTGAAAAAGAACTTTTTGCACCGTTGCTGTTGAGTTATAATGATTTGCCTTCACCATTGAAACGGTGTTTCAAATATTGTGCTTTCTATCCGAAAGATTATGTCTTTTCTAGAGATGAGTTGGTCTATATGTGGATGGCACAAGGGTATATTGACTCAAAAGAAAATATTGAGATCATAGCAAGAGATTACTTTGAAAATTTAGCAATACGCTCTTTCTTCCAAGATTTTAAGAAATATAAGGATGATGATAGGATACAAGGGTGCAAAATGCATGACATAGTACATGACTTTGCACAGTTAATGACAAAAAATGAATGTTTCACAATCAATAGTGACACAAAGTTGGGATTAGATTATAAAAATGCTCACCATTTACGTTTGGAAATTCCAAAAGAAGCCCAATTTCCTGAGTCCATCTATAGTGCAAAAATTCTACGCACCCTTATTCTTAAGGTTCCAAGGGATTATAACTTGTCCAATTTTTTCCAACATTTTAGATGTTTACGGACATTAACGTTGAATTTTCTGTATGGTATATCAAAGGAACTTCCAGATGAAGTGGAAAATTTCATGCATTTAAGGTATCTCAATTTAGATGATTACGATGGAGATGGATTGCCTGAAACCATTTGTAATCTATTCAATTTACTAATTTTGAAGATTAATTTTCGGAGTCCTAGGGTCATGAAATTCCCACAGGGTATGGGTAAACTAATTAACTTGAGACTTGTTATTTTGGAAACTAATTTTGGTGTCAATCGGTATGAGTTTGCAAGAGAGATTGGGAAATTGACTTCTCTTAGAACACTAAGTTATTTCAATATAAGTGGTAAGGATTATAGCAAAGGACGTAATATAGGGACTCTTCAAATTAGTGGGTTGTGGAACCTGGTAGATTTATGTGAGGCCGAGAATGCACAACTCAAGAATAAACACCTCCATACTTTGAAACTATATTTTGACCGAGAATATGAAGAGAGAATGGAGAATGATGCATTATTTCTGAATGCCATAGAGTCCCCTCCAAACTTGGAATCTTTAAGCATTGGGAAGTATTGGGGCACCACAATGTCTCTTAATTGGATGATGTCCTTAACCAAATTGAAAACGCTTAAGCTCGGATGCTTAGAAAAGTTAGAGCATTTGCCTCCTTTGGGGAAGCTGGTGTTCCTCGAAAGGTTAGAGATATGGCAAGCGAATAATTTGAAAAAGGTGGGTATTGAATTTCTGGGAATAGAATCCAAAAACAAGAGACACGACAAAATAAAACTATTCCCAAATTTAAAGTCTCTTGAGTTTCATAATTTGTTCATGTGGGAAGAATGGATTGTGAATGGAGGAATGAGAGAAGAAGAGGAAGAGTCTAGTATTACTCTAATGCCACGTCTTCAATTTTTGAGAATCTGGAGATGCCCAAACTTAAAGTCATCATTGCCAGACTTCCTTTGTACAACTCCATTGAAGAAGTTGGTGATTAGAAGCAGCTTGATTCTCCACGAACGTTGCCAAAGAGGGACAGGAGAGGATTGGCCCAAGATTTCCCACATCCCAACCATCGTGATTGAAGGGAAGGTTATGCAAAGAGACAGTCATGAAGTTAATTTCTCAGAGGTAACTTTTTCTGTGTTTGCTTCTTATCCTTGGACTTCTTCTTTTATTTTGCACAAAATATCAATTAAATTTTCTCATTATCTGCCAGAAAATCCCACGCCTAAAAAAACAGTAATTTGAATTAAGCCATTTATATTGTGGTTGCTTAGATTCGGTTATCTTGTGATGTATCTAAAATTGCTTGATGGGTTCAATAAATATACATAAATAATAAAATAAAAAAAGTTGGGATTTTTGGTAGAGTAATCAAATGAAAATGTAACAAAATCTTATAAAGAAAACAAACCCAATATTGCCTCCTCTTTCTGATTCATTTTTACGGTTTATTATTTATATGGGTCTTGCTCAGTTTGATTCTTGGGAGGATGATGAAGAGTAGTTTGATGAAGAACAGCATGGGGAAGAAGAGTTTGATAAAGAGGAGAATGACGAAGAAAAGTTTGACAAAGAGGAGGATAACGAAGAAGAGTTTGACAAAGAGGTAACTTTATATTCTTATTTTTCTTCCTCTGATTCTACTACCTTTTGCTTTTTAATCCATGGTCAATAACTTTTATTTCCAACCCTTTAGGGCCTAGGAAAGTTTTGGTCTCATTCAATCAGAACATCATGCTAAATTTTCTATTCTCATTTTTTAAACAGGTACCTTTTGAGTAATTTTCAGGGTTTGTTAATGCATTAATAGGTTATCTTAGTTTCTTAAATCTCCATAAATCTTTTGAGTGACTCTATAAACTGATTGAGGTACTGTCTACATTGATTTGAACTTCTACAAAGAAGAATATTACTGTGTGTGTTGAGTCTATCGACAAAGTTCACGGCTAACTTATTTCTTCTGTCATTTGGCTGAAATTTGAATTAATTGTCTCTCAAAAAGTCCCACCATAGAAATTAATAGCAAAAATTATCAGATTTTCGCCGAAATCACAAAGATACTAACACCAATGGTTCAATCCGCCATACCCACTATTTGCAACATTATAGGGATGTGTGAATGTAAGGCAGATTATCTATTTGAAGAGAAAAAAAAATACCAAAATGAATGTTACTGAAATTTTACTACTACATTTTTATTATTTGCATATGGCCTTGTTCATTAATATTTTTATTTTTGAGTAGGATGTTTCCTGTGTTGAAACTTAACACCATCCTACATCTCATTTTATTTTGCTTTTACAAGTGATGCAGAAAATCCATATAACATAGTTATGAATTTGTCCAAAAATCATTGCCAAGTGGTGATATCCGACAAAAGAAAAAACTGTGCATTTTCTTGATTTAGGCTCTGAATAAGACTTAGCTCAAATAACTCATATGGTTTTCTTTTGAGCATTTAGATGAAACCAGGAACTCTTGGTGAGTGTGGACAAAGTTCATCCTCGGCTTAGCAAGTCTGATCCAGTCACAGGTAACTTCTTCTTGTTCTTTTGCATAATTTCTTTTGTCAGTTGGCTGAGATATCTATCAATTATCTCTCAAAAACTACCACTAAAGAAATTAATAGCAACTTTGGTAAAGAAATTGATCAGATTTTTGCCAAAATCACAAAGACACTGACACAAATGGTTCAATCTGTTGCCAAATTATTGGCATGTGTGAATGTGTGGTAGATTTTTATTATTTGCAATACCATCTTGCATCTCATTTCATTTTTCTTTTACAATGTGATGTAGAAAATTCTGTCCAATTTGTAAAATAAAAAAATAAAAATTGTGCATTTCCACCAATACATAGTTATGAATCTATCAAAAAATCATTGCTGAAATTTGTTGTTTCTTATGTTCTCTTTCACTGTAAAGTATATCTTTTAATCTTTTGTTAGGAGATTTTATTTTTTATTTTTTTTAATTGTTTTGTCCATCTATAAAAACATCATGCTAAATATTTATTTTTGCTGGCCTCATTTCAACTAGACATCAAATTCTAGCATATTTTGAGCTTGAGCAAATTTTCACACATGCATGCACTTTTGAGAAAGACCTACTGAAGAAAATCCTACATTTCTTTTTGTTAGTAAAGCTTGCATATCGTTATGACACATGAAAGGTTAGGTAGGTACTTGACCATTTGCAACTTATGCAACCTTCTATCCTTACTTTTGAGGGCTTGAAAGTATAGTTGCTAATCATCAAGCTTTAATGTTACAGATTTAAAAGTTTGAATCCAGATGCACGTAGATTTCTTGTCTTAGTGATGTGTTTCATGTCAATGAAGAGGGGAAAGAGTGGGGTGTTAACACCAAGGGCAGAGGGGACAATTTGATAGATATATTTTGTTTGTTGCAAACTATACTTGTAAAATGTCATCACCGACTTCATTGGATGGTGACTTGTTTTACATATTTTCCATGTGTGCATGTCTTAGGTGTAATTCAAGATGACAATGAGTTCTTCCTTTTTTGACTTTATGTGTACCATTTTCTTTACTTTTAGGTAGGTAGTTAATGCATTGTCTCTTTTTGGATTTTAGTATCTTTTTCTTTCTATATATAGGTGTGGTACTACATATATCTCGATATTTCTACTTTATGGTATATCTTGACATTTCTACTTACGCATCATTCTATTTTTCCTTATCATTTTCTCCATCTATATTAACCTCATGCTAAATATTATATTGTGTTTTGGCATCATTTGAACCAGATCCTAAAATTTGGGGAGGTACATTTTGTGATGAAGAAAATTTCCACACATGGATGCAAATTTGAGAAAGGGCCACAGAAGAAACTCCTTTATCATTTCACAATGGCAGCAAGTAAGTGTAATATGGCACATTTTCCAAACTTCTTTGCAAACTTCGTACTTCTAATTAATGATGTTTGTTACCTTCAATAACCCCTAAATCCCAGCCAAAAGAAACAATCCCCACATTAGAAGGGACCTCTGAGGATGGAGAAAGGATGTTCAAAGAGCACTTGACAATACCAACAAGGATTTTGAACTGTCGAAGAAGTAAGTTTTCCCTTTTTACTTACTAATAGTGCCAATGACCAAATTTTCTAGAAATTCTCCTTCAAATATTGCTTTAATGCTTTATTAGTTTCTCTATCTGGCATGCATCTATTTCATTTCTTCTTTTTGTAAATTAATCTGTTGGTGTGGTTGTCACTCATGATTCATATCACAGGTGAAGCTCATTAAGCTAGGCACAGCCCGTGGTTGAAGTTATAAGCATGGACAATGGTGTTGTGCACTATAGTGTTGAGTTTTATAGTGATGATGATCTGAAAGATTGACCTCCAAATTCATTTGTTGTAGCCTTAATGTCCTTGTTTTCGCCTCATCATCTGGCTTGCTTTGAAGGTTTGCATTTTTTCCTCTCATTTTTCTCATAACCGATTTGTCTAATCATTACTACTATAAAACTGCTAAACATCATTCCACCGTGTGGTTATCTAAGTTAACCAGTTGCAAGTTACAGGGGATTAAGAGGTCCAGTCAAAACTTCCTTTTTCCATATTGTTTTGTCAATATCAACAGAATATCCACCTCTTCCACTGATTTATCTCAACCTCTCACATTTTGTAAAAATTTTCCAAATGTCACTGTTGTGTCTTTCGGCTCAATCCATATAATTTTAAATTGCAAGAGTGATCTTAAATCCAACACACAGAAAAAATTAGTATAATATTCAGTATTTTGTACTCCGTATTGAGAATTTGCTAGAATTGGTGGGCCGGGAATCAAAACCTCAGATTGATCTTTGAATTTAGTTTAGAAGAGCTTACACATTGCAAGTGTCATTGCTCTTATCTAGAAAAGCACAATAAAAGAAGGAGCTACAAGTACCTTGGCTGTAGTTGGATTATGTACTCTTATATTTTACGGTATTTCTCAATATTTCTACTTAATCATCTTTTTGTTTTTCCTTTTCATTTTCTCCATCCATAATAACCTCATGCTAAATATTCAACTTTCTTTTGACCTCATTTGAACCACATATCAGATCCTAATATTTCAGGAAGTACATTTTATGATGAAGCAAATTTTCACACATGGATGCACATAGAAGAAACTCCTTTATCATTTCCTAATGACATCAAGGAATTGTAACATGGCACTTATTCGTGAGTAATTGGTTGCAAATGAAAGATGAGTAATTGGTTGCAATGAAAGATGAGCTAGGTAGTTGACTAATTTTCAACTTATGTAAATCCTATCCTTATGTTTTAGAGTTTGAAATTTTGTTTGCTAATTTTCAAAGTTTAGTGTTATAGATTAAGGAGATTGAATACAAAGGCGTATAGATTTCTTGTCCTAGTGATTGAAGAGTTTCATGCTACGGAAGAAGGAGAAGAATGGGTTGTTACCACTAGGAGTTGGGGACGAGCCTGAGGAATGCCTGTTTTTTTTTGTTGTTGGTAGTTGCCCAATTTGGAATGACATTAAAAAATGGACTACCCAATGAAGGGAGAAGAAGAAATCAATAAACGATATTTGCTCTGGGCAATTCAATTCTGATTCGCCTATAGGTAACTTTATATTCTTTTTTCTCTTATTCTGATGCTATTGCATTTTCTTTTTAATCCATGGTCAATAACTTTTACTTCCAACCCTTAAGGGCCTAGGAATGTTTGGTCTCTTTCATTTATAACATCATGCAAAATGTTCTGTTCTCATTTGGCCTCATTCAATCTAAAAAACATGCAAAAGGCTTTATGTACAAAAGGTTCATTACTTATTTAAAAAAAAAAAAGTACAAAAGCCCTGTTATCACTTCAAAGATGCTGCAAACAAGCTTACCCTGTGATCTGATTTTCTTTAGTACTCCATCTGGTTTGGTGACATATGAAAAGCAACCTAGTTAATTTTTCAGTAACACCTTTACTCAGCCTTCCATCTATTATTTTGAATGCTTGAAACCTTTCTTATGAAACATGTAATAATTTTCTTTAAGAAGAAAGATGGAAGCCCTCATCACTTGAACCTGTACTTGCTAATCATCTTGTCTTAATGTTATAGCGTTACATACTTGCTATTTATCATGCTCCTAAGTCTATACATTATTTTGTGCTTTTTCTTTGTCTTAGAGGCATTAGTGTTTCATGGCATGGAAGAATGCAAAGTGTGGGAAGTGACCACTAGTAGATATGAAGATGTTGCAAATACCTTGGCTTCATTAGCTGGGTTAAGTAACAATCACGGTCTCTTTCTGGAACAACATCCTTGCTAGTTAATCAAATTTCTTATTGGTTTGTTGTGAATTCTCTCTGATTTCAAGGAGTTTCCTCCTCAGTTTGGTTTATTTCCTTCAAGATATAGGCAACTACAGAACACTAGAAAATATATATATGCAATCCCATTTGCTTCTCTCTCTGAATTAATAGTCGATTCCAATTAAAACTCACCACAGCATTGTATCTATCATTGCCTTTTGCTTTTCCACCAATCTTTAGAACTAAAATTGAAGACATGCTTGCAATTTGAATTTTTAGTATTACAAACTAATTGTACACCACAATAAGACCAAACCGTAGCAAGAGTACAAGTTTGATTTCTTTGGGCCCATGGCAAAAAACTAATATGAAGATTTAGCATAAACAGAAAATATGCTTAGTTACATCAATGTAAAGTATCGGACTTGAATATTATATGTTGATTAGCATTTTATGGGGGATGGTGATCCAAGAAGTTGCACTAGAGTGTATGTTTAGTACTAAAAAATAATCTTACCTGCAAATCTTAACAAAATGGTCTTATGCTATCTGTTATATTCTCTCATTCCTTCAACTTGTTTATTATTGCATGCAAATGACCGAATATATGGCACCATAATTGGAAACAAGAGGTGTTAGTGGCACCTTGGAAACTGTCTACAATATTCAGGATCAAGGAATCTACTAAATATATCTTCCCTGCCATTAGTAACTTTAAGAATTAACTTACATCTCCAGTATATTTGTTTGATAATTATTCATTTGCATCTCATCAGTTTTACTTGCTGGGAGTCGACAAAGCTCAAGAACGGCTTTTTGTGGTTTATGAGGTAATGCAATCTGATTTACCATTTTTGTTGGCTTTTTGTGTTGTTGTGAAGTTAAAATTGCAGTTTCTTAAGGTCCCTAATTTTGAAAGGACTAGACTATGCGATATCAAGAAGTTGCTGCAAAATGATAATTTATATGTTTGAAACTTGTGTTAAAAAGGAAGTTCAGTGAGCACTTGGAGATGCCATATTATTTGCTGAGTTTGTGACTTCATGCTCAACATCACTCTACCATGGTTTTCTGAGTTTAAAATCATAGTAAACAAGTTGCACTTTACAGGGGATTAAGTGGTCTAGTCCATGCTTTCTTTTACCATATTGTTCATATTAATAATGGCCTTACATACAAAGTTTCCTTGAAATATTGGTCTTATATCTAGCATGCAGATAAACTCTCTAGAATATTCAATATATATTCCTTATTGAGAACTTGCTAGAATTGATGGATGTGAAATCAAAACACTAGATTGATCTTGAGATGGAGTTTAGAAGAGCTTAGGTATTGCGAGTATGATTGTTCTTTCTCTAGAAAGGGCAATAGAAGAGAAGTCTGCCCATTATTTTTAATTGATAAAATCATTTTGATTTCAAAGTAATACATTCCAATAAACCTATAATTAAAAAAATTTATTTCTCAAGCTCTGCTAATAACTAATAAGTATATTTTTCTATTTTCTCCCCTCCGTCTTGAATTTACCTTGTTTGTGAAACTACTTACGCAGAAACCTATTGGGGAAGCTGTAACCAGCAAGGATGCACCTTAAATAGATATGTTTTCTGGTGCAAGATAGCTCCATAGGAAGAATGGCAAAGCTCTATATGGAAGAACAACAAAGCTCCCTTTCTCTCTCCTCCCTGAAGCTTTGTCCTTGTTTACAAAGCCTTACACTCAATCCAAAGACGCAAAAATGCTTATAGATGAGGCTCCAATCAACATCATGAATGTAACATTTTATGGATGTCAAGAAGAAACAATCTAAGTCGGTGAAGCTAAAATGCAAGTGATGTTGGTTCTGTTAGCTTGGTTCATGAAGGATTTATGCCCTGAAGTTTGATTTGTAATTGTGATAATCCTTTTGAGTTTTGACATTTGAGGAGTTTGTAAAGTGAAGATTCAATTTCATTGAAGAGTGTGAATTACTGTATTGTAAATTGTATACACCAGTACCTATTTTTTATTTCATTAGCAATAGTATTGAAACTTTGTTGTTTACATTGATCTCGATATATAAATATTCTTACAATGGAGTTTGAATAAATACTTAACAAATCCCAAAATTATAACTAACATACTAGAGTTTAGGCTTGTCTCTTTTACTCCCCCTCAAGGTTGAGCTTGACATTAGTAATGCCTAGCTTGCTAATAAAACGATGAAATGGAAGTTACCCAAAGGTTTAGTAAAAAAGTTAGTAATTTGTTCAAAGGATCCGATATGACATGGAAAAATCAATTTGGGTTGAATTTTCTCTTGAACAAAATGGCAATCAAGCTCAATGTGTTTTGTACATTCATGGAGCACCGGACTGCACTGAACATCGAGTGGCACTGTGTCTCTAATTTCTTCACCATTCCTATTGGCGTTAAGCCCAATAATAGCTAACATCTTGCAAATCTCTTGGAACCCAAGCTTGGTAGTTTGGTATTGAGCTCTCAACACTACCCAAAGCGCCTGCAGCCCTTGATCTTTGTCAATAAGGTAGTTGAGCTCACACTCATGTTTGCCATACCAGATTGCTAAAAATCTCTAATACCATCAAACACAAAACGAAAACGCAGTAGGGTAGAAATCTAACTAAAGCGTTTTATGTATTGGGTTTTGAAGGATGTATTAATATTTTAAGCTAAAAAGTTAACGGAAGAAATGTACAAATGACCGAAACGAAGTGTATATAGGCAGCATATTGGCAAGGCTGTTAACAAAGCTTGTTAGCTTCTGATTTATAAATCTTGTACAAACTACATTGATCTTACAAAACACAACAAATTTGCATATCATCATTGATTATTACACTAATCAGCACATTACTTGCAAAAAGGCTTGTTGGCTGTTTACATCTCCATCCTCTAAGAAAACAACCAAAAGTTCACCTATGCTGAAAGTTTAACGGTCCTATAAAATATGCAAACAAGGAAGCAAGAAGAATGGGCAAGGCAACGAGAACAACTGCCACAATAGCTAATTGATCATGGTGAAACCCAAAGTACTCTTTTAAGAGGGCAACAACTGTTTTGGTTTGTCCAAATACCACAATGTCCTTATTTATATCTCCATATTGTGAAGTAAGCAAATCATTCAGCGACCAAGATGTAGGAATCAGATAATACAACCAGATCCACCATTTGGGAATTTGCTGCAAGAGTAGTACAACATTTACTATTGGCCTCAATAAGTTTTCAAACTCACACATACACTATGGCCTCAATGGAGATATGAGTTTTTCAGCCTCAACTTACCGGTTTAGGAATCAAAAAGCCAGCAATTAGGTTGAATATAGTGTAGAAGGACGAGGACAAAATTGCAGCTACCATGAAGTTTGGTGTGAATGAAACAAGTAGCATTCCAAGATAATTGAATTACAACAAGGAACAAAATGTGACATAGAAGTACCAGAAAACCTTATGAGCTGACCCATAATATCCAATCATTGGAAATATGATCGTCACAAATATAACAGTTTCGATGAAGATATAGGGAACTTCCACTATCACCTACAAATTAGTAGCCAGTATCCACAACTATATCAGCTGGAAAAAAAATGGAAAAAAATATCAGAATCATTGGATATATGATCGTCACAAATATAAGTATATAACAGTTTCGATGTGAGGCAAATGTCACATAAGAATCACATTGAAGTCGAAAGCACTGAGTTCTTAAAAGGGTTGAAGAATATGAAATGTTTAAGGCTTTTAACTCTACAAGGAATTTCTGGAATTGATGAGCTTCCCAATTCCATAGGCAAGCTAACAAATTTGAGGATTTTAGACCTCAAAGCCTGTCATAATCTGGAGGCACTTCCAGATGGGATAGCCTCACTCAAGAAGCTGTTATACTTGGATATTTCCGGATGTTACTTGCTAGATGACATGCCCAAGGGTCTGGCCTCTCTCTCAGAACTCCGTGTCCTTAAGGGATTTTTAACTGGTAATTTGGATAGCAGAAACTCATGTACTCTTGAAGATTTGGTGGGATTGAAGAATCTGAGCAAGTTCAGCATCCATAAAGGAGCACGGATTTCCCGACAAAGGAAGAGCTAAAGGCTCTAAGAAAGTTGGAGGCGCTACGGAAGCTAGCAATAGTTTGGGGTGTCAAGAAGCAAGAAAATGATGTCCCAACTTCAGTGGGTACCGTGAACTCAGTTAACAGTGAAGCACCAAATCCAACAGGAGCACCCAGCTGAGTGAACAGCGAATCAATAAAGGAGAAAGATGGGCTTCCTACAAAACTGGAGAAACTCGAACTTCAGTGCCTTCCTCACACGGGTACCTGATTGGCTGATACCCGGAAAACTGGAGAAACTCGATTTGTTTACTATGACACTAAGTACCCTCGAGCTACCTACTAGTAGACTTAGTAGATGCACAGCGAACTCCTGGATGCCTCTAAATTGAGATGTGTTCCTGACTACTTTTGGTTTGTTCATTGATTTGATTCTGAAATTCTTAACCGTTTACACTCATTGTTATTGTACACAGCTGCATTGTGTGAATATTTTTGCCTCGATGCAAGACCATTCGATGACATTAAGGTTCAATTTGATCACTGTTGCTCATATTATGGCTTTAAAAGCCCATTCGCTTGCTCATATGCAATGTTAACTTAGAAATTGGTCTATTAAATTGGTAATATGCCCATTTACTTTCTTTCATTTACTTTCCTTGGACTTTACTTTCCATTACCTTATTTTTCTTTTTACTTGCATTTTTAAAAAAGTCTTTTGGATAAAAGCAATTACTAAGCCTACAAGCCTTTTAGATCGAAATCATATTGTAGTTCTAAGATTGTTTTAAGGCACTAGACCCTCTGCAAGTTTGAAACAAATTTAGTTATTTGTTTCCTTCAAACAAATTGGCGTCATTCCTTATAATTTCTAGTTCAAATAAATTGGCGACTACAGTGGGAGTCATATATGCCAGTGAAAACAAGGAGAATGACAAATGCAAGGAAGGGTATTGCAACTCATGATGGGAGTTCTAGTTCAAACGACGGCACGAAAGTGTCCCAACCTACCATGAGTGCAGTGGATGAACTTAGAACTTGGATGGATAGTAGGCTCCAAGCAGGGCCGGTTGGGGGGTAAGCCCCACAAGCCCTTGGGCTAGGGCAACCCTCCTTTAGGGGCAACCAATGAAAAAAAGTATGTAGTATACATAGGAAAAAAAAAATATTATTATACATAAAATAAAATATTAGTATACATAAAAGAAAATTTTCTATTAGTATACATAAAAAAAATATATATATATAATATATTCATTTGGCAACTTAAACAAATTTAGATATGACCAATAGATAACAAACTATTAAACTGTTAGTGCATGAAACAGAGTTCATATTTCATTTGTGGCAGGTTCCTATTTTAATGTTATTTTGTTACTGCTTAGAATTATCCGGTATCTTTTATGTTAGTATTTGATTAATGAGTTTTATTTTTTAGGAGTAATAGTCTTAGTGGTCCACTTTATTTATTTTAGTAGTTTGGTTATCTGTGTATTCGGTTAGTGGGTAAGATTTTTAAGTGATATATATATATATATATCTCAAAAGTGAAAGTAATTGTCCCTTGTTTTTAGCATAGTTGAGTTCTATTTTATTGCTTTGGAACGTTAGATAGAGTTCTATAAATTTTTACTAATCCGACAACACAATGTCACAAACACATAATTGGGTCTCAACAAAGCAAAAGGTCATTGGCTACCAAAAGTGTAAAGACAAATCTCTAGTCCTTAATCCCAACATCCAGAAATCACTTTACAATGAGAAATTGTTTTCTTGAGTCGAATCATGCTAATTATAAAAGCACTATAATTGGGATTACATTTTGCTTCATTTATTTTATTTTTTTATGTAATTCAAGCTAAAAACACAATATAACCTTGATTTTGCATTAAAAAAAAAAAAATAAAAATTGACCTTTATTTTTTTTAATATTTAATAGTAAATGGGCAACCAAAATTGGGACGGGCTTGGGCAACCTAAAACTCGGAACTAGCCCTGGCTCCAAGAAAGGTTGGAAACCTTTACCGAAAATATCCAGACAACTAACTTTGGATAAAAAATGATCTAAATAGATAATACAACGCAATTGCTGATCCAAATCATAAGTGACCAAAATGCTGGAATGAATAAGTTAGAACAAACTGTTTCTAATTTCCCTGAATAGTTTGCTCAATGTATTGAAGTATTGATCAAAAGACTAACAAATACTACAGTGCATGGGGTTGAAGTAGGTCAAGGGTCTGGCGAGGCTAGAGAAGTCAAACCCATAATAGGGATAATAGAGATTGCCCCTGAATCCTAGTCGGATATCAAGTCGTCCTTCAAAATCTAAAGGTGAACAACCAAGAGTGGAGCCACCTAGAGTAGAGCCCCATGAACCATGCGTTATACTTGGTTAATACTTGCATTAAAAAGACTTAAGAAATATAAATTGTTTAACACAAATCATTTAAACATATGTTTAGGTTAGAACGAATGATACATTGAATGCAGTTATTGCTCTTTCAAAGAAGAATAACATATGGTAGTAATTAGAAGATAGGGTGGAATGTTACATGAGTGGAACACTTGTCAAAACCTCAAGTATGCCACTTGGAAAAAGCTCAAGAGTCCTAAAACAAGTGCAATACAACTAATTTGTTGTATGGTCCGTGGAATTTCCTTTTAGAATGTATATATATATATATATTTTTATTTTATGGAATGGTCCATGGGTTTTAAAGTTTACATATCTATAATAATTAAAGAACAAAATGTATCAAGAAAGTATGGTCTAAAAACATCCATCCCGTAATTATATCTTTTTATTTTTATTTTTTATGAGTAAGGATAATTTGTATTAATAAAAACAACTTATACAATAGAGGGGCCAAGACCATCTCCACTTACAAAAAGCAAGTTTGGGATAGAAGAGATGGAGATTGGCCCATCAAAATCAGAGGCACAAGCCCAACTAGCTAAATTATGCACAAAATAATTTGCTTCTCAATTAATATGAACAAAATCTCAAGCTGTAAAGGATAAAATGAGAGATTTAGCATCATCAATAATTCCACAGATGTTTCAATCTTTATCTTCTGATTTTTTTGAAAAGGGGCTTTAACGATGCTGAGGGCGTCTCCTTCAAATAAAACATACTTACAACCCATATCTCGAGCTGAAGAGATGGCTAGAAGGGCTGCTTAGGCTTCACCCCATAATGAGTCAACTGCAGGTAGAATTTTAGAGTAAGCAAAGAGAAGATCTCCACTGTCAGTTCGACAACATGTAACAGCACTAACTTTGTCATGACAAATTGTTGCATCAAAATTAAATTTTAACCAGCCAATTGGAGGAGGTTGCCAAATTGTTTTGAGGATTCCAGGATTAGAGACTTATGTCCATGCCTTCAGATGCTCAAAGTAACTTTTGGTAATATAAGACACGGTTTCACGAGGGTCTGGGATTTTCTTGTTAAAGATGATTTGGTTTTTGCACCACCAAATTATGTCAAAGAGAATGTTTGCAAATAAAATGAATTTTTGTTCATCCTCCTTTGGGACTTGAAGAAAGGTAGATGGGTAGATGATTTTTCTTATCCATTCATCAATGGGCTGATCATTCATATTAGTAGGATTGAGTGGCCATGGTGATAATGACCACTTAATGACAGCAAAGGGGCAGCCAAAAAATAGATGCTTTGAGGTTTCAGGCTGTGAGGAACAAAATGGACAACTACTTTCTTCAATGTCCCATTTCTTGCTAAGAACAAATCTAGTTGGCAAAATATCCCAGGCAATTTTCCAGAGTAATAGCTTTAATCTCTCATGTATTTTGAGCCTCCATAAGTGTTTCCAATCTTTTCTAAGAAGGGGGCCAGTGTTGAGGAAGATTTGGCAATTGAGCTTGTAAGTAGGCTGATTTCACAGAGAAGATGCCACTTTTATTGGGAGCCCAAATGATTTTGTCTTGCGAGTGAGATGTTGATAGATGGATCTTGAGTATAGCTTGGACAATTGGAGGATAAAAAAGATTATTGAGCTTGTTTATGTCCCAATGGAGTCGATCATCTGTCATAAGGTCGACTACCCAAAAGGGAGATTGGCTGGTACCATTTGCTGGACTTGGTGAAAAATTTTCTAATGAGGGGATCCATGGGTCCTCCCAAATGTTGATGGAAGTCCCTGACCCAACAAGATAACACACACCTTTTTGAATGGTACTTTTAGCATTAAGAATCCCTTTCCACAGCCAAGAGTGAGTAGAAGAGGGAAAAGTTTTTAAAAAGCTTTGGCCCCTTAGATATTTTGTTTTTAAGAGCTTGATCCATTCGCTGTCCTTCTCTGTAATGATCATCCATCCTAGCTTAGATAGTAGAGCTTCATTAAAATCAAAGGCTTTCCTAATCCCAAGCCCCCCAGCTTGCTTCGGCTTGCATACTTTAGACCGAAGAAATGAGAGGATGTATTTTGCCTGAATCTGAACATCCCCAAATAAATTTCCTTATACTTGAGTCAATTTGAGTACAAATAGATTTAGGGAGAGCAATAGAAGCCATTGAGTACATTGGGATTAGAGATAAGACCGATTGAGCTAAAGTGATTCTAGCTGCTTGTGATAAAACTTTGCATTTCCAGCCTTGAGTTTTTGCATTAATTTTCTCTACTACATTTTCAAACAAATGTTTTTTGTTTCTGCTGATAGAAAGAGGGAGGCCAAGGTATTTAGATGAGGGTTCTCCTATCTTAAATCCACTTATATCACGTAATCTTCCCTTGTACCCCGGGCTGAGATTTTTGCTGAAAAAGATGGAGGATTTCTGATAATTAACTACTTGGCCAAACCATGATTGATAGATTTCTAAACAATTCAGAACAGCACTTAGCTCATCTTAGGGATGATCTGTGAATAAAAGGAGATCATCAGCAAACATTAAATGTGTGATTGGAGTGCACCCTCTAGCAGCTCTAATGCCATGAATATATCCCATATTTTCAGCTCTAAGAAGCAAGCAAGATAGCACCTCAGTGCCCATTATGAAGAGGAATGGAGATAATGGATCACCTTGCCTGAGACCTCTTTGCAGGTAGAAAAAAACCATAAGATCCTCCATTAAGAAGAATAGAGAAAGTAGGAGTGGAAATACATTGACTTATCCACTCAATCCGTGTATTAGAGAACCCAAAACATTTCAATACTTCATCAATAAAGCTCCATTCCATTTTATCAAATGCCTTCTCCATATCCACTTTTAAAGCAATGTACCCTCCCTTGCCTTTCTTCTTCTTCATAGAGTGAAAGAGCTCATGAGCAATAATACTATTATCTTGTATTAGTCTGCCTGAGACAAAACCTGCCTGCCATGGAGAAATAAGTTTTGGCAACATTTGCTTCAGCCTATTAGCTAATATTTTAGAGATAGTTTTGTATATGACATTACACAAGCTGATAGGCCGAAATTGATGAACTGTAGAAGCAGCATTTGTTTTAGGGATCAAGGCCAAAAAAGTGTGATTCATTGCTTTAATCATACTAGTCGCAAACCCGTGCTATGCATGGGAAAGCTACCAAATATAATATTTTAAAAAATAAACCTTATATCTAACTAAACTGAAAATTGATCAAAGAAAATTAGAGTTTTACTTAAACTCAATATCTAAGGTGATATTAACAGAGAAAATTAGGAGCACTAATTATGCAACAACAACAACAACACACCAATTCGCTTGCTACCAATTATATTTAGCACTGTATTCATGAACACATGTTTGGCTCAGCTCCAAACATTCACTATCCAAGAAAGCACAACCATGAACCCCTATATCTTGGACTTCAAAGTGCCTGGTTCAATCCCAGTAGTCCTAATATTGTTTATGTTCATTCTTATCCATTATAAGACAGGGTTTTTGTCCCACTGGCTAGAAAACTCACAGGCATTCCCAGCAAAATCAAGAAACAAAAAATTCTTAGTGCTTTTTCAATATTTTTTTAGTGAGTTTCAAAAGAGAGATGAAAGTAAGATAAAGTAATATATATTGATAAGAGAAAGAAAACCGGGTAACCAATATAGTAGATTGTGGTTTTCAAGAGGCAGGTCTAGCCACCTCTTTGTGCCCAATCTAGGCTTGAGGAAAGGATTCTTATTTGATATTCATGACTTAAAATATTCCAAGTCATCATG
>OU015761.1:2212633-2321369 GCA_907173295.1 Fagus sylvatica
GTTGGTTGGTACTTTGTAGTGAGAATAAAGAATGAATAAAAAAAATAAAGTTGAAATAAAGAAAAAAAAAATTTATAATAAAGAAAGAATATTTTAATAAAGTTGTAGAAGAATAGAGAGTGTCATGTGTGTTGTGAGTTGTATTGTAAAATTAGTTGGTTAAAGTAAAAAAGTAACATTTTGAAAAGTATAAAATTTTTACAAATGGGATGTGTATGGATCTTTGATTTATAATTTGCATCCTTATGTGTTATCCTATACGTATATGTGGATTTATTCTAATCATCAACCAGGGATAAATAGATTTAAATTCAATCTCTATTAGTCATTTATATAGAGATTTCGGGCAAAAAAAGAGTTTATTTCCTATTAATAATGGAATAATGGGAGGAAATTTGTAACAGCACAATGAGAAAAATAAAATATAAACCAATGAAGTATAGTGGAATACGAACCAGCCATGTTCTTGTAATGATAAAGATAGTGATAAAGCTACTCACCAAAAAGAAAAAAAGAAAGAAAAAAAAAAGGTATTTCAGTTTCTACGTATACTACTTGTATTATAAAGAGAGCTGAAGAGAAGTAGAAGAGGCACCATTCCTAGCTATTTCAGTTTCAACATATACTACTTGTCTTGTCTATCAATTACCATTTCCACTACTCTCGGTTTCAATCTTCAACTATGGCTGATCCTCTTATTTCTGTTCTCTTGGAGCTGTTGGCTTCAATCACTGCTCAGGAGGCGGAACAAGAGTTATGGTTGGTCGTTGGCGTTGATGATGAAGTACGACAGCTGGAAGGCAATCTACGAATCGTGAATGCAGTGCTCAAAGATGCTGAGAACAGAAAAGCTACGGACGAAGCTGTGAAGCTTTGGTTAAAAAAGCTCGAGGACACATTTTACGAGATGGATGATGTGCTGGACGAGTGGAACACTGCGATGATCAAATTCAAAATTGAGAAAAATGAAAAAGAAAATGCTGAAAAAGATCCTATTGTGAAGAAGGTATGCTCCTTCATCCCCGCTCCTTCATGTTGTTTCCATCAAGGTGAAAAACCTTTTCTGCATAATAACATTATTGCTAACAAGATCAAAAATCTGAACGGAAAATTAGATGAGATTGTAAGAGAGAGGAGGATGTATGGGTTTGAGTTGAATACTAGGGGTAATGCCTCTAAAGTAGTTGAGCGACCAAAAACTACTTACTTTGTTGATGTGTCTGAAATATATGGTCTTGATAAGGTTAAGGATGATTTAGTGAACATCCTATTGGGGAAGGGTAATGAAGAAGAAAGAAGCCCCTATGTCATCGCCTTAGTGGGCATGGGCGGTATAGGAAAAACCACTCTTGCCCAACTAGCTTACAATGATACTAAGGTGCAAGCCCATTTTGACTTAAAAATGTGGGTTTGTGTGTCTGATCCTTTTGACCAGTCTAGGGTTGCAAAAGCAATTATTCAAGAAGCTTTAGGAGGTGGTCACTGCACCCTTATTGAATTGGAAGCTCTATTGGATGAAATTCATAATTTGACCAAGGAAAAGAAGTTCTTTCTTGTCTTGGATGATGTGTGGACTGAAGACTCCACATTGTGGGAGCGATTCAGACATGCACTCAGAAATGGTGTCCAAGGCAGTAGAATTCTAGTCACCACACGTAAAATCAGAGTTGCGGAGATTATGGGTAGTACTAGTGCAAGCATGATCAATTTAGAGGTGTTGTCTGAGGAAGACTGTTGGTTGGTGTTTAGTAAAATAGCGTTTTCTAATAAGGATCTTGAGCAATGTGAGCAACTCGAAACCCTTGGTAGGCAAATAGCAAAGAAATGTAAAGGCTTGCCACTTGCTGCAAAGACTCTAGGGAGTCTCATGCGCTTCAAAAGAAGAAGAGAACAGTGGGAGACGGTTTTGGATAGCAGTTTGTGGGAATTAGAAGAAGTTGAAAAAGAACTTTTTGCACCGTTGCTGTTGAGTTATAATGATTTGCCTTCACCATTGAAACGGTGTTTCAAATATTGTGCTTTCTATCCGAAAGATTATGTCTTTTCTAGAGATGAGTTGGTCTATATGTGGATGGCACAAGGGTATATTGACTCAAAAGAAAATATTGAGATCATAGCAAGAGATTACTTTGAAAATTTAGCAATACGCTCTTTCTTCCAAGATTTTAAGAAATATAAGGATGATGATAGGATACAAGGGTGCAAAATGCATGACATAGTACATGACTTTGCACAGTTAATGACAAAAAATGAATGTTTCACAATCAATAGTGACACAAAGGGATTAGATTATAAAAATGCTCACCATTTACGTTTGGAAATTCCAAAAGAAGCCCAATTTCCTGAGTCCATCTATAGTGCAAAAATTCTACGCACCCTTATTCTTAAGGTTCCAAGGGATTATAACTTGTCCAATTTTTTCCAACATTTTAGATGTTTACGGACATTAACGTTGAATTTTCTGTATGGTATATCAAAGGAACTTCCAGATGAAGTGGAAAATTTCATGCATTTAAGGTATCTCAATTTAGATGATTACGATGGAGATGGATTGCCTGAAACCATTTGTAATCTATTCAATTTACTAATTTTGAAGATTAATTTTCGGAGTCCTAGGGTCATGAAATTCCCACAGGGTATGGGTAAACTAATTAACTTGAGACTTGTTATTTTGGAAACTAATTTTGGTGTCAATCGGTATGAGTTTGCAAGAGAGATTGGGAAATTGACTTCTCTTAGAACACTAAGTTATTTCAATATAAGTGGTAAGGATTATAGCAAAGGACGTAATATAGGGACTCTTCAAATTAGTGGGTTGTGGAACCTGGTAGATTTATGTGAGGCCGAGAATGCACAACTCAAGAATAAACACCTCCATACTTTGAAACTATATTTTGACCGAGAATATGAAGAGAGAATGGAGAATGATGCATTATTTCTGAATGCCATAGAGTCCCCTCCAAACTTGGAATCTTTAAGCATTGGGAAGTATTGGGGCACCACAATGTCTCTTAATTGGATGATGTCCTTAACCAAATTGAAAACGCTTAAGCTCGGATGCTTAGAAAAGTTAGAGCATTTGCCTCCTTTGGGGAAGCTGGTGTTCCTCGAAAGGTTAGAGATATGGCAAGCGAATAATTTGAAAAAGGTGGGTATTGAATTTCTGGGAATAGAATCCAAAAACAAGAGACACGACAAAATAAAACTATTCCCAAATTTAAAGTCTCTTGAGTTTCATAATTTGTTCATGTGGGAAGAATGGATTGTGAATGGAGGAATGAGAGAAGAAGAGGAAGAGTCTAGTATTACTATAATGCCACGTCTTCAAATTTTTGAGAATCTGGAGATGCCCAAACTTAAAGTCATCATTGCCAGACTTCCTTTGTACAACTCCATTGAAGAAGTTGGTGATTAGAAGCAGCTTGATTCTCCACGAACGTTGCCAAAGAGGGACAGGAGAGGATTGGCCCAACATTTCCCACATCGTGATTGAAGGGAAGGTTATGCAAAGAGACAGTCATGAAGTTAATTTCTCAGAGGTAACTTTTTCTGTGTTTGCTTCTTATCCTTGGACTTCTTCTTTTATTTTGCACAAAATATCAATTAATTCTTCTTTCTGCCAGAAAATCCCACGCCTAAAAAAACAGTAATTTGAATTAAGCCATTTATATTGTGGTTGCTTAGATTCGGTTATCTTGTGATGTATCTAAAATTGCTTGATGGGTCAATCATATAAAATACATAAATAATAAAATAAAAAAGAGTTGGGATTTTTGGTCTAATCAAATGAAAATGTAACAAAATCTTATAAAGAAAACAAACCCATTTGCCTCCTCTTTCTGATCAGTTTGATTACGGTTTATTATTTATATGGGTCTTTTTTGATTTTGGGAGGATGATGAAGAGTAGTTTGATGAAGAACAGCATGGGGAAGAAGAGTTTGATAAAGAGGAGAATGACGAAGAAAAGTTTGACAAAGAGGAGGATAACGAAGAAGAGTTTGACAAAGAGGTAACTTTATATTCTTATTTTTCTTCCTCTGATTCTACTACCTTTTCTTTTTCATCCATGGTCAATAACTTTTATTTCCAACCCTTTAGGGCCTAGGAAGTTTGGTCTCATTCAATCAGAACATCATGCTATATTTTCTATTCTCATTTTTTAAACAGGTACTTTTGAGTAATTTTCAGGGTTTGTTAATGCATTAATAGGTTATCTTAGTTTGTTAAGTCTCCATAAATCTTTTGAGTGACTCTATAAACTGATTGAGGTACTGTCTACATTGATTTGAACTTCTACAAAGAAGAATATTACTGTGTGTGTTGAGTCTATCGACAAAGTTCACGGCTAACTTATTTCTTCTGTCATTTGGCTGAAATTTGAATTAATTGTCTCTCAAAAAGTCCCACCATAGAAATTAATAGCAAAAATTATCAGATTTTCGCCGAAATCACAAAGATACTAACACCAATGGTTCAATCCGCCATACCCACTATTTGCAACATTATAGGGATGTGTGAATGTAAGGCAGATTATCTATTTGAAGAGAAAAAAAAATACCAAAATGAATGTTACTGAAATTTTACTACTACATTTTTATTATTTGCATATGGCCTTGTTCATTAATATTTTTATTTTTGAGTAGGATGTTTCCTGTGTTGAAACTTAACACCATCCTACATCTCATTTTATTTTGCTTTTACAAGTGATGCAGAAAATCCATATAACATAGTTATGAATTTGTCCAAAAATCATTGTGCAAAGTGGTGATATCCGACAAAAGAAAAAACTGTGCATTTTCTTGATTTAGGCTCTGAATAAGACTTAGCTCAAATAACTCATATGGTTTTCTTTTGAGCATTTAGATGAAACCAGGAACTCTTGGTGAGAGTGTGGACAAAGTTCATCCTCCTCGGCTTAGCAAGTCTGATCCAGTCACAGGTAACTTCTTCTTGTTCTTTTGCATAATTTCTTTTGTCAGTTGGCTGAGATATCTATCAATTATCTCTCAAAAACTACCACTAAAGAAATTAATAGCAACTTTGGTAGAAGAAATTGATCAGATTTTTGCCAAAATCACAAAGACACTGACACAAATGGTTCAATTGTTGCAAACTTATTGGCATGTGTGAATGTGTGGTAGATTTTTATTATTTGCAATACCATCTTGCATCTCATTTCATTTTTCTTTTACAATGTGATGTAGAAAATTCTGTCCAATTTGTAAAATAAAAAAATAAAAATTGTGCATTTCCACCAATACATAGTTATGAATCTATCAAAAAATCATTGCTGAAATTTGTTGTTTCTTATGTTCTCTTTCACTGTAAAGTATATCTATTAATCTTTTGTTAGGAGATTTTTTTTTTATCTTTTATTTTTTTGTCCATCTATAAAAACATCATGCTAAATATTTATTTTTGCTGGCCTCATTTCAACTAGACATCACATCAAATTCTAGCATATTTTGAGCTTGAGAAATTTTCACACATGCATGCAATTTTGAGAAAGACCTGCATGAACTTTTGAGAAAGACCTACTGAAGAAAATCCTACATTTTTTTGTTAGTAAAGCTTGCATATCGTTATGACACATGAAAAGGTTAGGTAGGTACTTGACCATTTGCAACTTATGCAACCTTCTATCCTTACTTTTGAGGGCTTGAAAGTATAGTTGCTAATCATCAAGCTTTAATGTTACAGATTTAAAAGTTTGAATCCAGATGCACGTAGATTTCTTGTCTTAGTGATGTGTTTCATGTCAATGAAGAGGGGAAAGAGTGGGGTGTTAACACCAAGGGCAGAGGGGACAATTTGATAGATATATTTTGTTTGTTGCAAACTATACTTGTAAAATGTCATCACCGACTTCATTGGATGGTGACTTGTTTTACATATTTTCCATGTGTGCATGTCTTAGGTGTAATTCAAGATGACAATGAGTTCTTCCTTTTTTGACTTTATGTGTACCATTTTCTTTACTTTTAGGTAGGTAGTTAATGCATTGTCTCTTTTTGGATTTTAGTATCTTTTTCTTTCTATATATAGGGTGTGGTACTACATATATCTCGATATTTCTACTTTATGGTATATCTTGACATTTCTACTTACGCATCATTCTATATTTTTCCTTATCATTTTCTCCATCTATATTAACCTCATGCTAAATATTATATTGTGTTTTGGCATCATTTGAACCAGATCCTAAAATTTGGGGAGGTACATTTTGTGATGAAGAAAATTTCCACACACATGGATGCAAATTTGAGAAAGGGCCACAGAAGAAACTCCTTTATCATTTCACAATGGCAGCAAGTAAGTGTAATATGGCACATTTTCCAAACTTCTTTGCAAACTTCGTACTTTCTAATTAATGATGTTTGTTACCTTCAATAAACCCCTAAATCCCAGCCAAAAGAGAAACAATCCCCACATTAGAAGGGACCTCTGAGGATGGAGAAAGGATGTTCAAAGAGCACTTGACAATACCAACAAGGATTTTTGAACTGTCGAAAGAAGTAAGTTTTCCCTTTTTACTTACTAATAGTGCCAAGTGACCAAATTTTCTACCAAATTCTTCTAGAAATTCTCCTTCAAATATTGCTTTAATGCTTTATTAGTTTCTCTATCTGGCATGCATCTATTTCATTTCTTCTTTTTGTAAATTAATCTGTTGGTGTGGTTGTCACTCATGATTCATATCACAGGTGAAGCTCATTAAGCTAGGCACAGCCCGTGGTTGAAGTTATAAGCATGGACAATGGTGTTGTGCACTATAGTGTTGAGTTTTATAGTGATGATGATCTGAAAGATTGACCTCCATCCAAATTCATTTGTTGTAGCCTTAATGTCCTTGTTTTCGCCTCATCATCTGGCTTGCTTTGAAGGTTTGCATTTTTTCCTCTCATTTTTCTCTCATAACCGATTTGTCTAATCATTACTACTATAAAACTGCTAAACATCATTCCACCGTGGTGGTTATCTAGTAGTTAACTAGTTGGAAGTTATAGGGGATTAAGAGGTCCAGTCAAAACTTCCTTTTTCCATATTGTTTTGTCAATATCAACAGAATATCCACCTCTTCCACTGATTTATCTCAACCTTTATCTCCTCTCACATTTTGTAAAAATTTTCCAAATGTCACTGTTGTGTCTTTCGGCTCAATCCATATAATTTTAAATTGCAAGAGTGATCTTAAATCCAAATCCACAGAAAACAGATTAGTATAATTAGTATAATATTCAGTATTTTGTACTCCGTATTGAGAATTTGCTAGAATTGGTGGGCCGGGAATCAAAACCTCAGATTGATCTTTGAATTTAGTTTAGAAGAGTTACACATTAGAAGTGTCATTGCTTACACATCTAGCAAGTGTCATTGCTCTTATCTAGAAAAGGAGCTACAATAAAAGAAGGAGCTACAAGTACCTTGGATGTATGTTGGACTCTATGTACTCTTATATTTTTACGGTATTTCTCAATATTTCTACTTAATCATCTTTTTGTTTTTCCTTTTCATTTTCTCCATCCATCCAATAATAACCTCATGCTAAATATTCAACTTTCTTTTGACCTCATTTGAACCACATATCATATCAGATCCTAATATTTCAGGAAGTACATTTTATGATGAAGCAAATTTTCACACATGGATGCACATAGAAGAAACTCCTTTATCATTTCCTAATGACATCAAGGAATTGTAACATGGCACTTATTCGTGAGTAATTGGTTGCAAATGAAAGATGAGTAATTGGTTGCAATGAAAGATGAGCTAGGTAGTTGACTAATTTTCAACTTATGTAAATCCTATCCTTATGTTTTAGAGTTTGAAATTTTGTTTGCTAATTTTCAAAGTTTAGTGTTATAGATTAAGGAGATTGAATACAAAGGCGTATAGATTTCTTGTCCTAGTGATTGAAGAGTTTCATGCTACGGAAGAAGGAGAAGAATGGGTTGTTACCACTAGGAGTTGGGGACGAGCCTGAGGAATGCCTGTTTTTTTTTGTTGTTGGTAGTTGCCCAATTTGGAATGACATTAAAAAATGGACTACCCAATGAAGGGAGAAGAAGAAATCAATAAACGATATTTGCTCTGGGCAATTCAATTCTGATTCGCCTATAGGTAACTTTATATTCTTTTTTCTCTTATTCTGATGCTATTGCATTTTCTTTTTAATCCATGGTCAATAACTTTTACTTCCAACCCTTAAGGGCCTAGGAATGTTTGGTCTCTTTCATTTATAACATCATGCAAAATGTTCTGTTCTCATTTGGCCTCATTCAATCTAAAAATCATGCAAAAAGGCTTTATGTACAAAAGGTTTCATTACTTATTTAAAAAAAAAAAAGTACAAAAGCCCTGTTATCACTTCAAAGATGCTGCAAACAAGCTTACCCTGTGATCTGATTTTCTTTAGTACTCCATCTGGTTTGGTGACATATGAAAAGCAACCTAGTTAATTTTTCAGTAACACCTTTACTCAGCCTTCCATCTATTATTTTGAATGCTTGAAACCTTTCTTATGAAACATGTAATAATTTTCTTTAAGAAGAAAGATGGAAGCCCTCATCACTTGAACCTGTACTTGCTAATCATCATTGTCTTTAATGTTATAGTTACATACTTGCTATTTATCAAGTTCCTAAGTCAATATATTATTTTGTGCTTTTTCTTTGTCTTAGAGGCATAAGTGTTTCATGGCATGGAAGAATGCAAAGTGTGGGAAGTGACCACTAGTAGATATGAAGATGTTGCAAATACCTTGGCTTCATTAGCTGGGTTAAGTAACAATCACGGTCTCTTTCTGGAACAACATCCTTGCTAGTTAATCAAATTTCTTATTGGTTTGTTGTGAATTCTCTCTGATTTCAAGGAGTTTCCTCCTCAGTTTGGTTTATTTCCTTCAAGATATAGGCAACTAACTACAGAACACTAGAAAATATATATATGCAATCCCATTTGCTTCTCTCTCTGAATTAATAGTCGATTCCCAATTAAAACTCACCACAGCATTGTATCTATCATTGCCTTTTTGCTTTTCCACCAATCTTTAGAACACTAAAATTGAAGACATGCTTTGCAATTTGAATTTTTAGTATTACACAACTAATTGTACACCACAATAAGACCAAACCGTAGCAAGAGTACAAGTTTGATTTCTTTGGGCCCATGGCAAAAAACTAATATGAAGATTTAGCATAAACAGAAAATATGCTTAGTTACATCAATGTAAAGTATCGGACTTGAATATTATATGTTGATTAGCATTTTATGGGGGATGGTGATCCAAGAAGTTGCACTAGAGTGTATGTTTAGTACTAAAAAATAATCTTACCTGCAAATCTTAACAAAATGGTCTTATGCTATCTGTTATATTCTCTCATTCCTTCAACTTGTTTATTATTGCATGCAAATGACCGAATATATGGCACCATAATTGGAAACAAGAGGTGTTAGTGGCACCTTGGAAACTGTCTACAATATTCAGGATCAAGGAATCTACTAAATATATCTTCCCTGCCATTAGTAACTTTAAGAATTAACTTACATCTCCAGTATATTTGTTTGATAATTATTCATTTGCATCTCATCAGTTTTACTTGCTGGGAGTCGACAAAGCTCAAGAACGGCTTTTTGTGGTTTATGAGGTAATGCAATCTGATTTACCATTTTTGTTGGCTTTTTGTGTTGTTGTGAAGTTAAAATTGCAGTTTCTTAAGATCCCTAATTTTGAAAGGACTAGACTATGCGATATCAAGAAGTTGCTGCAAAATGATAATTTATATGTTTGAAACTTGTGTTAAAAAGGAAGTTCAGTGAGCACTTGGAGATGCCATATTATTTGCTGAGTTTGTGACTTCATGCTCAACATCACTCTACCATGGTTTTCTGAGTTTAAAATCATAGTAAACAAGTTGCACTTTACAGGGGATTAAGTGGTCTAGTCCATGCTTTCTTTTACCATATTGTTCATATTAATAATGGTCTTACATACAATGTTTCCTTGAAATAGTGGTCTTATATCTAGCATGCAGAAAAACTCTCTAGAATATTCAATATGTACTCCTTATTGAGAACTTGCTAGAATTGATGGATGTGGAATCAAAACACTAGATTGATCTTGAGATGGAGTTTAGAAGAGCTTACACATTGCGAGTATTATTGTTCTTCTCTAGAAAGGGCAATAGAAGAGAAGTCTGCCCATTATTTTTAATTGATAAAATCATTTTGATTTCAAAGTAATACATTCCAATAAACCTATAATTAAAAAAATTTATTTCTCAAGCTCTGCTAATAACTAATAAGTATATTTTTCTATTTTCTCCCCTCCGTCTTGAATTCACCTTGTTTGTAAAACTACTTACGCAGAAACCTATTGGAGAAGCTGTAACCAGCAAGGATGCACCTCAAATAGATATGTTTTCTGGTGCAAGATAGCTCCATAGGAAGAATGGCAAAGCTCTATATGGAAGAACAACAAAGCTCCCTTTCTCTCTCCTCCCTGAAGCTTTGTCCTTGTTTACAAAGCCTTACACTCAATCCAAAGACGCAAAAATGCTTATAGATGAGGCTCCAATCAACATCATGAATGTAACATTTTATGGATGTCAAGAAGAAACAATCTAAGTCGGTGAAGCTAAAATGCAAGTGATGTTGGTTCTGTTAGCTTGGTTCATGAAGGATTTATGCCCTGAAGTTTGATTTGTAATTGTGATAATCCTTTTGAGTTTTGACATTTGAGGAGTTTGTAAAGTGAAGATTCAATTTCATTGAAGAGTGTGAATTACTGTATTGTAAATTGTATACACCAGTACCTATTTTTTATTTCATTAGCAATAGTATTGAAACTTTGTTGTTTACATTGATCTCGATATATAAATATTCTTACAATGGAGTTTGAATAAATACTTAACAAATCCCAAAATTATAACTAACATACTAGAGTTTAGGCTTGTCTCTTTTACTCCCCCTCAAGGTTGAGCTTGACATTAGTAATGCCTAGCTTGCTAATAAAACGATGAAAATGGAAGTTACCCAAAGGTTTAGTAAAAAAGTTAGTAATTTGTTCAAAAGGATCCGATATGACATGGAAAAATCAATTTGGGTTGAATTTTCTCTTGAACAAAATGGCAATCAAGCTCAATGTGTTTTGTACATTCATGGAGCACCGGACTGCACTGAACATCGAGTGGCACTGTGTCTCTAATTTCTTCACCATTCCTATTGGCGTTAAGCCCAATAATAGCTAACATCTTGCAAATCTCTTGGAACCCAAGCTTGGTAGTTTGGTATTGAGCTCTCAACACTACCCAAAGCGCCTGCAGCCCTTGATCTTTGTCAATAAGGTAGTTGAGCTCACACTCATGTTTGCCATACCAGATTGCTAAAAATCTCTAATACCATCAAACACAAAACGAAAACGCAGTAGGGTAGAAATCTAACTAAAGCGTTTTATGTATTGGGTTTTGAAGGATGTATTAATATTTTAAGCTAAAAAGTTAACGGAAGAAATGTACAAATGACCGAAACGAAGTGTATATAGGCAGCATATTGGCAAGGCTGTTAACAAAGCTTGTTAGCTTCTGATTTATAAATCTTGTACAAACTACATTGATCTTACAAAACACAACAAATTTGCATATCATCATTGATTATTACACTAATCAGCACATTACTTGCAAAAAGGCTTGTTGGCTGTTTACATCTCCATCCTCTCTAAGAAAACAACCAAAAGTTCACCTATGCTGAAAGTTTAACGGTCCTATAAAATATGCAAACAAGGAAGCAAGAAGAATGGGCAAGGCAAAGAACAACAACTGCCACAATAGCTAATTGATCATGGTGAAACCCAAAGTACTCTTTTAAGAGGGCAACAACTGTTTTGGTTTGTCCAAATACCACAATGTCCTTATTTATATCTCCATATTGTGAAGTAAGCAAATCATTCAGCGACCAAGATGTAGGAATCAGATAATACAACCAGATCCACCATTTGGGAATTTGCTGCAAGAGTAGTACAACATTTACTATTGGCCTCAATAAGTTTTCAAACTCACACATACACTATGGCCTCAATGGAGATATGAGTTTTTCAGCCTCAACTTACCGGTTTAGGAATCAAAAAGCCAGCAATTAGGTTGAATATAGTGTAGAAGGACGAGGACAAAATTGCAGCTACCATGAAGTTTGGTGTGAATGAAACAAGTAGCATTCCAAGATAATTGAATTACAACAAGGAACAAAATGTGACATAGAAGTACCAGAAAACCTTATGAGCTGACCCATAATATCCAATCATTGGATATATGATCGTCACGAATATTAACAGTTTCGGTGAAGATATAGGGAACTTCCACTATCACCTACAAATTAGTATCCACAACTATATCAGCTGGAAAAAAAATGGAAAAAAATATCAGAATCATTGGATATATGATCGTCACAAATATAAGTATATAACAGTTTTCGATGTGAGGCAAATGTCACATAAGAATCACATTGAAGTCGAAAGCACTGAGTTCTTAAAAGGGTTGAAGAATATGAAATGTTTAAGGCTTTTAAGCCTACAAGGAATTTCTAGAATTGATGAGCTTCCCAATTCCATAGGCAAGCTAACAAATTTGAGGATTTTAGACCTCAAAGCCTGTCATAATCTGGAGGCACTTCCAGATGGGATAGCCTCACTCAAGAAGCTGTTATACTTGGATATTTCCGGATGTTACTTGCTAGATGACATGCCCAAGGGTCTGGCCTCTCTCTCAGAACTCCGTGTCCTTAGGGGATTTTTAACTGGTAATTTGGATAGCAGAAACTCATGTACTCTTGAAGATTTGGTGGGATTGAAGAATCTGAGCAAGTTCAGCATCCATAAGTGTTTCCCGACAAAGGAAGAGCTAAAGGCTCTAAGAAAGTTGGAGGCGCTACGGAAGCTAGCAATAGTTTGGGGTGTCAAGAAGCAAGAAAATGATGTCCCAACTTCAGTGGGTACCGTGAACTCAGTTAACAGTGAAGCACCAAATCCAACAGGAGCACCCAGCTGAGTGAACAGCGAATCAATAAAGGAGAAAGATGGGCTTCCTACAAAACTGGAGAAACTCGAACTTCAGTGCCTTCCTCACACGGGTACCTGATTGGCTGATACCCGGAGAAACTGGAGAAACTCGATATTGTTTACTATCGACACTAAGTACCCTCGAGCTACCTACTAGTAGAGCTTAGTAGATGCACAGCGAACTCCTGGATGCCTCTAAATTGAGATGTGTTCCTGACTACTTTTGGTTTGTTCATTGATTTGATTCTGAAATTCTTAACCGTTTACACTCATTGTTATTGTACACAGCTGCATTGTGTGAATATTTTTGCCTCGATGCAAGACCATTCGATGACATTAAGGTTCAATTTGATCACTGTTGCTCATATTATGGCTTTAAAAGCCCATTCGCTTGCTCATATGCAATGTTAACTTAGAAATTGGTCTATTAAATTGGTAATATGCCCATTTACTTTCTTTCATTTACTTTCCTTGGACTTTACTTTCCATTACCTTATTTTTCTTTTTACTTGCATTTTTAAAAAAGTCTTTTGGATAAAAGCAATTACTAAGCCTACAAGCCTTTTAGATCGAAATCATATTGTAGTTCTAAGATTGTTTTAAGGCACTAGACCCTCTGCAAGTTTGAAACAAATTTAGTTATTTGTTTCCTTCAAACAAATTGGCGTCATTCCTTATAATTTCTAGTTCAAATAAATTGGCGACTACAGTGGGAGTCATATATGCCAGTGAAAACAAGGAGAATGACAAATGCAAGGAAGGGTATTGCAACTCATGATGGGAGTTCTAGTTCAAACGACGGCACGAAAGTGTCCCAACCTACCATGAGTGCAGTGGATGAACTTAGAACTTGGATGGATAGTAGGCTCCAAGCAGGGCCGGTTGGGGGGTAAGCCCCACAAGCCCTTGGGCTAGGGCAACCCTCCTTTAGGGGCAACCAATGAAAAAAAGTATGTAGTATACATAGGAAAAAAAAATTATTTATACATAAAATAAAATATTAGTATACATAAAAGAAAATTTTATTAGTATAATAAAAAATATATATATATTTTCATAACTTCATTTGTTCATTGGGCATTAAGTATTATGAAACAGAGTTCATACTTAGTTTGTTTCCTATTTTAATGTTATTTTGTTACTGCTTAGAATTATCTGGTGTCTTTTATGTTAGTCTTTGATTAATGAGTTTTATTCTTTAGGAGTAATAGTCTTAGTGGTCCACTTTATTTATTTTAGTAGTTTGGTTATCTGTGTATTCGGTTAGTGGGTAAGATTTTTAAGTGATATATATATATATATATCTCAAAAGTGAAAGTAATTGTCCCTTGTTTTTAGCATAGTTGAGTTCTATTTTATTGCTTTGGAACGTTAGATAGAGTTCTATAAATTTTTACTAATCCGACAACACAATGTCACAAACACATAATTGGGTCTCAACAAAGCAAAAGGTCATTGGCTACCAAAAGTGTAAAGACAAATCTCTAGTCCTTAATCCCAACATCCAGAAATCACTTTACAATGAGAAATTGTTTTCTTGAGTCGAATCATGCTAATTATAAAAGCACTATAATTGGGATTACATTTTGCTTCATTTATTTTATTTTTTTATGTAAGTCAAGCTAAAAACACAATATAACCTTGATTTTTCATTAAAAATAAAAAAATAAAAATTGAACCTTTATATTTTTTTAATATTTAATAGTAAATGGGCAACCAAAATTGGGACGGGCTTGGGCAACCTAAAACTCGGAACTAGCCCTGGCTCCAAGAAAGGTTGGAAACCTTTACCGAAAATATCCAGACAACTAACTTTGGATAAAAAATGATCTAAATAGATAATACAACGCAATTGCTGATCCAAATCATAAGTGACCAAAATGCTGGAATGAATAAGTTAGAACAAACTGTTTCTAATTTCCCTGAATAGTTTGCTCAATGTATTGAAGTATTGATCAAAAGACTAACAAATACTACAGTGCATGGGGTTGAAGTAGGTCAAGGGTCTGGCGAGGCTAGAGAAGTCAAACCCATAATAGGGATAATAGAGATTGCCCCTGAATCCTAGTCGGATATCAAGTCGTCCTTCAAAATCTAAAGGTGAACAACCAAGAGTGGAGCCACCTAGAGTAGAGCCCCATGAACCATGCGTTATACTTGGTTAATACTTGCATTAAAAAGACTTAAGAAATATAAATTGTTTAACACAAATCATTTAAACATATGTTTAGGTTAGAACGAATGATACATTGAATGCAGTTATTGCTCTTTCAAAGAAGAATAACATATGGTAGTAATTAGAAGATAGGGTGGAATGTTACATGAGTGGAACACTTGTCAAAACCTCAAGTATGCCACTTGGAAAAAGCTCAAGAGTCCTAAAACAAGTGCAATACAACTAATTTGTTGTATGGTCCGTGGAATTTCCTTTTAGATTATATATATCTATATTTTTATTTTATGGAATGGTCCATGGGTTTTAAAGGTTACATATCTATAACAATTGAAGAACAATGTATCAAGAAAGTATGGTCTAAAAACATCCATCCCGTAATTATATCTTTTATTTTTATTTTTTATGAGTAAGGATAATTTGTATTAATAAAAACAACTTATACAATAGAGGGGCCAAGACCATCTCCACTTACAAAAAGCAAGTTTGGGATAGAAGAGATGGAGATTGGCCCATCAAAATCAGAGGCACAAGCCCAACTAGCTAAATTATGCACAAAATAATTTGCTTCTCAATTAATATGAACAAAATCTCAAGCTGTAAAGGATAAAATGAGAGATTTAGCATCATCAATAATTCCACAGATGTTTCAATCTTTATCTTCTGATTTTTTTGAAAAGGGGCTTTAACGATGCTGAGGGCGCCTCCTTCAAATAAAACATACTTACAACCCATATCTCGAGCTAAAGAGATGGCTAGAAGGGCTGCTTAGGCTTCACCCCATAATGAGTCAACTGCAGGTAGAATTTTAGAGTAAGCAAAGAGAAGATCTCCACTGTCAGTTCGACAACATGTAACAGCACTAACTTTGTCATGACAAATTGTTGCATCAAAATTAAATTTTAACCAGCCAATTGGAGGAGGTTGCCAAATTGTTTTGAGGATTCCAGGATTAGAGACTTATGTCCATGCCTTCAGATGCTCAAAGTAACTTTTGGTAATATAAGACACGGTTTCACGAGGGTCTGGGATTTTCTTGTTAAAGATGATTTGGTTTTTGCACCACCAAATTATGTCAAAGAGAATGTTTGCAAATAAAATGAATTTTTGTTCATCCTCCTTTGGGACTTGAAGAAAGGTAGATGGGTAGATGATTTTTCTTATCCATTCATCAATGGGCTGATCATTCATATTAGTAGGATTGAGTGGCCATGGTGATAATGACCACTTAATGACAGCAAAGGGGCAGCCAAAAAATAGATGCTTTGAGGTTTCAGGCTGTGAGGAACAAAATGGACAACTACTTTCTTCAATGTCCCATTTCTTGCTAAGAACAAATCTAGTTGGCAAAATATCCCAGGCAATTTTCCAGAGTAATAGCTTTAATCTCTCATGTATTTTGAGCCTCCATAAGTGTTTCCAATCTTTTCTAAGAAGGGGCCCAGTGTTGAGGAAATTTGGCAATTGATCTTGTAAGTAGGCTGATTTCATAGAGAAGATGCCACTTTTATTAGGAGCCCAAATAATTTTGTCTTGCGAGTGAGATGTTGATAGATGGATCTTGAGTATAGCTTGGATAGTTGGAGGATCAAAAAGATTATTGAGCTTGTTTATGTCCCAATGGAGTCGATCATCTGTCATAAGGTTGACTACCCAAAAGGGAGATTGGCTTGTACCATTTGCTGGACTTAGTGAAGACTTTTCTATTGAGTGGATCCATGGGTCCTCCCAAATGTTGATGGAAGTCCCTGACCCAACAAGATAACATACACCTTTTTGAAGGGTACTTTTAGCATTAAGAATCCCTTTCCACAGCCAAGAGTGAGTAGAAGAGGGAAAAGTTTTTAAAAAGCTTTGGCCCCTTAGATATTTTGTTTTTAAGAGCTTGATCCATTCACTGTCCTTCTCTGTAATGATCATCCATCCTAGCTTGGATAGTAGAGCTTCATTAAAATCAAAGGCTTTCCTAATCCCAAGCCCCCCAACTTGCTTCGGCTTGCATACTTTAGACCGAGAAATGAGAGGATGTATTTTGCCTGAATCTAAACATCCCCAAATAAATTTCCTTATACTTGAGTCAATTTGAGTACAAATAGATTTAGGAAGAGCAATAGAATCCATTGAGTACATTGGGATTAGAGATAAGACCGATTGAGCTAAAGTGATTTTGGCTGCTTGTGATAAAACTTTGCTTTCCAACCTTGAGTTTTTGTATTAATTTTCTCTACTATACTTTCAAACAAATGTTTTTTGTTTCTGCTGATAGAAAGAGGGAGGCCAAGGTATTTAGATGAGGGTTCTCCTATCTTAAAGCCACTTATATCACGTAATCTTCCCTTGAACCCCGGGTTGAGATTTTTGCTGAAAAAGATGGAGGATTTCTGATAATTAACTACTTGGCCAAACCATGATTGATACATTTCTAAACAATTCAGAACAACGCTTAGCTCATCTTAGGATGATTTTGTGAATAAAAGGAGATCATCAGCAAACATTAAATGTGTGATTGGAGTGCACCCTCTAGCAGCTCTAATGCCATGAATATATCCCGTATTTTCAGCTCTAAGAAGCAAGCAAGGTAGCACCTTAGTGCCCATTATGAAGAGGAATGGGGATAATGGATCCCCTTGCCTGAGACCTCTTTGCAGGTAGAAAAAAACCATAAGATCCTCCATTAAGAAGAATAGAGAAAGTAGGAGTGGAAATACATTGACTTATCCACTCAATCCGTGTATTAGAGAACCCAAAACATTTCAATACCTCATCAATAAAGCTCCATTCCATTTTATCAAATGCCTTCTCCATATCCACTTTTAAAGCAATGTACCCTCCCTTGCCTTTCTTCTTCTTCATAGAGTGAAAGAGCTCATGAGCAATAATACTATTATCTTGTATTAGTCTGCCTGAGACAAAACCTGCCTGCCATGGAGAAATAAGTTTTGGCAACATTTGTTTCAGCCTATTAGCTAATATTTTAGAAATGGTTTTGTATATGACATTACACAAGTTGATAGGCCGAAATTGATGAACTGTAGAAGCAGCATTTGTTTTAGGGATCAAGGCCAAAAAAGTGTGATTCATTGCTTTAATCATACTAGTCGCAAACCCGTGCTATGCATGGGAAAGCTACCAAATATAATATTTTAAAAAATAAACCTTATATCTAACTAAACTGAAAATTGATCAAAGAAAATTAGAGTTTTACTTAAACTCAATATCTAAGGTGATATTAACAGAGAAAATTAGGAGCACTAATTATGCAACAACAACAACAACACACCAATTCGCTTGCTACCAATTATATTTAGCACTGTATTCATGAACACATGTTTGGCTCAGCTCCAAACATTCACTATCCAAGAAAGCACAACCATGAACCCCTATATCTTGGACTTCAAAGTGCCTGGTTCAATCCCAGTAGTCCCAGTATTGTTTATGTTCATTCTTATCCATTATAAGACAGGGTTTTTGTCCCACTGGCTAGAAAACTCACAGGCATTCCCAGCAAAATCAAGAAACAAAAAATTCTTAGTGCTTTTTCAATATTTTTTTAGTGAGTTTCGAAAGAGAGATGAAAAGTAAGATAAAGTAATATATATTGATAAGAGAAAGAGAAACGGGTAACCAATATATCAGATTGTGGTTTTAAAGAGGCAGGTCTAAGCCACCTCTTTGGGCCCAATCTAGGCTTGAGGAAAGGATTCTTATTTGATATTCATGACTTAAAATATTCCAAGGCATCATGATTATTGTATGTATAGTCCTGATTCACTGCTGCTATCAATGGAATGCACCCACAGGCCACAACTTCGTTGGTAGTTAAGAACATGAGCCACTCAAAATGTAATTTGTTGTCTTTGATCAAACAAATTAGAACTTATCCTGTCCTTGAGAAAATAAACAAAAACAAAAAGTGATTAGAATTCGGATTTTATCATTGCAGTAGTTGAATTCCCCTTTTTTTATAAATATTATTAGTTTCTTTAATATTTCTATTTTGTTTTTTCATTTGTCAATTCATAATCAGTGTGATATTTATATTTTTCCATTTTATGAATTGTCTTCATGATGTACATATCTAGGATTGAAGGGATGTTATACTATTTGACTCTTTTGTAGTTGTCTAGGCAGTTGGCTGAAAACAATCCCAAGATTAATGCTTGCCTGCAGAATAAGGATATGGTTAAAAATCTTAATAAGGCTCAGCAATATAGACTGGTGAGGGAGTAGTGGCCAAGGAGGCCAACACATTACCACAACTGCTTTCAGAGGGGAAGGCAACTCAAATCGAAATGAACCCACCTCCCATCATATGCGACAAACTGGAATTCTATTGAGTCATCCATTTTCTTCATTGTACTGCTCAGTGCAGCAGGTTCCATTCACAATCGTATATAAATAGAGAACTTTTAAAGTAATGAGTTTTTGTGTGTAATAGGTAAAGCAAATGCTTCGATTAAGGGGAAAGTTTTGGCAGAGTTGAGATTTTTTTTGCTGAGAAATTTTGGATACATAGGCATTTGAAATAGGAGAAACATATGATTGAATTCTTCAATGACTAAAGTTTATATGACTTTAGGTTCTATCACTTTGTACAATTTACACAACTACACTGTAACTAAATTATGCAATTAAGTTCGCTTTGATTTCCATTGTAGTTTCAAGAAGTAATATTGGCTTCATGGCTTGTCATGTAAAGCTAGAAACTTGTTTGGTGAGAATATTTTATAAACAGGAATATATATTGATAAGAGAAAGAGAACCGAGTAACCAAAATATCAAATTGTGGTAAATAATCAATCATAGAAACATTATGACAAACGTATTGAGAGCAACATTCCTTGATCATAAATTCAGACTTCAGAAAAAGTATAAACAAATGAAAAAAATAAAAAATAAAAAATCTGAAGATTATTTCAATCATTTGAGAGCAACATTATTTCAATTCTGAAGATTTGCTTACTTCAACGTGCTCAATCCCATCCACCAACTTATCTTTTTTCCTCATATATCTGTCAGTTGTAACCAATAGCTGGTATGAGAAGAGACATTACTTTTATTAATTTAAATAACAAAAATATTAAACAATTTGTAAATGAAAAATTCTACCAAGGACTATGAAAAGAAGCCAAATTGTTTTTTCTTTTTGACATTTATGAGGAGGCAAGCTCTATAAACTAATAGAACACTTTTACATTGCTGCAATACCTAATTAAATCAGCAATGGAAATAATTTTCAAGTTTTTTGCCTTTGCAAAAGGGCGAAGCTGAAGCTTTGGTAATCTAGCCATAGAACCATCATCATCCACAATCTCACATAACACTACAATAGCTCTTATCATTAGCGATCATATGTTGACACATTCGTGATGTCCCTATGAATGACTTGTTGTTCACATTCTTGATGCAAAGATGTCAAAACAAAAGCCAACCAACAACAAACAACTTATATGCATTTTTCTTTTCTTTTTAAATATGTCAAATGAGAATAAGAAATTAAAGTTGCTCTTAGAGGCCTTTTGTCGAACACCTGATAGATACAGCGGAGAAATAGAACTTGGTTGATCTACCGAAATTGAGGGAAATAAACAAAAACTAAGCTTTCAACTTATGGTGTTAAGTTGAACAAATCAATAGTCTCACTTCATGCAAATTGATTTTGACAGCTAACAAACAAACACAAAAGAAGCTCCAAGTTGATTCAAAGAAAATAAAAAATAATTGAAAAGAAAAAAGAAGAGAACAGTTAGAAGGAAAACGCAATTAAATTCAAGTCCAGAAAACTTCTTTATAAAGCATAATTTTATTTCAATTTCAAGGAAAACACGGGTAAATCGAAGCAGAGAGAGAAAGAGGGGGACCTGTTTAACATCGATAAGAAAGAAAGTGGCTCGGATGGGAGTAGAGTCGGAGTAGAAGGCCGTATGCTGGAGACTGGAGTACTGCAGATGGAGGAAAAGGCCTCTGGCTATGTTATGTTTGAGTAATAAAAATTAAACCTGGTGTATCAATGTCAATCTTGATTCTTGGAAAAGCTCCTAGAGCTTGGAAAACTTCTCATCTGGGTAACACCTAAATGTGCACCCATTGGAAGGGATTCAGCCACAAACCATCATAAATCTACCGAAAGAATAAATAAAATAAAAAGAAGATAAACAAACTCACCCTAGGTTGTGTGGAGAGAGGGAGAAAGCAATCGAAAATTACAACAAAAAAATAAAATAAAACTCACCTTGGGTTGTTGTTGGGGCAGCAGCTATTGAAGGGTTTAAATAGGAGATTGATTTTTAGGAAAAGCAAAAGAGCAAATCAGGGATTTAGAGAGTCTGAGGCAAAGTAAGTAACGGTGAGTTGCAGATTACGGTTAAGAATCTGAAATGGCAAGCTGTTATTTAATGCTACCTGATGAAAGAGAGAAGATATCTGAAACTATATTACAATAGGGAAGAACAAAGAAAGAGAGAGGAACCAAAAAAAAACAGAAACGTTTAGGAGGGAAGATGAGGAGTCGATGGAGATAGAGAGTTGGAAACGGGCAGGAAAAAAATAAATAAAACGTGCGGGACAAACGTGGAGTTGTGAGAGAGAAATAAAAATAGAGGTAGGGTTGAGGTGGAATTATGTAGGAGTAGAGAATTTGACGTGGTAGTATTTGGAGGTGCAAAAAATTTCTCTCTGGGCGGATTTTTTTTTTTCATATGGTAAAAGCAATATTTTGCCTTAATAATTCTTCATCATTTTTAGATATCTACCAAAATTTATTTGTTTCTTCAATATATTTGTTGAATCTATAATCCATTAGGAGTTAGACACCCAAAAAAATATAAACTAAAACTTCTTTTTAGTATAAAATCAAGGGACAAAAGTTTCATCAACATTCATGGGCTCCTTATCTATTGGCGTTTACATAAACCAATTCAATCCAAAAAAGAAAAAGAAAAACACAATCAATCATAAGAAGAAAAAAGTACATATTAAATCAACAATTCCATTAGGAGTTAGATACCCAAAAGAATATAAACTAAAACTTTTTTTAGTATTAACATAAAATAGTTCTCAATGTGTTCTACATGTGGCTCTCTCTCAATTGCTTGTTCCAATCTGCCTTTTTCATTCACGTTTTTTCCTGCTTGTTTTGAAATGAGATTTCCTTCGCCTTTTGAATCTTCAGTACGGGCCTTTAGCAGTTGCAAACCAAGATCGATAATACGAAAACAAAAATGAGAATCATAGAGGAGACAAATAAGTTTCTTTTAAGAATGCATTTGGCTATTCATCGACATTATCAAACGCCTACTCAACTATGCATAATAACACCCTATACTACCTACAAAAAAAAAAAAAAAACATTATGATGATAGGAACAAATCCACAAAGGCAATTGAACATGAAGCTTAGGAAACCACACAAAGGTGTTTAAATAGGAAATTGATTGAGGTGCAATCAATTGGGGAGATGAGGAAGTGAGGGAGATGAAGAGGTGAGGGAGTTCAAGAGGTGAGTTAGAAGAAGATGTGAGGAAGATGAAAAGCCTATGAAAAAGGAGAATTAAATAGAGGTAAATGTTAAAAGGTAAGAGTGAGAGAATTAATTAATTAGAGATATGAGTGAGGAGAAAGGGTGTGGGAATAGAAAATCTGATGTGGCATCTTTACGGAGAAAGTTAAAACTTCACCTATTAGCTTAGATAATAGATGACCATTAGAGAAAAAAGATGTTATTGTATTGATCACATCAATTTCAACAATAGACCAGTACTGTTTGTAGAATAGAGCAGACATATCATCTGGTCCCGGAGATTTATAAAATCTAAAACTAAAAACTACTGATTTGATTTCCCCATACTCTAGAATTCTACAGAGCCATTCATTATCCTCATCGGTGATGCACTGGGGGATAAGATTTTCTAGACCTGCAGGAAAGGAAGGTTGAGATGTTGTGTAGATGAATTTGAAGTGATCTATAAAACGGTCACCAATTGCTTCTATATTTGATATCCAGTTGCCTCTATATTTGATATCCAGTTGCCATGTTTATCTTTCAAAAAATCTATTGTATTTCTTCTACGCCTAATAATTGTGGTTAGGTGAAAGAATCTTGTATTCAGAGTAGAAGAAGTAAGTCATTGTATTCGAGATTTTTGTTTCCAAAGAATTTCTTCTTTGGCTAGCAACTCATTATAATTGGCTTTGAGATTTTCTTCTGCTACTAGATTAGATTCAGAAGGCTCTACTTTCTGAAGTTCAAACAACTCAGATTTGACTTGATTCACCTTGTAATGAATATTAGCAAAAGTTTCCTTGTTCCATTCTTTCAATTTCTTCTCGACTTCCTTTAATTTGGTGGAAAGTTTAAAAGGTTGGTTCCAAGCTAAAGAGATGACTTTATTACTTGTAGAATCTCTAGTTCAAGCTGCCTCAAACTTGAAAGGCTTGGAGTAGCTATTTAAATCACCTTGTGTAAGAAGGAGGATGGGGGCATGGTCGGATTTTATAATTGGGAAGTGCTTCACCTTTGCATTAGGGAAGAGAATCCTCCAATCTGTATTTGCCAGAGAGTCCCAAAAGGCAGGTTTTTGGGAATTATAAGGAGGGTCATATATACCAATGACCATCCAAGGCTTGTGAGGAGGGTCAAAAAATATTATAACACTAATCATGTTTACTAAAGCACATACCAAGTCAGCAATCACCCCTTGCTTCTAGCTGAGACTGATACCCCCTGCTTGGCCAATTGGATCAACACAAATGTTATTGGAGAAGCCCAAGCTATTCAAAATTAACTCTATGTTCCTCAATTTTAGTCTCAGATAAGAATAAACAATCAGGGTCTGAGTCCCTAATAACGCCCTTTAGAGCTCAAACTGCCAAGGAACGGGCGAGACCTCAAGAGTTCTAAGCTAGAATCCTCATGGCTGGGGTAGGGGCATGATGATGCCCGCCTCCTTGGCCATTTTGGATTTATTGAGGGAGTACTCTATTTGCATGAAGTGTGATTCGTTCCTGGTTCTTCTTTTCTGGAATGGCCCTTAACTCTTGCAAGCTTTTTCATACCAATCCTTTTGTTTTTCTTAGAGCAAGATGGAGGATCATTTGTATTATCCATAGAGAATATAAGAGAGCTACCTTGAGTTGGGTTAGGAGTGGATGGTATCTCAAGAGTAAAAGTGGGGGAAAGTGGGCTGAGGAGGTTTAGTTTTGTTTTTTTGCGGATATAAGTGTTTGTAGCTTAATGGGTTCTTTTAAGTGGGTTGGATTTTGGTGGTGAGAGAACTATTTATTGGGGTACTTTAGAGTTGGGGTTTGTTCAACTGGACCATTATTGAAAGTGATCCATGCAAGAAGGTGGGTTTTTAGGGAAAAGGATTCAGGCCCAGGTGAGTTTGTAATGGGTTGGTGGGCTTTAAAGGTGTTAGTGGTTGAATTAGATGGTTGGGATTGGACAAGAAGTTTGTTTGATAGTTCAATTTGGTCGTCAAATGTTCTATGGTCTCATGGACCCTCTAATAATGGTTTTGGATGCCATAATAATGATTAAAACTATTAATACATTAAAAAAAAAAAAAACTTGTCAACACTTGATTTTATGGTGAAATTATAGAGAAATGGATCAAAGAGGATAATTGCATGAAATTATAGAGAAATGATGAAATCACTAAGACCTTTCCTGTTGGATGATTTCTTGAATATGAAAATTGATGTATTATGATCATTATTTGTGCAAGATGTTATTATCAATATCATATATTGGCATAAACCCCAAATTAGGATGAATGAGATGACAAAGAGAAGAGGGAGAGGAAATACCATGGTTTTTAAATTTCAATTTTTTTTCTTAGTTGGTATGTCACGTAAACATTTATTATAATTTTAATAAAATCGTTTTCCACTACTTAATACTAAAGCACTAAAATAACACAAAGATAAATGGTTTATGACCAAATTCACACGTTTAAAACGTTGATGATCATTTTGTCGCGAAAAGTATAGAGGAACGAAATGGTAATTAAAGCTATTATTTTTCTCGTTGTAATGAAATGGGTTTTGATAAATTTGTTGTGTCTGAGTCTCTGAGACTAGTCTAGTCCACCTTTTATGCTTTCTTTCTTACTTTTCGCATCTTACGGTCTCCAGTCAAAGTCTTTCTCAGTCTCACTTCTCATCACAAACTGATCTGATCCGTGCTGTTGAGGAGGGGCTTCTTTGGTGCGTCTACCAACCGGTGCCGCCCTTGATATTCAGAGCTTGGGTTCGATATTTGAAGCATCCACACTCGCCGGTAATTTTGTTTCTTAAAACAATTTGGGCCTGAGAAATTAGGGGGATTTTTCTTTTACATTGTCTCCTTTGTGGGTTTTATTTTTATTGACCACATCATTGCTTTGCTGGTTTATTAGCATGGAAACATGTTTCTAAGTGCATGGGTTAATTGTCATTGTGAAAGCTTGTTTCTTAAACGTGACAGTCACAGTATGTTCATATTCAGGGCCGGAGGAGGGCCTTGGCTTTTGGAGAATTATTATTATAGAAACTATTCATATGATAGATTATTTTTTGGATTTAATTTTTTATATATATTTATCTTGACTCTCCAAAAAAAAAAAAATCTTGGCTTCGCTACTGTTCATATTCAGGCATCTTTTTGTTTTTGTTCAGGTAGCCATGTCTGCATCTGTATCTGTGGATCCCTCTAAGTGTAAAGAAATCTTGACCATTGAGAACATCATCGCCAATTTATCCACATTGCTTGCTCGTCTCTCTATCCCCCAATCCAGCAGCATTACCAATGAATTTGAGTTGTTACGAAGAGATTTCAATCTAATTGAAAAATCTTTCAGAACACTAGATAAATTTGAAGACTATGCGCATAAACCAATCAAGATCCTGGAAAGCAGCCTTGATGACATCTCCAAGGTAGTTAGAGAAGCTCCTCCTAATGATTCGTCCATAGTGGATAAAGTTAAACCCAAGCTTATAGCACTCAGGAAAGACGCCATGAAGTTGAAAATGAAGTTTCCATTGTGGCTACAAAAATGGTCTTCTACAAGTTCTGATTTTCATCGAGATTCAAGCCCACTGAATGGGTCCAATACCGATAGTGAGGTTGCTGACCTACTTGTGAGTAAGTTTCTAAGTAGCTCGTTTTGCAGTGAATTTCAGGAAGTTTTTAAGGACCTTGATATCAGGTTAAAGCTTTGCTGCTTGTCTTTTGCTGTACTTCCCGCAAATGTGGTAGTGAAGAGGAGGCTTCTGATTAATATGTGGGTCGGAGAGGGTTTTGTGGATCCTCCGGCTGACAATATTGCTGATGAGATTCTTACAAAACTTGAGGCGAAGGGCTTTATTGATCCAGTTAAGGAAAGCCACAAACTGTTTAAGATGCAGCCTTATCTGCACCATCTGGTTATTAAGCTTGCCGAGGAGGCTCAGCTCCTTGATTATGATTCTAATGGGAATCCAACCATAAAATCTTCGCTGTGTAACAGGGCATGTTTAGTGAAGGCTGAAGAAGGAACTTCAGAGCAAGAATTAGCTCCTAATTTAGATAATCTGGAAGACCTGCATACTATATTCAATGTTAATGAGCCTTTTCCTGATCTCAGATTTGAGTGCTCTGCAAAGAAGGTAAAACTCAACATTGTGGAGTGGTTTTCAAAGATGAAGAATCTCAATGTTCTTTATTTGGGAAGGTGGCAAAGCCCAGATCAGCATCACATTGAAGAGCAAAGCTCCGATAAGCCTGACGTTGTGAGGCTAACGTCACATAAGAATCACATTGAAGTCGAAAGCACTGAGTTCTTAAAAGGGTTGAAGAATATGAAATGTTTAAGGCTTTTAAGCCTACAAGGAATTTCTAGAATTGATGAGCTTCCCAATTCCATAGGCAAGCTAACAAATTTGAGGATTTTAGACCTCAAAGCCTGTCATAATCTGGAGGCACTTCCAGATGGGATAGCCTCACTCAAGAAGCTGTTATACTTAGATATTTCCGGATGTTACTTGCTAGATGACATGCCCAAGGGTCTGGCCTCTCTCTCAGAACTCCGTGTCCTTAAGGGATTTTTAACTGGTAATTTGGATAGCAAAAACTCATGTACTCTTGAAGATTTGGTGGGATTGAAGAATCTGAGCAAGTTCAGCATCAATACAAGGAGCACGGATTTCCCGACAAAGGAAGAGCTAAAGGCTCTAGGAAAGTTGGAGGCGCTACGGAAGCTAGCAATAGTTTGGGGTGTCAAGAAGCAAGAAAATGATGTCCCAACTTCAGAGGGTGCCGTGAACTCAGTTAACAGTGGAGCAGCAAATCCTACAGGAGCACCAAGCGGAGTGAAGAGCGAATCAATAAATAGGAGAGATGGGCTTCCTACGGAACTGGAGAAACTCGAACTTCAGTGCCTTCCTCACACAGGGGTACCTGATTGGCTGATACCCGGAAGACTGGGGAGCCTAAAGAAACTTTACATCAGAGGAGGAAAACTCAATAATTTAAGCAATGATGGGTGGAAAGTTGAGATTTTACGTTTGAAGTACTTAAATGAATTTAATATGAATTGGAATGAACTGCAGACATCATTCCCTGAGTTGCGTTTGTTGGAGAAAGTCAACTGCAATATCACTTCTTGTCCATGCGATGAGGAGTTCGATGAATTTGGAGTGTGGCGGAAGCGTTGAGCAATGTCAGTAATACATTATGAATTCACCTGGTTTTTTCTCTTTCAATAATTGACAGTATCAAAATATTCTATGTTTGTGGTTAATTCTCTTTCAGTTTATTCCTGCACAATCATGTCTGTATCTTAATGGATTTTAATGAACTATTATTTTCTTGCATAGCCTTCTTTACCCTATCTAGAATGAGCCATTCAGTTTGGCTGCATCGGACATGTGAGACAATCTTTTCAAGTTAATTGCACTATTCAGAGCACTGAGCATAGTTTTTCCCCCACATTTTATGGCACTAAAAAATTCAGAAGACTAAGGAAATGGTGTCGGACAAAAGAGCCATTCTGGCTTTAAGTTCAAGAAGCACAACAGAAGGCATTTAAAATGCTTCCACAACTCCATTGGTAGTTAGTCAGTTCATCATCTTTTTGAGATCAGTCAAGTGACTAAAGTATGGTTGATGATCCGTTAGATTGGCAGCCAGCACAAAACCTATTGTCCAGTGCTTAACAGTTCAATAAAGTGTAATGACCCCATCTATATGTTTATGAACCGAATAGTGTAATGAAGTCGAGCAGTCTTTCTATTTGCACACAAGCTGCAGCACGCTTGTCTCTCATCTGAAAGTCATCTGATTTCTAACTCTAAATTAGGTTATATGGATTTGATGCTATATACGTCTTAGTCCAATACGTGTTCCTGAGAAGAAAGATGTATTGGACTAATTTGGAAAGCACCGTAATCTCTTTTCTGTTTGCTGACTATAATATTTCAATTGGTGAACAATCTCTCAGACTCTCACATGATTTTCATCTAAAGTAATCCAAACAGCTTTTTCAGTTATTGAATTCTGTTTCATTGATCCTTTAATCCAACATGTGCCTCATTTTAGCATTGGCACATATTAGTACTATCCCTTGATTGACAAAGTGTAACATATGGAGTTTAAGAAAGATCTTAACATGCCATCAATGAACTCTAACTCAAATCTCTTTGTTTTTATAAACAACACCTTATAGTGTAACAACCAAGCAACTTTAGATATGGCTGTTAATTCAGTTTTTCATGAACGCACAAAAAGCACATTGAGATTGGTGACCATATTATTTGAGAAACATTAAAGGAATTTGTTGTGAATTACTTACTTAAAAATTATCAATTATTTACATTCTGTTATATATACTAGTTGATGTCCCGCGCTATGTGTAGTGCCTTTTGAAATATTAATTTCCACGATAAAAGCATGTGCATTTACAACATATAGAAACACTTATACAAAGTAATACCCACATCAAGAACACCATGAGATCAATCTATATCCAAAATTTCAAAAGACTATAAAAAGAATAATTGACCCCAGAAGCTAAATATAATTTCAATATAAATTTCCAGGATAAAAGCATGTGCATTTACAACATATAGAAATACTTATACAAAGTAATACCCACATCAAGAACAGCATGATATCAATCTATATCCAAAATTGCAAAAGACTACCAAAAGAATAATTGATCCCAGAAGTGAGAAATATATAAACACAAAATTAGCAACTAAATATTTCAAAACGAAATAATAATAATAATAATTTTTTTTTTTGGCATTTAACAACAACCAACAGTTTAGTATATCTACCAACAAACAACTTATATATTTCTTTTTGAAGGGAGGAAATCAACAAATATGGGACATTTTACAAAATATATATATATAAATAAAAGTTTAATATCATTTACGTATCTCTCTCAAAAAAGAACCGAAAACAAATTATGGAGAATACTACCATGTAAAGTCAAATAATGTTTTAACGTGTATTTATTTCAATGAAATGTAATTGAGTACATTGGTGGAGTTAACTACAAATACATGCAGCAGTATTTGAGTATAACACAACTATTTTGATAATCTTTATAGAAAATCCACGAACATAATCATGATAGCAATTTCAACTTTCTTTTATTTTTGATTTCTTTCAAGTCAGCCAAATAGTAATTTATTTATTTTTATTATATAAATTTATATCATATAGATTTACATAAAAAATATAAATAAATATGAGGAGGATTAGGTGGAAGGAGTATTTAAGTATTGAAGTGAGATGGGACACTTGTCATTTATAGATAAACATTGATAAAAGAAATTATGAAAAAAAAAAATAAAAATCTCTATATAGATATATATATTATAGATAAACATGGAAAGAAGAAATTAAGAAAAAAAATCTCTATATAGATTATATATTATAGATAAACATGGAAAAAAAATTAAGAAAATATTAAAAGAAAAAATCTCACCACATGTCAAAACATAAAAATGCAAAATGGTTGAAACTCAGTTGAAGGTCTCTGCTTTTTATATATAATAACTAGTAGTAAACCTGTGTCATGCACAGAAAAATTACTTAAAATGAAATCTAAAAAATTATTGGTTTAAATATGATTTTCAAAAAAGTTATTGGTCTAAATATGATTTAAAAAAAAATTACTTAAAATAAAATCTAAAAAATTATTGATCTTAAATATGATTTTTTTTTTGTTTTTATATTTTTCTAAATATGAAAATTGATAATTATTAAAAGATATTTATTATTATTGTGTTTATATATAAAATATATTATAGTATTAGATATTTATTATGATTGTGTTTATATATATGGAAACAATATATTATTTCTATTAAATAAAATATAATATGTCAAGATTCTAATTAATATTAAATTTAAATTCAATTAAAGTATATATATTAAAATGGTATAAAATTATTAGATCAGCTTATGTAGTGCAATATTATGAGATCAACCAAAAGTAAAAAAAAATTTAATTTTATATTATAGTATAGATATTGATTAATTATAGATATATTATAAATGGTATAGATTTAGAGATCAGTATAATAAATAATCCTATAAATTCTAGAGATTCTTAATCTCTACGTGAATGGACCACACTTAGAGCACTCACAGTAGAATTAACATTTGGCTGAAAACAGCCAAATTTGAGGAGAAGGTGCGCAAAACTGCCTGCACCAGACTCCCCAATTGACCGAAAACATGCAATTGATGAACAGTAACTCGCCCAAAATTGAGGAGTTACTGTTCATCATCCGGGGGAATAAAAAAGGCTTTTTTTTAGTGTAGTAGTGCTTTTTTCTAGTGTAGTATTTTGGGAGTTGTGAAAAAAAAATATAAAATAATAAAGATATATTAAAAAATGGAATAATAAAGTTAAAATAAGGAGTCTAGTGTAGTAGTGTTTTAGCTAAATGGACAAAAGTGGGTTTTTTAGAACCCAATTGGCAAAAATTTTAAGAAGGCTAGTGTGAGTGCTCTTAGAGCATTCGCACAAGACTCAACAATTGGCCAAAAACAACATAAAATAGGGAGTAGGCAGCAAAAGCTGAGGCCATCAGCCTCCCTATACCATTGAAAATAGGCAATTGATGAACAGTGGCTCCCTCAAACGAGGGAGTCACTGTTTATCATTTGGGGGAATAAAAAAGACTTTTTTTTTAGTGTAATAGTGCCTTTTTTGTAGTATAATATTTCGGGAGTTGTGAAAAAAAAAATAATAAAGATATATAAAAAAATAAAATAGTAAAGTTAAAATAGAGAGTATAGTGTAATAATACTTTAGTTATTTGAATAAAAATAGATTTTTTAAAACCCATTTGAGAAAAAATTATAAAGAGTCTTATTCGAATGCTCTTATCACTGGCAGCTGTCCCATTATATTTTTTAACGTTGGAAATACTTGGAATGTGTAAGCTTTGCAAGCCGTTGTCTCCTTAGAATCCAACTTGGCTCCAGTGCGTTGCAGCTGGATCCACTCCCGTCTCATTGATAGGACTCGCCTCAATAATATCATTTACAGTAGGGAAAAAAAGAAGAAGTTATTGTCGGTGGGTTGGGGGCCAATGCATGTGAACTGATAATGATGGGCACTGCCTTTTGAAATATTAATTTCCAAGATAAAAGCGTGTGCATTTACAACATTTAAAAACATTTATAAAAAGTAATACCCACATCAAGAACACCATGAGATCAATCTATATCAAAATTTTAAAAGATTACAAAAAGAATAATTAACCCCAGAAGCTAAATATAATTTCAATATAAATTTTCAGAATAAAAGCATGTGCATTTACAACATATAGAAATACTTATACAAAGTAATACCCACATCAAGAACAGCATGATATCAATCTATATCCAAAATTGCAAAAGACTACCAAGAATAATTGATCCCAGAAGTGAGAAATATATAAACACAAAATTAGCAACTAAATATTTCAAAACCAAATAATAAAATTTTTTTTTTGGCATTTAACAACAACCAACAGTTTAGTATATCTACCAACAAACAACTTATATATTTCTTTTTGAAGGGAGGAAATCAATAAATATGGGACATTTTACAAAAAAAAAAAATATATATATATATATATATATATATATATATATATATATTGATGATGTGTAAAATCAGCACGGTCGTCCTTCGGATGCTTTCTCTGATGGAAGACCTGAAACAAGGAACAAACAATGACGACGGTAGGAAAACACCGGTCAGGTGCCGGCCAAATTTCCTCCGATGCCTTTGTCAGAGGTTTGGTGGAGAAGGGTTAACAAGTAAGTAGAAGTGTTTTGGCTAATAGTGTGCGTACCTTGTGCATTTCTGTCTGGTGGTTTATATAGATGACCCAGAAAATAGCCGTTGAGTCCCTCTTAACTTCTCTCTTTACTGGATTTAAATGAGGGCTATTATGAAGGCGGTTACAATATCTCGGGGATACTGTCATTAATGGGTAATTGAGTTCATTTACTTCGTTGTTTGTAACGGTGACCATAAGTGAGCCGTTTAGTACTTGTATGGGGGTTTGTGTGGACAGAATAAGGACCTTAGAGTCGTCCTTGCGCTTGTTCATCTTGGTGGACGATGGATTTGGACGATCGTCCCTTCGTGCCTTTGATGTTTCGGGTGGAGGCCTTTGACGACGTCCCGTGTAACGTCGTGTTTCTGTCTACGACGATCGTTTACGTTCGTCATTCCCGTGGTGTGGTTACTGTCGTCCGTCTTTTGGGTGATGAACCCATCAGATGCCCCCTATTCCGTCGTGGGTCATTTTTGGGCGACGGACGGGATACGCTTATTAGGTTTTCCTTTTGGGCGCGAGTATCTTTCTCGGGAAGGCGCGCAGCCGTATTCAATCTTGAGTATTAAATGGTGAAATGGCCGAGTGACTTCACCTTTGACACGTGTCACTCATTCATTGGGCACGTCTTGCGAAGCGACGGTTCGCTTCGTATGCTCGAATTTTCTTGGCTATTTAAATTCGAACGAGGTTTCCATTTTCCCTCTTTACTTTCCTGCTCCTACTCCGAAGTGACTCCCTCTGGTTTTCCCTTTCTCCGGTGAGTCTTCCTTCTTTCCTTTTCCGATTTGGACCTTAAGCCTGGATCCTTTGCATTTTTCGCTAAAGAGGTTTTTTGTGGGAGTGTGTCGCGAGGCTGAGAGTGGGGGTAGAGTACTTGATCTTGGTGATCTTGTTTCTCCGGATAACGTGCTCCGCGGGTTATCGGAGGAGCTTTTCGATTTCGTGTTTCCGGCGCTAGACACGTGGAAGGTGGTCAGAGGTTTAATGGCGACGGAGAGAGGTAGTTGGTCCTCGGTTCATTCCGAGGACCTCCCTGAGGGACTCTCCGATAGGGGGGAGGATTCTCACTCGACGGAGGATACTCCGTCAGTCTCTGGGTCGTCAAGGGCTGTGGGCCCTGACGACTCTTGGATTGCTAGGTCCTACCTATCCAAGGTAGTGGACGTCGAGGGTTTAGATAAGCTTAGGAGTAGATACCAGATCCCTGAGGACGTCATCCTTAGGATCCCCGAGTCGGACGAGGTTTCTTGCTCGTCCAGATTCGGCGACGTGGCGTTTTATGAGGCCGACTTCAATGCCGGCGTGAGGTTTCCCATGCAGCCCCTGATGAGGGAGTTGTTGGATCGTCTTAACCTCGCGCCGGGTCAGTTGGCCCCAAATGCTTGGAGGACGGTGGTTGGGTCTATGGTGATGTGAAAGGTATTAAGCGAGGGGAAGGACGACCTTACCCTAGACGAGCTGTTATTTTGCTATAAGCCGTGTCAAATACCGGCTTCTCCTGGATTCTGGTCTTTAAACATGCGGCAGCGGGGCCTAAAGTTGATAGTGGGGACCCCATCGTCTAACAGAGAATGGAAAGACAACTACGTCTTTGTCTGCGGAGACAATTGGGAGGGTCTCCAGTGTGAGAAGGACGACAACTTTATCCCCGTTCGTCGAGAGTGGGGCGTGCCTTCGTCCTCTGGTGTGTGTGTGTTTATTTGCATGATTTGAATTTTGGTAATCTGTTTTGTTTTCTGACGTCTTTGTTACCCAAATATCAACCTAAGAGGGGGGGTGATTTAGGTTGAGGCAAACTTTTTCGATTTAAATGCGGAATTAAAAACTATTTTCAATTAGCAAAAACAAATTTAAGAACACAATTCAATTGCAATAAGATATGATAGAAAATCAAACACAAGCATATATAAGCAATTGAATAAGTAAGAGATAGAGATAGAGAAAATCAAACACAGTGATTGTTATCGAGGTTCGGCTTCCCCGCCTACATCCCCGCCTCAAGATCACTTCTCGAGGATTCCCAAATTCACTAATTTGACAATCTTCTTTCGGGTGAAGATCAAGACCGTTACAAATCTTCTTTACACAGTGAAGAGTAACCACCGAGTGAAAAATCCTTTTCACTCTTAAGATTTATACCAAGACCCACAAATCTTCCTTACAAGGTGAAGAGTAACCACCCAGTGAAAAATCCTTTTCACTACTTAGGATTTATACCAAAACCCTAACAAAAACACTCAATGGTTTCAACAAAGTATTTGTTGTACAAGATAAGGCTCTCTCAAAGAGTAATTGTACACAATATGCTCACTCTAATAGTATATCAAGGATTTGATCAATATGGCTCAAAAAGTGTTTAGAGAAATTTTCAATCAAGGATTTTGAATGATATGAAAATATAAGCTTGAGAAGGATGGATTGATGTATAAGATGTTATCTTTTCTATCTTTGATTTCTCTTGTATGCTTGATCTTTAGAAATGAAGAAAGGGTAGTATTTATAGCCATCATGTTGTCTTGCATTCTTCTTGATTTTCAATCAATCAATTTGTTTTCTTTGAAAACTTTTCTTCTTAAGATTTTTCAACCATAATTGATATGGTTGTCTTGCATGTGAATTTCAATCAATTAAGTTTGTCTTTGAAGACTTTAAGAGATTTTTCAATTGATATTGTTGTCTTATATTTGAATTTCAACCATTCAAGTTGTCTTTGAAGACTTTAAGAGATTTTTCAATTGATATGGTTGTCTTATATTTGAATTTCAACCAATCAAATTTGTCTTTGAAGACTTTAAGAGATTTTTCAATTGATATGGTTGTCTTATATTTGAATTTCAACCAATCAAATTTGTCTTTGAAGACTTTAAGAGATTTTTCAATTGATATGGTTGTCTTATATTTGAATTTCAACCAATCAAATTTGTCTTTGAAGACTTTAAGAGATTTTTCAATTGATATGGTTGTCTTATATTTGAATTTCAACCAATCAAGTTGTCTTTGAAAACTTTAAGAGATTTTTCAATTGATATGGTTGTCTTATATTTGAATTTCAACCAATCAAGTTGTCTTTGAAAACTTTAAGAGATTTTTCAATTGATATGGTTGTCTTATATTTGAATTTCAACCAATCAAGTTGTCTTTGAAAACTTTAAGAGATTTTTCAATTGATATGGTTGTCTTATATTTGAATTTCAACCAATCAAGTTGTCTTTGAAAACTTTAAGAGATTTTTCAATTGAATGGTTTTAAAATTGAGCCTTAAAGATCAAATCTTAATAAACTTTACAAAACCTAACTCTTACTTCTCATATGTCTCGGATCATTGTCTTTGAGCTTGATTTCTTTGTCTTGAGTCTTGATGACTTTGATCTTCAATGAATTTGCAACTTGTCAACTTTGTATTTGCTTGATATTTGAATTGGCCATCTTGGTCCAATTAAATCAATAGTCAAAATTAAGCTTTAAAACATAAATCATTAGTTCATATGAAAATATCATTAATGAACAACTTAAAATCATGGTTATCATCAAAACTACATGAATGTCCTTGGATTAATTAGCCAATTAATAATTATTGAAACCTTGAGGCTAACAGTCTTCTTTTGTTTGGCAGCACTTAGACGACCGAAGCTAGACGAGGACGGCCATAACAGGGTACTCCGGGCGTTGCACCACACCCAGCACCATTACAAGCATTTCATACGACCCGAGCTTCTAGCTCTGTACTCGTTCGGGCCTGAACCGAGTGAAGCCGTCCTGTCGTTGCAAGAGATCAATCAGAAGAGTAAATACCTTTACATAGCATGTTGTTTGTAGCGTCCGTCAGACGACGTTTTATCTGACGATGCTTTAATTTTGTCTTGTAGGGATGGCGACCGCTAAGCTCAACCGCGAAAAGCTTAAGAAGATGATGATGACCCAACAGGAGGAGGCCCCGTTGGTCATTGGGAAGAAGAGGAAGGCTGATACGTCGTCCAAGAAGGCGACAGAAGAGAGAACTCTTCCCCCTCCTCCTTCTGTACAAAAGCCGTCCATTCCAGAGCCCGTGCCTACATCGTCGGTTGAGGTGGTTGACATCACTGCTGAACCGTCGTCTAGCAGGCCCGTGGAAAAGGTGCCGACGCTTCCTCGCGATGCTTCGTTGGCCTGTCGTCGCGCCAAGTCCGTAGTGACGAAGGACGATGTTGATGAATATGAGAAAGTCAACACCGACGTCGTCAAGGTGGCCGGCGTTCATTCCCTTATGAAGGTACGTCCTTCTTTTTTTTTTTTTTAATCTAATTGTTTTCATGCACAGGGCCTGACGGAGCTTACAGTGATTGCCAATCGCTGCATCCAATGGGAAGAGGCGTTACTGAAGCAGAAGATCAAAATGTCAGAGGCTGCCCAATCCAATCAACGGCTTACGGCACTCGTCAATGAACTGACTCTTGATAGAGACAGGGTTGTGGGCGAGATGTCGACGCTTAAGGTGGACATGGCGAAGAAGGACGAGGACCTGAAGAAGGCTTTGGACGGGGCCAGGAAGTCTGAAGAGCAAGTTAAGACGTTGACTTCGCAGTTGGAGAGGGCAAGGGTCTCTGCTGTGGAGGAGTTTAAGTCGTCAGAGGCTTATGACGACGTCAACACCAAATACTTCCTCTCTGGCTTTAACTTCCTAAAGAAGCAAGCGAAAGAGAAGTTTCCGCAGCTTGATTGTGATGCTTTTCAACCCTTCGATGATGACGAGTCCACGATGCCTGCTGACGAAGGAAACGTAGAGGCACCGACTAATGATCCACAGATGGACAATGATGCCACCTCTTAATTTATGATATTTGTAACCTCTTCAGATACATTGTTTTTGGTAGGGCCTGTTTTTTTAGGCTTTCAATGTTGAAACAATGTGGTGATGCTATAATGCCCGTTTTTTAGGCTTGCTAGTTTTTTGAACAGTGTTTTGGATAAGTCTGCTTTTTAATATATATCACTACTGTTTTTGATGGCATTTGTATGCGAATACTTGTTTTACCTGTTTTTCACCATGTTATTATGGTCGTCTATTTGAATGTCTCGTTGATGGGTATGACTGTTTGTTATGTATACATGCATTGATGACTGGTACTCGTTTTTCCGTTGGAGTGTCTAAGGTCGTCCTGTGGATGTGTAGGGATTGAGATACTTGTTTTGCTCAGGTGTCTAATTTCGTCCATGCATAAGCTTTTGTACATATGCATGGGGGTTGAGACTTGTTATTTTGTTTTGCTCTAGTGTCTAATTTCGTACATGCATAAGTTTTTGTACCTATGCATGGGGGTTGTGACACTGGTAGTTTTATCCAAGCGATTAATGTTAATTTGTAGACCTTACACTAAGTGTATAGAGTCGTCCTATTCATGTGCGTTTGTGCCCATGCACAGGGACTGTAGTACTTGTTATTTTGTTCAGGTGTTTAGAGTCGTCCCTGTATGTGCGTTTGTACACATGCTCAGGGACTGTGACACTTGTTGTTTTGTTCAAGTGTTTAGAGTCGTCCATGCATGTGCGTTTGTACACATGCTCAGGGACTGTGACACTTGTTGTTTTGTTCAAGTGTTCAGAGTCGTCCATGCATGTGCGTTTGTACACATGCTCAGGGACTGTGACACTTGTTGTTTTGTTCAAGTGTTCAGAGTCGTCCATGCATGTGCGTTTGTACACATGCTCAGGGACTGTGACACTTGTTGTTTTGTTCAAGTGTTCAGAGTCGTCCATGCATGTGCGTTTGTACACATGCTCAGGGACTGTGACACTTGTTGTTTTGTTCAAGTGTTCAGAGTCGTCCATGCATGTGCGTTTGTACACATGCTCAGGGACTGTGACACTTGTTGTTTTGTTCAAGTGTTTAGAGTCGTCCATGCATGTGCGTTTGTACACATGCTCAGGGACTGTGACACTTGTTGTTTTGTTCAAGTGTTCAGAGTCGTCCATGCATGTGCGTTTGTACACATGCTCAGGGACTGTGACACTTGTTGTTTTGTTCAAGTGTTTAGAGTCGTCCTTACGCTTGTTGTTTTATTCAAGCGGTTAAGGTTGTTATGTGGACCTTTGGCTTGTTGTTTTATTCAAGTGCTTAAGGTCGTCCTTATGCTTGTTGTTTTATTCAAGCAGTTAAGGTTGTTTGAATGGACCTTTGGCTTGTTGTTTTGTTCAAGCGCTTAAGGTCGTCCTTATGCTTGTTGTTTTATTCAAGCGGTTAAGGTTGTTATGTGGACCTTTGGCTTGTTGTTTTGTTCAAGCGCTTAAGGTCGTCCTTATGCTTGTTGTTTTATTCAAGCGGTTAAGGTTGTTATGCGGACCTTTGGCTTGTTGTTTTGTTCAAGCGCTTAAGGTCGTCCTTATGCTTGTTGTTTTATTCAAGCAGTTAAGGTTGTTATGTGGACCTTTGGCTTGTTGTTTTGTTCAAGCGCTTAAGGTCGTCCTTATGCTTGTTGTTTTATTCAAGCAGTTAAGGTTGTTTGAGTCTTGGGGAAGTAGAGACGGAGTCATGATGCTTGGATGACTTTGTATTCCGCTAGTTTATTTTGAAAACAGATACACTGGAGATCGAATCATATGAGCAAAAAAGCAAAAAAGAATACATATGAATGTTGTTGTCTTACTGGTAATATTTCTTTAGGTGCTCGGCGTTCCAGGGGTGAGGTAGTGCGTCCCCGTCTAACTTCTCCAGGTGGTAGGTGCCTCTTCTGTGGAACTTGACGACCCTGTATGGTCCTTCCCATGTGGGTCCCAGTTTTCCCTGTGTTGGGTCCTTTGTTGCGAGGGTCACTTTTCTCAGCACTAAGTCTCCAACTTTGAATTCTCTGTGCTTCACTCGTCTATCGTAGTAGCGGGCCATCCTCTGTTGGTAGACCCTGGTTCTGGCTTCAGCTTGATCCCGAACTTCGTCCACCAGATCTAGGTTTGATCGTAGTTGAGCATCGTTGCTTACCTCGTCATAGTTGTTCGTCCTCCATGTAGTGAGGCCGACTTCTACGGGTATGACGGCTTCGGTGCCATACGTCAGTCGAAAGGGGGTTTCTCCTGTGGGAGTTCTTGCTGTTGTCCTGTATGCCCACAAGATATTTGGGAGTTCTTCAGGCCATAGTCCCTTTGCCCCCTCAAGTCGAGTCTTGATCATCTTGAGCAAGGATCGATTTGTAACTTCCACCTGTCCGTTGGCCTGTGGGTGACCAGGGGACGAATAGTGGTTGTGTATGCCAAGCTCTTCACAAAATTCTCGGAAAGGCGAGTTGTCGAACTGTCGTCCGTTGTCCGATATAAAGGCTCTGGGTATCCCAAATCTGCATATGATTGCCTTCCATACGAATCCTCTTATGTTCTTCTCTGTGATTGTAGCAAGTGGTTCAGCCTCTACCCACTTTGTGAAGTAGTCTATTCCCACTACTAGGAATTTTAGCTGTCTTCGTCCGACAGGGAGGGGTCCCATGATGTCCAGTCCCCATTGGGCGAACGGCCAAGGTGCTGTCATTGGGGTTAGTGTCTCCGGTGGAGAGTGGATGAGGTTTCCGAATCTTTGGCACTTGTCGCATGCACGAACATAGGAGACCACGTCCTTCTGCATCGTCGGCCAATAGTACCCAGCTCGGATGAGTTTGTGCACTAAGGAACGTGCACCTGAATGATTGCCGCAAATCCCTTCGTGTACCTCTCTCATCACGTAGTCGGCCTCTACCTTATCTAGACAACGTAAATATGGTAGTGAGAAGCCTCTTTTGTATAAAATGCCTTGTATCAGGACAAACCTCATGCACCGGACTTTCAGCTTTCTAGCCTCAACTGGGTCTGAAGGGAGTGTTTCGTCTTCTAGGTAGTTGATGATGGGTGTCATCCAGGAGTTACTGATGTTGATGGGGCTTAGTTCTTCTTCCAGGTGGCTTGGCGAGTGTTGGACTTCGATGTACTGGTCTGTTGCTTCGTCAGAGGAGGCTAGCTTTGCCAAGGCATCGGCCTCTGTATTCTGTTCACGAGGCACTTGGATGAGCATGACTTCATCGAACCATTCTATGGCATTCCTGACGAGCTTGAGATATTTTGCCATTTTGTCTTCTCTCGCTTCATACTCACCGTTGACCTGTCCTACTATCAATTGTGAGTCGCTTCGGATCTTAAGTCTGCTTGCCCCCAGTTCTTTAGCTATACGCAGGCTGGTTAACAGGGCCTCGTACTCTGCTTCGTTGTTCGTGGTGGGATATTGGAGTCGGGTGGAGTGTTTGAGTAGATGCCCTTCGGGTGTCCTGAAGACTATCCCAACACCTCCTGCCCCCTTGACGGACGACCCATCAATTTCAACTTCCCATTCTTCGTCCGGTTTCTGTTCTGATGGTTCGTCCTCGGTTACTGTGAACTCAGCTATGAAGTCAGCTAAGGCTTGTGCCTTGATGGCCTGTCTTGGGTGGTACTCAATGTCGAACTTGCTCAATTCGACAGCCCATTGAATCAGTCGTCCAGCTGCGTTTGGCTTATTCATCGCCTTACGGAGGGGATGGTTCGTAAGGACGATGATTTTGTGAGACTGGAAGTATGGTCGAAGTTTCCTGGCAGCGATTACAAGAGCTAGTGCCAGTTTCTCCATTGCTGGATACCTTTTCTCAGCTCCTTGGAAAGCTTTACTGGTGTAGTACACTGGTAGTTGGGTGCCCCCGTCTTCCCTGATGAGGGCTGAGCTGACAGCTGTCGGGGAGACTGCCAGGTACGAGGAGAGGGCTTCGCCTTGTTGGGAAGGGCTCAGCAATGGTGGGGACGTCAGGTACCTCTTGAGCTCTTGGAAGGATTTCTGGCACTCGTCCGTCCAAACGAATGCTTTTCTCAGCGTCTTGAAGAAGGGGAGGCACTTGTCGGTAGCTCGTGAGACGAAGCGGTTGAGCGCAGCCACTCTTCCCGTAAGGCTTTGTACCTCTTTCGTCGTCCTTGGAGGTGTCATTTCCAGCACTGCTTTTATCTTGTCTGGGTTGGCCTCTATTCCTCTCTGGGAGACCATGAACCCTAGAAATTTTCCGGACGAGACTCCGAATACACATTTATTCGGGTTGAGCTTCATGCGATATCGGCGGAGGGTTTCGAATGTCTCTTTCAGATCCTCCAAGTGTTTTCTCTCGTCTTTCGTCTTCACCAGCATATCGTCGACATACACCTCTACGTTTCGTCCGATCTGGTGGTGGAACATCTTGTTCATTAGTCGCTGGTAAGTGGCTCCAGCGTTCTTCAATCCGAACGGCATGACTTTGTAGCAGAAGAGTCCTTTGCTTGTGATAAAGGAAGTCTTCTCTTGGTCAGTGTCGTCCATCATGATCTGATTGTACCCTGAGAAGGCGTCCATGAAGGTTAGCAATCGGTGTCCTGCGGTTGAATCTACAAGCTGATCGATTCGAGGCAGGGGGAAGCTATCTTTTGGACAGGCCTTGTTGAGGTCTGTGAAGTCTACGCACATTCTCCATTTGCCGTTGGCCTTTTTCACCATGACGACATTGGCTAGCCAGTCAGGGTAGAAAACTTCTCTGATGAACCCAGCCGTCAGAAGCTTCTCTACTTCGTCAGAGATTGCCTGGTTTCTATCAGGGGCGAACACTCGTCTCTTCTGCTTAATGGGCCGAATGGACGGGTCTACGTTCAGCCTGTGGCAGATTGTTGCTGGGTCAATGCCAGGCATGTCGTCGTGCGTCCAGGCAAAGACGTCCAGATTACTCTTAAGGAAACTGATCAGGGCTTCCCTCATCGTCCTGTCCATCTTCGTCCCAATGCTGGTGGTTTTGCTTGGTTCGTCGTCGTCCAACGCTATCACCTCCAACTTTTCCGTGGGTTCGACGAGCTTGTGTCCCTCGTCAATCTTCATTGTCTGATGTGTTGCCTCTAGACCTAGGGATGCGAAACAGCACTCTCTCGCTGTTGCCTGGTCTCCTTTGAGTTCTCCTATTCCATGTTCCGTGGGGAATCGGACGAGGAGATGGTAGGTCGAAGTGACTGCCCGAAGCTTGTTGAGGGTCGGACGACGGATTATGACGTTGTAGGCCGAGGGGCAGTCTACCACAAGGAACTCTACCGAGGTTCTCACTTGTTTCGGGTACGTGCCTGCTTCGATAATGAGGGAAACTACTCCCAAGGGCTTAACTTTGTCACCCGTGAATCCCACTAGGGGAATGTCAATAGGCTTCAACTGCTCCTTGTCTATCTTCATCTGCTGATATGCTGGGAGGTATATGATGTCGGCAGAACTCCCGTTATCGATAAGCACTCGTCTGGTGAGAAATCCTGCGATGGTTAATGTGACGACAAGTGCGTCGTCATGTGGGTGGTGGATGCTTCTTGCGTCGTCTTCACTAAACGAGATGACTTGGTCGTCCATCTTCAAACTCTTCCTTGATCTTTGAGTGACCAAGATATTATGGGCCTGTCGAGCGTAAGCTTTTCTGGACGATCGTGAGGCACCTCCGGACGCTAGGCCTCCTACGATAGTACGTATCTCGCCTATGATATCCCGTGGGCGGTCTTCTTGGCGATCCTTATTCTCGTCCTGCCTGGGTAGACGAGACTCGTGACGGACTTCTGGCTTGTCCTGTCGCACGAATTTTCCCAGCTTCCCTTGCCTAATCAGGGCCTCTATTTGTTGCTTTAGGGCAAAGCAGTCTTCGGTGGTGTGACCGTGGTCTCGGTGGAAGCGGCAGTAGAGGTCCTTAGATCTCTTCGTCGGGTCTGAGCGAAGCTTCCCTGGCCACTTGATGTCTGGATTGTCCTCAATCTGTAGCAGGACCTGATCGATGGACATGTTCAATGGTGTGAAGCTGCTAGGTCGTTCCTCCCGTCGGTTGGACGAGCTTATGTTCTTCCTCTCGGTCTTTGGATAGTCTTGCTTGGAAGACTTATTCCTAGACGAATCGAATCGTCGATCTTCTGGTTCTTTCCTCTTCCTGCTGAGGAACTCGTCTCGGGCTTGGAAGGCATCCTCCGCATTTATGAACTTCTGGGCCTCGTACATCAGTTCTGACATTGACTTCGGTGGGTCCTTGCATAGCTGGAAGAGGAAATCTCCTTTGAGGAGGCCAGCATTGAATGCGGTGAGAGCGACGTATTCATTCGGCTCGTCAATCTGGACTGCTTCCTTATTGAACCGTTGTACATAGGACCTTAAGGATTCTCCTTCTCTCTGCCGTATGTTAAGGAGGTAGTTTGCTGGACGTACTGATCTTCGTCCTCCAATGAAGGCCCTGCTCAACTGGGCGAATGTGTCTATGGAGCCTGTCTCCAGTTGGTTGAACCAGGTCCTTGCCGAGCCTCTGAGGTTTGTTGGGAAAGTGCGGCATATGATCTCGTCCGACACGCCATGAAGACGCATGATGGTTCTGAAGGAGTCCAAGTAATCGAGTGGGTCTTTGAACCCGTCGAACGTCTCTAACTGGGGAACCTTGAACTTTGCTGGGAGAGGGTATTCGTCTATCCTCTTGGTGAAAGGAGATTCAGAGCGATGGACGAGCATATCGAGGTTTTTGGCTGCCTTCGCTTTAACCTGGCTCTTCATCTCTTTCATTTGTTCCCTCATCTCTTTCAGTTCTTCCTCGAGCTTAGCTACCCTGGCGTCTGCTGCGGATTTGGCGGGGTCCGCCACCTGACTTGGATGAGGATGAGGATGAGGCTCTCGATTCTGGTTGGCAGAGCTGCCCTCGTCATTCTGGTTATGATTCTGACTCTGGTTCCTTCCTGTCTCATTGCGAGGAATCTCTTCACCGTTTTGGCCCTGTCCAGGGCTGGGAATTTCTCCCCTTGATCGGAGGAGGGCCATGAGTTCTTGGTTCTGCCTGGCCAGCTCTTGCATCTCCCTGCGATCGGCAGCACTCTGTCGTGCTAGTTCTTGAATGTTGGCGGTGAGAGCCTGCAGTTGTCTCTCCGAGGCGCTCAAAGGCGGGGCACTGTTATCTCCGGCTTCCATAAGAGAAAAAGGTTACTTTGGATGACCGTTTTTAATTTTCTGGTAAAGAAACGAAATGGCTGGAAGCAACTCGTTCCCACAGACGGCGCCAACTGATGATGTGTAAAATCAGCACGGTCGTCCTTCGGATGCTTTCTCTGATGGAAGACCTGAAACAAGGAACAAACGATGATGACGGTAGGAAAACACCGGTGGGGTGCCGGCCAAATTTCCTCCGATGCCTTTGTCAGAGGTTTGGTGGAGAAGGGTTAACAAGTAAGTAGAAGTGTTTTGGCTAATAGTGTGCGTACCTTGTGCATTTCTGTCTGGTGGTTTATATAGATGACCCAGAAAATAGCCGTTGAGTCCCTCTTAACTTCTCTCTTTACTGGATTTAAATGAGGGCTATTATGAAGGCGGTTACAATATCTCGGGGATACTGTCATTAATGGGTAATTGAGTTCATTTACTTCGTTGTTTGTAACGGTGACCATAAGTGAGGCCGTTTAGTACTTGTATGGGGGTTTGTGTGGACAGAATAAGGACCTTAGAGTCGTCCTTGCGCTTGTTCATCTTGGTGGACGATGGATTTGGACGATCGTCCCTTCGTGCCTTTGATGTTTCGGGTGGAGGCCTTTGACGACGTCCCGTGTAACGTCGTGTTTCTGTCTACGACGATCGTTTACGTTCGTCATTCCCGTGGTGTGGTTACTGTCGTCCGTCTTTTGGGTGATGAACCCATCATATATCATTTACGTATCTCTCTCAAAAAAGAACCGAAAACAAATTATGGAGAATACTACCATGTAAAGTCAAATAATGTTTTAACGTGTATTTATTTCAATGAAATGTTATTGAGTACAGTGGTGGAGTTAACTACAAATACATGCAGCAGTATTTGAGTATAACACAACTATTTTGATAATCTTTATAGAAAACCCACGAACATAATCATGAAAGCAATTTCAACTTTCTTATATGACACCTCAAAATGAGCTGAATTGGGACCCCACCTATCACTAGCAGCTGTCCCATTATATTTTTTATTTTTTTAACGTTGGAATGTGTAAGCTTTGCAAGCCGTTGTCTCCTTAGAATCCGACTTGGCTCCAGTGCTTTGGAGCTGGAGCCAATCCACTTCCGTCTCAAATCCACTTCCGTCTCATTGATAGGACTCGCTTCAATAATATCATTTACAGTAGGGAAAAAAAGAAGTTAAAGTTATTGTCGGTGGGTTGGGAGGCCAGTGCATGTGAACTGATAATGATGTACCGCGTGGACTTCATTGACCCTCCAGCTTTAATTATTTAGGCTTCAATGATGAAGTAACAAAGCACTTTCAGTACTTCGTATTTGTAAACCACTTTCTATCTCCAACTCCTGTTTCTTGTATTGCTAATGGCAATTTCACCTTCAACTATGAATGATTCTCTTATTTCTGATCTCTTGGAGCAGTTGGCTTCAATCACTGAACGGGAGGCGGAACAAGAGATAAGGTTGGTCGTCGGCGTTAGCAAAGAAGTCCGACAGCTGGAAGGCAATTTGCGAACCGTGAAGGCAGTGCTCAATGATGCTGAGAAAAGACAACTTACAGACAATAATGTGAAGCTTTGGCTAAAAAAGCTCGAGGACGTATCCTATGAGATAGATGACGTGCTGTTCGAGTGGAACACTGCAATGATCAAATTAGAAATTGAGAAAGATGAAGAAGAAAATGCTGAAAACGCTCATGTTGTGAAGAAGAAGGTATGCTCCTTCATCCCCTCTCCTCCATGTTGTTTACGTCAAGTTGATAAACTTGTTCTACGTCATGACATTGCTCACAAGATAAAAGAACTGAATGGAAAAATAGGTGAGATTGTAAGAGAGAGGAGGATGTCTGGGTTTGAGTTGACTACTAGGGGTAATGCCTCTAAAGTAGTTGAGCGACCAACAACTACTTCCTTTGTTGATGTGTCTGAAATATATGGTCGTGATAAGGTTAAGGATGATCTAGTGAGCATCCTATTAGGCAGGGATAGTGAAGAAGAAAGAAACCCCCATGTCATCTCCTTAGTGGGCATGGGTGGTATTGGAAAAACCACTCTTGCCCAACTAGCCTACAATGATCCTGAGGTGAAGGCCCATTTTGACTTAAAAATGTGGGTTTGTGTGTCTGATCCTTTTGACAAGTCTAGGGTTGCCAAAGCAATTGTTCAGGAGATTAAAGGTATTTCTTACACCCTTACCGGATTGCAAAGTCTATTGCATGAAATTCATGATTTGACCAAGGAAAAGAAGTTCTTTCTTGTCTTAGATGATGTGTGGACTGAAGACTCCACATTGTGGGAGCCATTCAGACTTGCACTCAAAAATGGTGCCCAAGGCAGTAGAATTCTAGTCACCACACGTAAAATCAGAGTTGCGGAGATTATGGGTAGTACTAGTGCAAGCATGATCAATTTAGAGGTGCTGTCTGAGGAAGACTGTTGGTTGGTGTTTAGAAAAATAGCATTTTTGGATAGGGATCCTAATCAATGTGAGCAATTAGAAGACCCTGGCAGGAAAATAGTAGAGAAGTGCAAGGGCTTGCCGCTTGCTGCAAAGACTCTAGGGAGTCTCATGCGCTTCCAAAGAAGTAGAGAAGAATGGGAGATGGTTTTGGATAGCAGTTTGTGGGAATTAGAAGACGTTGGAAAAGTTGTTGAAAAGGATCTCTTTGGACCGTTGTTATTAAGCTATAATGATTTGCCCTCATCATTGAAACAATGTTTCTCATTTTGTGCAGTCTTTCCAAAAGATTATGTCTTTCATATTGATGATTTGGTCTATATGTGGATGGCACATGGATATATTGACTCAAAAGAACATATGGAGCTCAAAGGAAGAGAATACTTTGAAAATTTAGCCATTCGCTCTTTCTTCCAAGATTTTCAGGAATATGAGGTAGGTTGTGGTGAGGTAATAATACGTTTCAAAATGGATCACATAGTGCATGATTTTGCTCAGTCAATCACAAAAAATGAATGCTTCACAATCAATGATGTCACACGGTTGAAATCAAATTATAGAAATGCGCGCCACTTGTATTTAGAAACAAATAAAGCCCAATTTCCTGCGTCCATCTATACTGCAAAAAGGCTACGCACCCTTTTTCTCGTCAGTTCACGGTTTTATAACTTATCCAATTTATTTCAGCATTTTAGATGTTTACGAACATTAATTTTGGTTGGTCAATATGAACTTTCGGATATGATAAAAAATTGCATAGATTTAAGGCTTCTTGTTTTAAGCAAGTACCATGGACATGAATTGCCTGAAACCATCGGTGATCTATGTAATTTACAAGTTTTGAAAATTTCCGGTTGTGAATACGTAAAGATACCAAGGGCATTAGGTAAACTAATTAACTTGAGACATTTGTTGTTGGAGGGATGGATGCAGGAACTACTTGGAAAGTTACCAAAAGGGATTGGGAATTGTATTTCTCTTAGAACATTAAAGTCTTTCGATGTAAACGAAGAATGTAAACTTAGCGAATTAAAAAATTTGAACAACCTCCGAGGGACTCTTAAAATTGGAATGTCGGGAAATCGGGTAACTGTTCAGGAGGCCGAGAATGCACAACTCAAGAATAAGATACACCTCCGTACTTTGGAACTAAAAAAACTCCCCACAGAGAATACTAATTTACTTATGAATGCCTTAGAGCCACCTCCAAATTTGGAATATTTATCTATTGATAGTTATTGGGGCGGCCCTTCGACCACCACTCCTGATTGGATGATTTCCTTGAACAAATTGAAAATGCTTAGGCTCATGAGGTTAGACGTAGAGTGTTTGCCTTCACTGGGGAAGCTTCCATCCCTTGAAACATTAGAGATAAGGAGATTGAATAGTTTGAAAAAGGTGGGTGTTGAATTTTTGGGAATAGAATTCAAAAACAAGGTAATATTCTCAAAATTGAAACATCTCCTTTTTCTATTTTTGGACAAGTGGGAAGAATGGATTGGGATTGAAGGAATGAAAGAAGAAGAGGAAGATTGTATAACTATAATGCCACATCTTCAAATTTTGAGAATTCACCAATGCCCAAATTTAAAATTGCTTCCGGACTTCCTTCGTAAAACTCCATTAAAGGAATTGACTATCACTTACAATCCAATTCTCAAAGAACGTTGTGAAAGAGAGACAGGGGAGGACTGGCCCAAGATTTCCCATATCCCAAATATCATGATTGGTGAGAATTATGTGCAGAGAGATGGTCAAGAAGATAACTCCAAGGTAATTTCTTCTTATCCTTAAGCTTGTTCTTTTATTTTGCAAAAAATATCTAATAAATATTCTCATTTTCTTCCAAAAATTGCCATGGGAAAAAAATTTAAAACAACGTTGTTTGATGAGTTTATCAAATTCCCAGTAATTTGAATTAAGTGAATTATATGTATTTGTTGTATACACATAATTAACATACCATGTGATTGCTTAGACTCGGTTAGCTTGTGAACTGTGAAGTATCTAAAATTGCTTCATGGGTTCAACAAATATCCACAAATAATTTTAAATAAAAAATGTTGGAATTTTAGTTACACAAATCAAATGAACATCTCTCCAAAGCTCACTCATTTGCATATATAAAAACCAACTCCAATATTGCATAAGATTAAATTCTTTCTAATTCATTTTTACGCTTTAATATTTATATGGATCTCTCTCATTTTCTTGATTTCAGCTATGTATAAGATTAAACTTCAAATAACACATATGGTTTTCTTTTGGGTATGTAGTGTCCATCAACTTTCCCTTTGTATTGGGACAAACATTCATCAACTTCTGGTGTGGTTGCAAACATTCATGGGTAACTTCTCCTTCTTCTTCTACCGGAGAAAACAACTCCAATGCCTACCTCTTTCTAATTCTTTTGCAGTTAAATATTTATATGGGTCTTGCTCATTTTCATGATTTTGGGTATGTAGACTAATCTCAAATAACTCCTATGGTTTTCTTTTGGGCATGTAGGAGATATTCGGATGATGAAGGTGAAGGATGATTTGTGTGTGTGTCAGCAAAGATCATTCTTGGATTGATTTAGTGTTGCAAGTCTAATCCAGTCATGGGTAACTTCTTCAACTTCTTCTTTTATTATAGCAAAATTTCAATTAATTGTCCTACTTATCTCTCAAAAATTCCCACAAAATGAAATTAATCACAACTTTGGTAGATAAATTTATCTGATTTTGGCCAATATCACAAAGACACTGACACCAATCTTATGTACTCTTTTGTGTGTAAGTTTTAGGTATATGTATAATGTATTAAATACAACTTCTAAACACTTAATCTATAAGATTCTAGCATTTCCTCCTATTAATTATAAGCTCAAGGAACTTTTATATGGAAGTAACTAGAAACAGGTTCTTTTGAGTTAATTTTTAAAGTTCGTTAATGCATTAATAGGATATCTTAGTATCTTAGTTTCTTAATCTCCATTAAATTTTTTAGTGACTCTATAAATTGATTGAGGCACTGTCAACATTGATTTGAACTTCAACAAAGATAAACCTGTTATTTCGAAACATACATAATTTGAAGCACTACTGTCTTGAGGCCTAGTGAATGCCAATTTATGTTTCCCACTGGTACACTTCAAGCTCTATTTTTGGCCCACTAACCTTGGATTTGAATCGAGAACAGTTCAAAAAATTCGTTGTTACTTTGCATCAAACTGATTATCGTGACTATGCCATGATCATTACCATGATGTTGGTTTCCTCTGCTGGTGAAATGCTCATTTCGAAACTGCTTACATGACACCATTTGTTTAACAATATTTTTCTGATCCTGTGCAATGCATATTCAGGTTGCAGTCTTGTAGTTCCACGATGAATTTATCTGGTTGAAAGATGTTGGTCTCTTCACAATCATGGTTGGTGGCAGTTATTCAATGGTACAAGTAAGTCATCAATTTTGAGCAAAATATTATGATGTTGGTCTCTTCACAATCATGGTTGGGAGTCATTTTCATTTTCATGATGATCCTCTGTTTTCGAGAGGAGTTATGCTTCACCTTGTGCTTCACACTAATGCTTGAGCAGAGTTGGAGACTTCAGCACTTCATTGAATTGCCCTATAGCATCTAAGTAGTTTTTGCAATTGGGAATTTATATAGGGAGTAGCGAATTTGACATGCACCAATATATAAAACCTTTCTGAACAAGTTCTCCCTAAATAAGAAAATCCCTATTCCCTTAGATATTGGTTTGTATAATCTCTTCTAGGGATTGATAGTCTTATTGTCAGAACTGGCTACAAGGTCCTCTCGTGGGACCTTGAGCAACCAAATAACTTGAAGCTATCATTGTCAACTCTTTAGACAGATATCAACTTGCATCTGATGCTGCATATTATCAACCTCTTTGATTCTTCCTTCCAAGTAGAATCAACCTTATGTCTTTGGTCAATCTTGCACATTTTCCTCATGTTATGAAGGCTGTCATGCTTAATGATCAGAAATTTAATTATAAATTTCTCAAAAATTCATTAGCGAGTGAAGATATGTGACCAGATAAATGGAAAATTTGTTGTTTCTTAAGCACTCTTTTATTGTTAGCTATAACCTCATATTCTTATTAACCTTCTATCATAATATGTTTTTACTTACCCTTTTTTTCTATATGTCAAATCCTCATGCTAAACATTTTTTTTGGCTTGATTTGAACCAGACATCAACTTCTAGTATGTGGGGAAACATATTTTTGTGCTCGAGCAATTTTTAACACATGGATGCACACTTTTGAGAAAGACCTATGGAAGAAACTCCTTCACCATTTCATAGTGGCAGTAGGGCTTGCATATCGCATCACATGGTGAAAACATGAAAGGTGGGGTAGGAACTTGACTGGTTCTAGATTTTTTTGGTCAGTTTATATTTATTCCTAGAGACTTTAATATTTCTTGTATTTTTCCTAATTTGTTGTAAACTCAAATTGTGTACATGAACATAAGTGTTGTAATCTCTATTTTATTATAGTGAATTGATCGGATTTGTCCCGTGGTTTTTCCCTTTACACTAGAGGGTTTTCCACGAAAATTTTGGTGTGCTCTTTTGTGGTTGATTGCTTGCTTGATTTTTATTTTACTAATGTTTGGATTATTAAATCATTATCACGCTTGAAGTGTAGTTATGTCACAATAAAATGTTATTAAATGTTCTGCTGTCCCAATTACTATATGTTGTTCTTTATCTCTGAATCGACAATTGATTTTCCAATCGATCATAATGCACCACCACATAGTATGTATCATTTCCTTTTCTTTTCCACCAATCTTCAGGACTAGAATTCAAATTATGCTTGCGATTTTCTAATTATTAGACACAGACTAATTATAATTAACAATAAGGCCAAACTGTATCAAGAGTACAAGTCTAATTTCTTTGAGCCTATGGCTAAAAACTAATATGACTTTGAATGCAGAGTATCTGAATTTGAATATTACTAACAGGGTACCCACGCTATGCGCGGTTTATATTATAACTAGTCACAAACCCATGCGATGCATTTGAAAGCTATTGAAAATGAGATCTAAAGATTCAGTGGGTTATTTTGCTTCAAAATGATCAATTTTTATTTTTTTTAAATTTTTTTATTCATTTGTACAAATCAACATTATTGTTATCGAAAGGGAATCTCACTTCTCATCGGAACATTCTAATCAACTTTAAATTATTTAATATTCATTTTAAATGATACTTTTATGGTCATAAAAATCATGGTAGAGGTGCATTCAATGAGAGTAAGGCTATAAGTTGAGATGACATAGGACTTGAACAAAACATTATTTCTCACCCACAAACTAGTGCCTCTCCTTCATCACTCCTCACCTTTTGAAATTAAGAAAAATTCCAATCATGCAACAAACATGCAAATGCATGCATTGAAAACTTCAAAGTATACCATATAGAATCATTTAGTTACTAGTACAATTTTTCTGTTATGAAGAGAAAATATCAAAGAAATTTGTGAGCATCAAAGGCAAGCGAAAATATAGACTCCATACCTTGAAGCTTTTGTTCTATCTATTAAGCCTTTTGAAGAATCAAATCACAAAACATTATAAACCTCAGATTCTCCTTAGAAGTTAGAAAACCATCAATACAATAGTTGATTGGCAAACTTCACACATCTAAAACCCCAAAGTCAACATCTTCAGTCTATAATCACATCTATTCTTTTTAAAAAAAGGAAAGAAACTTACAATCCATTGATTTGATGCAGAAGAAAAGAAACGGACAAAGAGGTATGCAAGAGTAATTCATATGACGACATTACCTTGCTTGATTGACACAGTTGTAGACTTGTAGTTGCTTGTGCTTCAAAAACTTGTTGGTATGCACCTATAGAAGAGGTAGTTGTGTGCTCAAGTAGTGAATGCAAACAATTTGGGCACGACAAAGGAAAGAGAGATGCAAGGTGAAGACTGAAGTAGGGAATGTGTAAAGGTGCAGATAAATAATATATAAAAAAAATTAGTGGTGAGGTTATCAACAAAGAATTCGAAGAGATATGGATTTTACAACTGAAGAATTTGAAGAGGTAATGGGGTTTATAACTGAAGAATTCAAATAGCTAATGGAGCTGGCAGTAATAGTGCTAGATTAAATTGGGAAAAAGGTTGAGAGGAGGAGCCGATGGAACGTTGGAATTAAATAAATGAAAGGGAGTGAAAATAGGATTGAATTGGAGAGAGAGATAGCATCATATGTACAATTTATATATCATACAGAGAAATTTATATATCTTACAGATGTAGTCTATCTTAAGCAAAGCAAAGATCTACAACTGTAAGGAATCACATTTTATTAAACATACTTCATAAGAGTTACTCTAATTGTAGTCTCACAATTAAAATTCGATTTGGACAAGGTGACTATTTCTAGTAATTTTTACATGCAGTAAACATTTTTCTAAAGAGATTGGAAACCTTAAACATATTAAAAATTGGTTCCAATTATCTAAAACTTATAAATTTTTTCCTTGGTTCCAATATAGTACCCCAAAAATTAGAACTTGATATAAGTGTATGTATGATATTCAAGTTGTATGCAGGACTCCTCCAATAAGCCAAATGTTGTTTCCATAGGCAAGATATGAATTGTCCCCAACCATTTTGTGAAAAGCGGGTAGGAAAATACAGATCCCTTGAATCCAGGAGGTGGACTACTCAACTGCCTTACAAGCTCATTCGAGGTTTCAAAAATGCCAATGCAGGTCATGTGAAGATCATTCATCTTTAGGACAATATTTTATTCCACACAATAGAGGTTCTTAAGAGAGATTAGCACAACACCTTGATACCTAATAACCCACATGTATATATATATAGAGAGAGAGAGAGAGAGAAAGAGAAAGATCCCTTTCTAAGCTCCCTTCCAATTGAACATCAATTAACTGAATGAATAACTAGAATTTGAAATGCTCTTGCATGGCCGGAGCAAAAGGTAGTTAAAAAAGGACATGTTAATCAAGGAAGTAACAAAGAGTATGACTTTGAATAGAATAGAATGACAAAAAAGAATACATGTGGCCAATATTAACTAATCTATTGAGGATCCATAGCCAACTCCAAAAATTTTGGGATTAAGGTTTGGTTGTTGTTGTTGACACACATTGATTGGTTCAGAATAAAGCGAACCAAAGTTTATTCTTTGAATTCATCAAAAGCTTGTTAGGAATAGTCTACACTAAATTTACGTGCAATCTGGTCATTATATGGCCACAGCTAAGACATATAAAAACCACCATAACAGATTGTATTTTCGGATAACTTTAGGTTTTGGAAGATCCACAACTCTAAACTCAATAGAATTTGTTTGTGATTAATGACCCTGTAGAATTATCATTAATATCTAATGAACTTCCCAAATTATAAGTGGCTGCTTTGTCTAAGAATTCCCATTGATTGAGGTAACATAAGGACAGACAAGCATAGCACTTGGCCATTCCCAATGCTTTTCAGAACAGATGGCCAAGCTATGGTAGAATTCAGCAGCATAAAAGTTACTTCTGAAATAGCAACACACTATTGGACAATATATGACATCAAAACCAATGAAAATTATAATTGAACCCAACAACTCACTCGTATAAAGCAGATTCCCTGTACTTCAGAGCAAAATCTACACCAAGTTCTGCTTCTGCAGATGTAGAAGTGACCTCTAACATCCATGTTGCCGGATTGTAATTATTTCTAATCTTCTGAACTCCAGGAATACTCTTTCAGAATAAAAGTTTAGTAACAAGAAGATTTGTCAACATAACTACTTGAATCAAATAGAATTACTAAAAGAAGATGAAAGCAGAAGAAAATTCAAAAGATAAATTTATTGTTACAGAAAACTGACCTCAAAATACTCTATAACACTACTTGAATGCTGTCCCAGTGGTCCAGAGTATATCAAGTGTCCACCAGTTTTTAGAAGAATTAACTACAAAATCAAGAGAGGCATGAGTTAAGTAACTCTTCAAGATTCAATACTAGCCAACTCTAGGTCTCATATTCTCGTTTTTGGTAGTAGGTTGGAATGGAGCTCACATTTTTATAATCTGGTTGGTCCACAATAGAGTGCATGATTTCTCCATTGTAGCCAAAAGTAAAACCTCCTAGGCCTTTGTTTATCTCTTCAATACTCATGCATGTTTTCATAAGATTAATATCACTCCTAGGAGTAATGGAGCACAGCTTCTTGGTTTCACAAGTCAATTTTAATTTAAAAATGCTCAAAATTTGTTTTTTAACTCATCAAATGCTTCAAATATGTTGGTTCATCCATGACAATTACAGCTCGCATGATAATTGCAGCTGCTCATCCAAACCTGTTGGTTCATCCATGAAGATAATGGAGGGTTTTACAACAAGCTCCACAGCTATTGTAAGCCGCTTGCACTGCTCATTTGATATACCAGTAACACGAGGTATGCATACTAAGGCATCCTTAATTTATTCCATCAAGCATGTCTCAGACTTCGTTCACAAATTCCTGCATGACATGCCACAGCAGCCTCCACAAAACGTTATCTCATGATCAATGATGAATATAAAACCAAATCTTTGATAGATATCAGTGCATAGACAACTTACAGCTTTGATGTTTGAGTCTATCTAAGGAGACAGTCATAGCCAAGCAGGAATTTATATCAGTTGTAATTTTTGAAGATTTGAGCTGTGAACTCATTAGAGACTAGTTATTTTTCAAATGTCAATTTATAATTTATGAAGGATTAGTCAAAAGTTTTGAACTTTGTTGAGACCTTATGCACACAAGTAAGATATATATTTTTGGGTGTGTGGCCGTGGTCACGTGCCTGGCTCAGACTTTGGATTCGAGGCGTGACAATTTTCTCTAACTACTTAAGGTAGTGATTAACTTTTTTTCGTTAACTTATTAACTCATTTTATTATACACAGTTTTTAAAAATCTTACTTCTTCTCAATAATAATTTTATTAATTTTCGGCAAATAAGAAAATGGTACCAAACACAACAATTTTATTTATCACTCAAAATTTCAATTTCTAAGTATGAGGATCAACTATCATGGAGCAATTTGATTTAACTATTGTATTTTCCTATATCAATATGAGGATCAACTGTTTTGACTTTCTCCTATTAATAATGGAATTATTGGAGGAAATTTGTAACATCCCAGAACATGAAAAGTAAAATGATCTTCCCAATTGCCAGGTCCAAATGTCTTTACATAACTTTTTTCCGATGACCAAGAAAAAGAAGTCAAAGACTTTGTGAGTACAGATACTATAAAGAAGAAAGAGAGGGGTCCTCAAGGCTTCAAAATGTTTTTGTTAATCATCATGTTTTTAAGTTATATGGTTAGGTACTTGCTAGTTATCAAGTTATTAAGTAATGCTTGTTGCTTGTCTTACATGCAAGAGTGTGAGTACAGATACCTTGGCTTTATTAGTTGGATTAGGTACTCTTCCAATTAATGATTTTTGTTACCTTGAATAACTCCTAAATCCCAGCCAAAAGAAACAATCCCCACTTTACAAGGGACCTCTTGAGGATGGAGAAAGGATGTTCAACGAGCACTTGACGATGCCAGCAAAGATTTTGAACTGCCAAGGAAGTAAGTTTTCCCTTTTTACATACAAATAGTGCCAATGACCAAATCTTCTTTCTGTACATTAATCTGTTGGTGTGGTTGTCACTCATGATTCAGATCACAGGTGAAGCTCATTAAACTAGGCACAACCCGTTTTGAAGTTATAAGCATGGACAATGGTGTTGTGCACTATAGTGTTGAGTTTTATAGTGATGATGATCTCAAAGATTGACCTCTAAATTCATCTGTTGTAACCTTAATGTCCTCTGTTTTCTCCTCATCATCAAGCTTACTTTGAAGGTTTGCATTTTTTTTCTTCTCATAAGCTATTTGTTGTGTATGTGTGTGTGTAATCATACTACTATAAAATTGCTAAACATCATTAAACTGTGTGGTTATCTAGTTAACTAGTTGGAAATTATAGGGGATTAAGAGGTCCAGTCAAAACTTCCTTTTTCCATAGTTGTTTTGTCAATACCAACAGAATATCCACCTCTTCCTTTTTAGACATCATGAATTGCTGATTTATCTCAACCTCGCACATTTTGTAAAATTATCGCTAACATACTAGAGTTTAGGCTACAAGTGAGGGAGAAGATTTTCAAACTTGTCTCTAATACTCCCCCTCAAGGTTGAGCTTGACATTAGTAATGCCTAGCTTGCTAATAAAACGATGAAATGGAAATTACCCAAAGGTTTAGTAAAAAAGTTAGTAATTTGTTCAAAGGATCCGATATGACAAGGAAAAATCAATTTGGATTGAATTTTCTCTCGAACAAAATGGCAATCAAGCTCAATGTGTTTTGTGTATTCATGGAGCACCAGACTGCACTGAACATCAAGTGGCACTGTGTCTCCAATTTCTTCACCATTCCTATTGTTTTTAAGCCCAGTATCTTGCAAATATCTTGGAACCCATGCTTGGTAGTTTGGTATTGAGCTCTCAATGCTGCCCAAAGGGCCTGTAGCCCTTGATCTCTGTCAATAAGGCGGTTAAACTCACCCTCTTGTTTGCCATACCAGATTGCTAAAAATCTCTAATGCCATCAAACACAGAACAAAAGCACAGTAGGCTAGAATCTAACTAGAGCATCTTCCTCTGCTAGGAATTTAGGATTAAGGACCTGCTAGATGTTGTTCTTCATCCAGCCCCACCCCCCAAACAAAAAAAAGGAACTAAACAGATTTTAAATATTGGGTTTTGAAGGATGCATTTAGATCTTAAGGAAAAAAATTAATGGGAGAAATGTACAAATGACCAAAACACAGTATATATAGGTACAAGGCAGCATATTGGCAAGGCTGTTAACAAAGAAAGTTAGCTTCTAATTTATAAATCTTGTACAAACTACATTGATCTTACAAAACACAACAAATTTGCATATCATCATTGATTATTACACTAATCAGCACATTACTTGCAAAAGGGCTTGTTGGCTGTTTACATCTCCATCCTCTAAGGGAACAGTAAAAAATTTACCTACGCTGAAAGTTTAACCGTCCTATAAAATATGCAAACAAGGAAGCAAAAAAAATGGGGAAGGCAATGAGAACAACTGCCACAATAGCTAGTTGATCATGGTGAAACCCAAAGTACTCTCTTAAGAAGGCAACAACTGTTTTGGTTTGTCCAAATACCCCAATGTCCTTATTTATATCTCCATATTGTGAAGTAAGCAAACCATTCAGCGACCAAGATGTAGGGATCAGATAATACAACCAGATCCACCATTTGGGAATTTGCTGCAAGAGTAGTACAACATGATCAGTTCTACTATTGGCCTCAATAAGTTTTCAAACTCACACATACACTATGGCCTCAATAGAGATATGAGTTTTTCAGCCTCAACTTACCGGTTTAGGAATCAAAAAGCCAGCAAAGAGGTTGAACATTGTGTAGAAGGATGAGGACAAAATTGCAGCTACCATGAAGTTTGGTGTGAATGAAACAAGTAGCATTCCAAGGTAATTGAAGTACAACAAGGAACAAAATGTGACATAGAAGTACCAGAAAACCTTATAAGCTGACCCATAATAATATCCAATCATAGGATATATGATCGTCACGAATATTACAGTTTCGGTGAAGATATAGGGAACTTCCACTATCACCTACAAATTAGTATCCACAACTATATCAGCTGGAAAAAAAATGGAAAAAAAATATCAGAATCTTAATTCTCTCTCCCTCTCTACTTTTTTTGGATCAATGCTGAAATGGCAACATAAATTTCTCATGAACATGGTTGTTAGACTGCCCTATATTCCACAACATATTCTTGTTATCACTGTCAAAGATCTAGCTAGATTCCACAGTACATAAAATTGACATCATTTGAGTTGACTCATAATATCTTGTAATCAAGTCTACAATAAATTCAATCAGTTTCAAAGAAAATTATACCTGTGCAAGTGAATAAGCCCATGAAGAGTACATCCCTGCAAATCTTTCCCGATACATAACAGTTCGCTCTGTTGCGACATATGGTAGAACTGTTGAGCAGTTATTTATGCCCAAGAAGATCACAGAAACATACATTGAACCGGCTATATTGAATACATTCTGCTGGTTAATTCTAAAAGATAAAAATGGGAGTTAGATATTTTGCAAATGTAGTCTATATCATACTGAGAAACTTATATATCTTACAGATGTAGTCTATCTTAAGAAAAGCATAGATCTACAACTGTAAGAATTACATTTTCTTAAACGTACTTCATAAGAGGCACTCTCATTGTTGTCTCACAATAAAAATTTGATTTGGATAAGGTGACAATTTCTAGTAATTTTCACATGCAGTAAACATCTTTCTAAAGAGATTGGATACCTTAAACATATTAAAGATTGGTTCCAATTATCTAAAACTTACAAATTTTTTCCTTGGTTCCAATATAGCACCCCAAAAATTAGAGCTGATATAAGTGTATGTATGATACGCATCAAGTTGTATGCAGGACTCCTCCAATAAGCCAAATGTTGTTTCCATAGGCAAGATTTGAATTGTCCCCAACCATTTTGTGAAAAGCGGGTAGGAAAATACAGATCACTTGAATCAGGAGGTGGACTACTCAACTGCCTTACAAGCTCATTGTTTTTCCTGCAAATGGGATAGTCACATTCGAGGTTTCAAAAATGCCAATGCAGGTCATATGAAGATCATTCATCTTTAGGACAATATTTTATTCCACACAATAGATATTCTTAAGAGAGATTAGCACAACACCTTGATACCTTATAACCTACATGCATATATATATATATATAGAGAGAGAGAGAGAGAGAGAGACCCTTTCTAAGCTTCCTTCCAATTGAACATCAATTAACTGAATGAATAACTAGAGTTTGAAATGCTCTGCATTGCCAGAGCAAAAGGTAGTTAAAAAAGAACATGTGTTAATTAAGGAAGTAACAAAATCTGTTGTTGTTGACATTGGTTGGTTTAGAATAAAGCGAACCAAAGTTTATTCTTGGTATTCATCAAAAGCTTGTTAGGAATAGTCTACACTAAGTTTACGTGCAATCTGTTCGTTATATGGCCAAAACTAAGACATAAAAACCACCATAACAGATTGCATTTTCGGATAACTTTAGGTTTTGGAAGATCCACAACTCTATACTTTTAGATCCCAAATATAGAGTGTGTTTGTGATTAATGATCCTGTAGAATTATCATTAACATCTAATGAATTTCCCAAATTATAAATGGCAGCTTTGTCTAAGAATGCCCATTGAGGTCACATAAGGACGGACAAGCACAACACTAGGCCATTCCCAATGCTTTTCAGAACAGATGCCAAGCTATGGTAGAATTCAGCAGCATAAAAGTTACTTCTGAAATAGCAACACACTATTGGACAATATATGAGATCAAAACCAATGAAAATTATAATTGAACCCAACAACTTACTCGTATAAAGCAGATTCCCTGTACTTCAGAGCAAAATCTACACCAAGTTCTGCTTCTGCAGATGTAGATGTGACCTCTAACATCCATGTTGCTGGATTGTAATTATTTCTAATCTTCTGAACTCCAGGAATACTCTTTCAGAATAAAAGTTTAGTAACAAGAAGATTTGTCAACATAACTACTTGAAGCAAATAGTATTACTAAAAGAAGATGAAAGCAGAAGAAAACTTAAAAGATAAATTTACTGTTACAGAAAACTGACCTCAAAATACTCTATAACACCACTTGAATGCTGTCCCAGTGGTCCAGAGTATATCAAGTGTCCACCAGATTTTAGAAGAATTAACTACAAAAGCAAGAAAAGCATGAGATAAATAACTCTTCAAGAGACAATACTATCCAACACTAGGTCTCATATTCTCCTTTTTGGTAGCAGGTTGGAATGGAGCTCACATATTTATAATCTGGTTGGTCCACATTAGAGTGCATTATTTTCTCCATTGTAGCCAAAAGTAAAACCTCCTAGGCCTTTGTTTATCTCTTCAATACTCATGCATGTATTCCTAAGATTAATATCACTCCTAGGAGCAATGGAGCACAGCTTCTTGGTTTCACAAGTAAATTCTATTTATAATTTTAATTTTAAAATGCTCAAAAACTGTTTTTTACCTCATCAAATGCTTCAAATATGTCAATACTTGGTTGGTGGATTGTACAAACAATTGTTCTTCCTGTATCAACTACATTCTTCACAGCTCGCATGACAATTGCAGCTGCTCTTGCATCCAAACCAGTTGTTGGTTCATCCATGAAGATAATAGAGGGGTTGGCAACAAGCTCCACAGCTATTGTAAGCCTCTTGCGCTGCTCATTTGATAGACCAGTAACACCAGGTATGCCTACTAAGGCATCCTTTATTCCATCAAGCTCAATAGTCTCCAGGACTTCATTCACAAATTCCTGCATGACATGACACAGCAGCTTCCACAGAATGTTATTTCAATGATGAATATAAAACCAAATCTTTGATAGATATCAGTGCATAGAGAACTAACAGCTTTAGTTTTTGAGTCTATCTGAGGAGACAGTCGTAGCCAAGCAGAAAATAACACCGATTCTTCAACTGTGATTTGAGGAGAATGTATGTCTGTTTGTTCACAATAACCCGACACCCTAGCAAATGTTTCTTGAACCTTGGGATACCCTCCAATCTTTATTTGCCCTTCAATATAGCCACTGGTCTTTCTTCCTGCTAAGACATCCAGAAGAGTTGTTTTCCCAGCTCCACTGACACCCATCAATGCTGTAAGAACACCAGGTCTCAATGCACCCGTAATATCAGAAAGAATTTGGAGTTTTTTGTTGGTGAATCCATGTTCTCTCATTTCCTGGAAGGCAAAAAGAAAAGATAATGACAGGAATTAACATAATGTCATGTAAACAGCTATTAATCCAGCAACTACCAGAAACTTATATGAAGTTAAATGTGATTACCAAGGGGGTGTCAACATAGTATTGCACATCTTGAAACACAACTGTTAAAGGTGTAAAAGGTAAGACCATCCTACCTGTTAATTAATTAGTACAAGACACTCATTAAAACGCTAGAGAATATATGTTTACAAAATATGGAGAGGTAATGATCTGAAGAATAAGCAGAACAATAAAATTGATCAAACCTCTCTTCGGTTCTATACTAGTCTGTGGAGGAGAATTTCTAGACTTTTTGTCCAGATGGGCACCATCATGTGAATCTTCACTTCCCTGTATTTTAGAGAGCTTTTCATGCGAGATAATAGCACGAGATCCAGGAGCTGAATGTTTATTAAATGAGGATGAATCAACATCTAGCTATTGTTTGTTTTATTGCTATTTAAGTTAAAATGTAATAACAATAAAGAAAAACTTACACTTCAAGAAAGTTAGGGCCAAGATATATCCGATGTTGAATAATATTGTAAATCCAAATAGGGTACCAAGTGATATCCAATAAAGATATCCGTCAAAGTTTAATCCTCGGCTTTCAAGTATTCCTTGCCCTATTGTAGTGTTTGTGGACAACATCTACAGACAAGAAAGGAAAGCAAACTAAGTTGGTAAGACCATCTATTTACTCAGGATGTTTATGTCAATGTTAATTACAAAAATGGCAGGCTATTGGCAGGTTTATACCAGGAGTATTGATGCACATGTCTTACATCCAAAATTAGTGGCATACAAGCTAATATAATAAGCACATTATTCTGTAGTCTACAAGGTGTGGTTGTAATCGAAATATTCACTACTTTAGTTGCTAACCTATAATGCCAGCTATGATTGTTATGCAAGAATTGTTGATCAAGAAACAACAAATTGATCTGAGATGACTGTTACAATTAATGACTGAAATTACAGGAAAAAGCAATGAAGTTTCAGTGCATTAGAAGTAATGAAACCCCAATATTCTAAAGAATTGAACTTGCATAATCTAATAAACAATTGGCTAAGATTAGGAAAGGCAGAAGTAGGGTGGATGGAGACAGTGAAGAAGGATTTGAACTTCCATACTATATAAAGGTTTGGCCTATCAACTTGATACATTGTAACAATAAATAAGATTCATATTGTCAGTACAAAAGTTTGAGATTCAAATTAAAATCAAACATAAATAAAGACACAAAGAAATAGCGAGGACATTATTGAGATTTTATCTGATTGGTTTTCAATGTTGATCTGTTTGGAGGAGCCATAAAATCACTAGTTCTTCCCCTTGCTCATGAGCAGTTGTATCAGCATAAAATGGAGTGGATTTTTTGTTATGCAGTGGGAGGCTCACCTTTTGCCATCTCGGGGCAAGAAATTCATTTAAAGAAAGGCCTATTTCTCCATATGTCAGGGGAGAAACCCAGAAACCCCACTTCAACCAAACAGGCATAGAAGCTGCAACAAAAAACACAGCAAATGATTGAGACTCACCTTTTAATTGGATATCTTAGATTGAGATTGGAGAAGAGATATGATAACCTTACGTTGAGTAATAACGAAGCCACCAAATAAAAACAGAAATAATATTGCAAAACTACCAGCTGTCATGGAAGAAGTATTAGTCTGGAAGACTGAGGCCAGGAAACGAAACATAGATAATGAAGATAAGTGCACCGCAAAAAGAAGAATGAACTGGCGGAAGAACCTAAGAACACAGCAAATGATTAGAGAGTCATAACTTAAAGAAACTGAGACTGCTTGAGCAAAAGAAAGTATTAGCATAAAATGTTGTTTTGAGGTTCTAGCCCTTGAGAAGCTTTGGAAATGCATTTGCTAATTGATGAACCAAAAATAGGGGAAAATCAAACAAATTTACATATTTTCATCTCAAGTTCACCTTTCAGCCTCAGGACTATATCCAATTACATAATAAGTAAGAGCTGTCCAAACTAGAGATTCCACAAATGAAAGTGGAACCTTTAAAAGACTTGCTGGAATCGCATAAGCCCAAGCTGGGTAAAAACAGAATGCTTTTTGTTTGTAGAATACTTCAAGCCTTTGAATAGTCATGGACAACTCTGGAAACCCATCAACAAGAAGGATGACAAGAGCGTAAAACAGGGAACCCATATAGTAATTTGCATGAAGAACATCAATATCCATCCTAGTCCGTAAAAATACAGTCATTGTGATGCATGCAATGATAAAAAGCTGCAGATAGAAAAGACCAAAATGAGTTTCCAATTTGCAGGACCTTTGCCAAAGTATAAAAAGAAAAATCAGTAACCGAATGAAGAACATATGCAAAAGTACAGATCCTAACCTGAATAGTTTTGAAGATATATAAGAAAGAATTCCTTTTCATGAGAAGAAGCTCCCTTGATGCACATGCTCTAAAAAGTTCCCATTTAGAAAGAGAATACAAACTAAAGGAAAGAGCATCCTTATGGCTTTGGGATTTATCATATGGCTCTGAGAGCTTCTCATCTAGCTTCTTTTCATAAGGAGATTCCTTGAACTTCCTAGCAAACATATCAACTGAAACATAACTGTAGGGTACTTCCATGTGATGCCAGTACGGTGCTTGATCTTTTTTAGAGATAACCTGCATAAAGATAGGATGAAGTAGTTCTTTTAAACAAACAAAAGCTTTAAAACAAAACAAACAAATATAAGGCTTCTATGCACTTACCTCTTGGACAAAATCAGCAACGCCTTTCCTCTCAGGACACCTAAAACCGCAATCCTCAAAAAATTCTAGAACATGATCACGTGGACCATGATACACAATCTTCCCTTCTGACATTAAAATAAGGTCATCAAAAAGATCAAAGGTTTCTGGTGCTGGCTGAAGAAGTGAAACTAGTACAGTAGCATCTGTGATATGCACAAGCTGTTGAAGACAAGTAACACTTTGAAATGCAGTGGAACTGTCTAAACCATTTGTGATTTCATCCATAAACAGGGCTTTTGTAGGACCTACAATCATCTCTCCTGCCAAATTTAAATTTCAATCCTTTAGTCAAAATTATAAGTTGAAATTGGGATTTAGTTATCTCATTAATTCTAGTAGATATATAGCAAAACAGCTATCAGTCTATTATTCAAACTACCTGTAGTCAATCTCTTTTTCTGACCACCCAGAGATACCTCTTCTCATGACATCTCCAACTAGAGTGTCAGCACAGATATCAAGTCCAAGGATCTGAGAAGTCATGGCACCAATAGACATAAACTGGTAATGCATTCATCCATATTGGAATTAAAGAGTACAACCTTTCTTTCAGCTCTGTTAAAAGAGAAATGACCTTTAATATGTAGTCCGTTTGAAGGGTTCCTTTTAGTCCTTTGACAGAAATTGCCTGTCATAGTAAGATCAAGATAACAAAATATAACTTCATGAATACCATTAAGAGGTAGGAACAAAACAATATCATAGAATGGACTCGCATAATTACTATTGTATCTCAAGATATTAGTTTCATAACCAACCACTAACATTACTATGCAGCACATTGCCAATGTGACATATTCTAATAGAGGAATGCATTCAAATATATAGAGTGCACTATTAATTTTCAAAGCAAGGATTAGAAACCCCAAATGAGAATCAAAATAGAATCACATAGATATGAGATGCTAAATACTCATAACATCATGAGGCAAATTTTTAGCATATCCATTTCATACACATAAAGAACAACAATTTCAATCATGCTATAGCAATAATACAGATAAGTTCACAAACATGAAAGGAAATGAAGACTAGAAATGCAACAGTTACCTTCATGTAAGTATCTATGTCTGGATCTGGAACAACTCCAGCTTCCTTCTCCCTTTTACTGACCTCCACCATAACCTCTTCATTAGGCCAAAAACAAGTAGTGCTATTATTATCATCAATTCATCATCATCAATGTTATGCATTGATAGGGCATCTATAACACTTACCTGCTCGGCTTCCAACACCTTGACAACGTGCTGAAAAATCCAGTATTTCCCTCACTGTCATCTCAGGAATGTGCAGGTCATTTTGGCTAATATAGGCTGAAGTCTTTTGGGGAACAAACTCTTCTAGCTTGTTACCATTGTAAGAAATTTCCCCACTAATCTATTGAAGAAAATTGATAACACTTCTAGATTATACAAAAAAAGCATCCAAAAAATTAATTACTCAAAAAAAATTATACATTATGCTACACATATTTTTATTGTGAAAACAAGGACATGGGTATATTACAATTTTATATGCTAGGATATATATATTAGGATATTATCTATCAGGAGATAGGTTTTGAGAATTCCTCTATTTTTTAGCGTTTCTTCAATCACATTGCTTTGAGTTGTGTTTCCCAAATGACACCTACCTTGCAAGTCAAGGAACTCATCCTATTGTCACCACTTGAAAGATTAGAGATACTTAATGGAGATAGTGCCACATAGCTCCCTTGTCATGGACATCCAAAGGAGTATGCAAAGTTTCCTCAAAGCCTTTCCAACCCACTAAAACACCTCATAAGAGACATACTCCCTCTGACCCAAAGGAGTGCAAAGTGTCCTCAAAACCTTTCAACCCACTCATACACCTCATAAGAGTAGATGCACCCCTCGAACCAAATACCAATCAACCATTGGCAACGCTATCCACAACCAATGCATTCATTCCGGCTATCGGTGCACCAATGCATTTTCCAACCAAGCGCAACACTATGATCATATGTCAATGTCTTTTAGGAAACGATAGTGCTCTCCTATGGTCACTGGCATTGCCGTCCTCTGGCCACCATTTGTTGCTGACCGTCAGTACCTCCAGCGTCTATCTCATGTATGCCATCCTTGAGCCTCTGTACAGTAGTTGACGTTCAATTTACGTTGTGTCCTATCTGTTCTACATTCGATCTAGTCATTCATGATCATTGTTTCCTTCACAAGGTTACATTCCAAATTCAACACATTTTCTAGCTTTCACCTTGAGTTTGAGGTGACACTACAAGAAATTTAGCCTTTAGCGACCAAAATTTCAGCGACGACCTAAAAATCATTGCTAATAAGTAAGCATTAGCAACGACAAATTATTGTCATCGCTAATTTTCAAAATAAATTAACAATAGCGACGACTTTTTAAGTCGTCGCTATAGGTCATTGTTAATACGATAGATGTTAAAATGGAAGATCTATTTGCGACAACTAATTACTTTTTAGCGACAAGATTGGCGTTGCAAATTAATTTTTTTATATTAGCGACGACAATAGTCGTCGTTAATTGTTATTTATTTGTGATGACAATGTGTGTTGTCGCAAAAATGTGGCAAAAATAATAATAACAAATACGATTTTATATTAGCGACGATTATTTTCGTCGCTAATATACTTTATTTAGCGATGATTTTGTGTGTCGTCGTTGATATTTGGCCAAAATAATAATAACTTATAAAATTTTATATTAAGTTATTAACCGTTTAGCGACGACATTTTGGATCGTCGCTATAAGTACTTTATAGCGACGATATTGTGTGTCGTCGCTGATACGTGACCAAATAATAATAACATATAGGATTTAATATTAAGTTATTAATCATTTAGCGATGACATTTTGGATCGTCGCTATAAGTACTTTATAGCAACGATATTGTGTGTCGTCGCTAATACGTGACCAAAATAATAATAACATATAGGATTTTATATTAAGTTATTAATCATTTAGCGATGACATTTTGGATCGTCGCTATAAGTACTTTATAGCGACGATATTGTGTGTCGTCGCTAATACATGACCAAAATAATAATAACATATAGGATTTTATATTAAATTATTAACCGTTTAGCGACGACATTTTGGATCGTCGCTATAAGTACTTTATAGCGACGATATTGTGTATCGTCGCTGAATACATGACTAAAATAATAATAACATATAAGATTTAATATTAAGCTATTAATCATTTAGCGATGACATTTTGGATCGTCGCTATAAGTACTTTATAGCGACGATATTGTGTGTCGTCGCTAATATGTGACCAAAATTAAAAAAAAAAAAAAATGATAAAATCCGTAGTCTTTGTAAAAAAAAAAAAAAAAAAGGACCTGGGCTGGTGTTTGCGTACTAAACCACATACTACGTATTGAAATGGACCCAACCTTTTATAAAGAAAACTTGGACTCATATATTCCATTTGGTTTGCAAAATAGACTTGTTACATGTTGAAACATAGACTTGTGAATGCAAAAGTCTATAAAGCTACGTGTCCATTTCTGAGAACAACATTTTGCATTGATCTTTTATGTTGTTTTTATAAAGCTACGTGTTGAAACATCTCTGAGAACAACATTTCTGTATCAAACCTTTTTTTTTTTTTTACCAAATAATGGAGGCAATTGTAATTTACCAAAAATCACCATTTCAAAAATCCCTAAACTAAAACCCCAACCCCAATCTTATATTTTCTGTATCAAACTTATATTTTCTGCTCCCTCAATCTCAATCTCTCACTTGGTTCTCTCTAGCTCTCTCTCACCCGATTCTCTCTCACACTCTCACACCGTCTCATCCAAATTTCCTTACTCAAATTGCTCTCTAAAATACCTTAGTTCCTTCATGGAAATCACCATTCTCACAGCAAGAATAAGATTGATAATCAATTAAGGTAAGAGCTTATGATTTTAATCAAGGTTTAAAAGTGGGTATGATTGAGATTGTTTGATTGATGAAATTTAGTTAGGGTTTTGATATTGGGGGTTTAATCTTTGAGTTTTGTTAATGGAAGTTGCTAGGTTTTTATGTTTATATGTGGTTTTGCTTATGGATTTGATATTCTTCTTGGTTCATGAGTATATGTGTGACCATGGGTGATTTTTAAGTTTTTGATGAAGAATACCCTCTGTTTCTGTTTTCTGCAGTGAGCAGAAAGTTGTATGAAATTCTGGGATTTTTGTAAAAGGTAATTTGGGAAACGGTTTGTTGAAGATTGATTTATTATATGTCTAGTATAAGTGTTTAAAATCTCATTTGAAAATATGGTTATTTGAATACCTTTTGAGAATTTATAAGAAAATCCTGCAAATCTGTCAAATGGACAGTGTCCGTGTTTGAGTGATTAAATATTCATAGTAATTTATATATGTGGAATCTGGATACAAAAGATGAATATAATGAAAGCTAACACACAGGGCTTGAGTTTAGAATCAAGAATTATAGTATTTGGATTGATATTGAAAGAGTTATTAATTTTTTTATGAGACACTAAATCTGTCAGGACAGATTTGTGTTTACCATATGACGAGAATTTTAATAAATTATAGAGATGTTATAATGATCTGAATTTTCTGTGGTAACTTGTACATATATATGAGGTCATCCCTGTAAAATTTCAAGTTACTTTGATAAATTTAAGTGTTCCAAATAAAATTTATAAAATGACTGATCTGCAGAAATCTGCTTAATGTTAAGCTGAAAATACTGGAACTTTGGGGAATTAATTATTGAATTTGATTCATTGATTTGAGTTGTAATTTGGTGTGAGTATTGTTTGTCATGTATACTACTTGGGTGAATTTTATCATGCCTTGGATTTACATTGGCTTCTAAGGTACCTTGACTCCTTAATTTTAACGAGGGGGCCCTCTATTAGTTATTTGTCATGTATTGGTGTGAGTATTGTTTGTCATGTATACTACTCCTTCGTTTGTGATTTTTCAGGTAATTCACTTAATTTTTTGGTTATGAAATACAGTTTTGAAAATTTACATTATATCTATACAGTTTTGAAAATACAGTCTAAGGCTCACAATATATATTATGTAGTTTAATGTTGAGTTATTGTGAAAGGCTTTGTGCAACATTATTTTAATCTTTCTTGTCATTTGTTTTAAAGATTGAAATTGCTTATGAAGAATTCAATGGGTATATCTCAAATTATAGCATGTTTTGTACAATGTTGGGTATCATGACACTTAGATGTGTCAACCTTAGATGTGTTAGACCCAGAGTTGTTGCTGGGGTTACACATCCTAAGAGATATTTTTGTATAGAAATATTGATATGTAATTATATGTAAATAGCTTAATGTATATGTAAATAGCTTAATGTATGAACCTTATGGATTAGTGTACTGGAACTTTTAAAATGGACTTTCTGATATTCTGGGTTGACGTATATTTATGTAATGGTTAGAGAAAAATTTACAAGTGTTGTGTGTTTTTTCGTTGATGAAACATGTTATAGATTCATAATGATCATGATTATTGCCTTCAATTCTTTGTTGATATGTTGTTCAGTCTCCACTGGATAACAATGTAGTAGATCGTAGCCAAAGGTTTATGTTTATTATTCTGAATGAGCAACATAGTTCCTACATTTGTTAGCATTTCCAGTTTCTTACATTGTAGTGCTGCAGTTGATATCTAATAAGATTGTTGTTTTTCTTTCCCAAATTCTTAGATGGCTTCCATGTTTCTGGTTTGACATAATTATTTCTTTTGTTGATTACTGTCATCTATGTTTTTGCCTTCTTTAGTTAATATCTTGTTGAGCCTTCAATGGAAAGGTGATGTCTTTAATTGATGGTAGCCAATGGTTTATGCATGCCATGCTTAGTCTCCAGATGGTGATCTTTCTTTAATTGATGGGATTTATGTGCTGTATGCTTCAAGATATATTTTAATATTTTTGTTTTCCTTGCTTCATTGCTCCTTTACTTCAACAAAGTTTTTAAAATAATAAAAAATAAAAGAAAAAAAATTGTTGGAGGTGTGCAAAATATTGAATTGTCATCTCATGCAACAGGTGTTTGGGTTGTAGTCTTCTCATGCAACAGGTGTTTGTCTATCTTTTTATGATCTTTGTATTTGTGTTTGCTTTTTAGAAGTTATTTAGTAAGCATTGTCATCTATTTTGGTAACCTTTATATTGGGTTTTGTTTTTTATTTCAGGAGGAAGAAATGTTTCGTGTCATGACCCACATATGGAGGGGAGATCCATCCTAATGCAACAAGTTTCAAGTCTATATATTTCTCATGAGGACATTTAATTAGTTAGTTGATAAGACTATGTTTTAATGTGATTGGGAATAGTGTGGAATTTAAACTTTGTATACAATAAATTGGACTTGAGTATTGTTTTTCTTTTATTCTATGCGTTGATTTAATAGATGTAATGAATTTATGACTATTTATTTATTGAATTGTTGTATGATGATGTATGAATGTGTTTTCAATATTCATGTAAAAAGCAGAATGAAAAATAAAAAAATCTAAAAAATGAAAAAAGTAAATAGCGACGACATTGTGTCATCGCTGATATTTACATATTAGCAACGACAATATGTCGTCGCTGTTATACTACAATCAGCAACGACATATTTGTCGTCGCAAATAGTGATGTATTAGCGACGATTTATTTATTAGTGGTCTTAAGTTATTTGCAACGACGATTGTTACTATTAGCGACGAAAATGTTGTCGCTGATGATATTATAATAGCAACGACAAAATGTCGTTGCTAGATTTCTACTAGTGACGGAGCAATAGCAATAACAATTAGCAACGACTTTGTCATCGCTAATGATAATTAGCGACAACTTTTAGAGCATCAGCGACGACTTTGTGTCGTCGCTAAAGACCAAATTTCTTGTAGTGTGATGTTCAAATATATTACGATATTACCATAAATACATAGACCATGATATTGTGGAATACCATGGGCTACCTTGGTTGTGTACTAACACGGGCTACTGTGGTTTTAGGATTACTATATTAAGCCCAACCCTAATATATTCTTATATCTACCCTACATTGGTTTCATTTAACATACAATTCAATATAGCAAAGATATAGCCGCTTAGGGTTTCCACTATAGACATATCCCGTCAGGTCAAACCACATTAATTCACTTACTTTTCGCTTTCTCTTTCTACATTATTTTATTTTATTCTTTCTATTTTAAAATTTTAGGATATACATAGGTATTTCTTTGAGCTTTTCTTGGTCTTTTCTATAGTCATTCTACTGATTTTCATTGCAAGTATTGTGAGAGCATGAAACCTTGAGAGATTGGTTTAGATTCCCTGAAAGAGCCTTTAAAAGGGAGGTCTTCCCACAACCTGGGGGACCAAGCAGTAGAGTTATCCTGCAAGAAAGGTAAGGCCATTTAAACACACTTTTAGTCTCATCAAAGCACATTTTTCAGTTCTCTCTATTAAAATTTTCTGAAGAGTTTGTTAAAGTCATGGAAATGAACTGTAGATATAGTTTCTATTGATCCATGTCATGTACATACACACACACAGAGAAACAGTAAAGACTTTATATAAGTTATCTCATCTGGTAAAAGATATAATTTGAGCTTTAACAATCACATTTTGGTTTACCTGAATCTGTATTTTTCCTTTTCAAATGCTATGAATTTTTTTATAAATATTTTCTTTAAACTTCTAATGATAATGTTTATGGGTAAAACTTAGGTATAGTTCCTTAGGTCAAGTACATTAGGTTCCTAGTTGAATTCAAATACATTGAATTTAAATATTCTTAAAAAATAACATTGTTTGTGTTTCATTGGTTACATGTGTTTGAGGGGAACAATATTAACCTAACTTAGTTTTATCCAATGTTTATTATTCAGATTATAGGGCATTCAAGAAGCAACATTTCAGAGTGCTGCTAAGCTAAATCATCAGAAGGTTGATAAGCACATGAAAGGATAGAGCAAAAAAGGACTGCATCCATGAGAAGTAGAGGCAGTGCATTTTTTTTTTTTAGGAGCAAGTTTCTAATGAAAACTTAAAATATTAGTGGTTCATTAGAGGGGAAGGAAAAAAAAAAAGACCATTATTGAGAATTGACATGGTCCAAGTTTAAGGCACACGGAAAATGAGAAGACTAAAATAAACAATAAAAAATAAAAAATAAAGCTATAATATACTTTTTGTCTTTGAAATTTGGTTGAAGTTTGATTTTTTCCCCAAAAAAATTTAAAATATTTCTAATTTCATCCTGAAAAGCTAGGTATCCATTTTGTTCTTCCATCCACATATGTTACCATTTCGTTTGTCACGTAAGCAATTCAGAAATGATGAAATCGATACCTTTTTAAGTTTTTCAGGGAAGAAACTGTACCTTTAAAAATTCAGCGGACGAAAATCTATTTTTTATCAAATTTCAGGGACCCAATTAAAAAAGGGTAAAGCTATTGGAGAACACAAGGAGGCATGCAATGCAACAAAAGTTAGCATAAATATTAATACTTTAAAACCCAAATCAGAAAGTTGACCATGAAGAAATCTTAACAGAGTATAATTATTTAAGCATAGTTGACTTAGATAAAGCTACCTTCCTGGCTTTATGATACCACTAACGTCATTGATGATGCTTATCTTTGCTTGACTTGACTTTGAACCTGGCAACTTAGTGAATACCTGTTAAGAAACAAAGAAAAAATTACTTGTGACGTGAGACATCATATTAAAGAAGATAATCTTGATTTTCCAAATCATACATGTTATATTCTAAGCTGATAACTGTAATATATCTTTATAGTAAAACAAAACAACTATTTCATAAATTGTAGTTTATACAATTCAACAAGATTTAGAAAATCCAGGTTACTTGTTGGTTGTATATAGCCAGCTGATACATACAAATATGTCAACCAGCCAGCTGCACACAAAGAATTAATCCTAATCCACTTTTCTTTGCAAAAAAAAATATTCATATCTATACCCCATGATGCCTTTTTTTTTTCTAACTTCTAAATATGTTAAAAGTTAAAAGTCCAAAAATGCCATTGACATATATGGTTCATAATCAAGACCTAAATTTCTCTCCAAAAATGAAAATAGGTAAATTAAACTAACCTCTCTAAAGGTTTGGATAAAAGTCATAAATAAACCAACCCCCTTCTATTTTTTCATATTTTTTTAAATGACACTTAAAACCCTAAGTTTTTTTTTTTTTTTTTCTTATCATACCTCCAATATGGTTAGTAAGCATTATTTTAAGGTTATTTTGAGTGAAAAATTAATTTGAAAAATATGTATTTTGACTCAATTTGTAAATAAAAATGTTCATAATTGTTATATAATCAAAATCTTAAAGGGTGAAACGTCGTTTATAAAAATAGAAAGAGGTTATTGTAATTTTATCCAATGAAAATACTTACAGAGAGCACGCTTTTTAGAGAATTCCATAGTGTTGGAAGGGGCTTGCCATGAACCACCTCACACTCAGCTTCTACACGCAGATTTTTGTATCTCACTTCCACAGTGGGCAATTTTACACCAACTCTGCAAAAAAAAAAAATTCAAGTTCAACCAAATGAACCGTTCATTGGTACATGCATGAACAAAGTAGCCAACTCTATATAAATGAAGACTTTAAAAGAAGGAGAATATAAACATTAGCTCATTGAGCATTGAAAAAGGTAGCAAGAATTAATAGCAACATGGTGTACTAAAGAGAGTTGAATTCAATTCTAGTGGTGTTGAAGTGATTCTACATACATATATGTTGCTTGTATATACTTACTAGGAAAAGAAAGTTAAGTAAAAGGCTTAATTACTTACTTGTCTATCCGGTTTCTAATTTTTCTTAACAAGCGAAGGTTGTCATGCTCAATGTGCTTGATGAGCTTCTCTATGAAAAGATGCCTTTCTTGAGCTCCAAGTTTGGTAACATCAATAACCCTTTTTTCTTTATTATCAGTACCACCATCAACATCACCATCCTCATCATATAAGGATGATCTCAGCCTCTCAAATGTAGGCAATCTCTCAATTGCAGCCCACTGCAAGGCATATTCAACATCAGCATCATCCTTTGTAGAACTCAATCCCGATGTACTGCCTCGGAAACTTGAGTTATTAAGCCGAAAAGATGATCTAATGCTCCTTCCTATCTCTGCCAACTCAATTCTCAGTGACTCTATCTCATCTGTGCCAACCATCTGAGCCATTTTCGTTGAACTTGGAGGGCTTCAACTTGCAAGAAAAAGGTGGTGAAAGATGTACATAATATATACACACATGCAACACTTTTCTTGATAGAAAAGTAAATTGAGAATGCTGCAAAAATAAAATATAATGTATGTATGACTTCACAATCGATAGAGATGTTTCTGTTGTTGATTAATTTAAGCTTAATCTAAAAAAAAAATCCTTATCACATTCAGAATTTTACTTATTCAAGTTACAACTAAAGGGTTGACTTTTCATTGAACTTAGCTCTTGTCCATCTGTATTGTTGGTTTTATAAACATTCATCATGGAATAAGTATGTAACAGCTTAAAAGAACAAACTCGCAACAAGTTTAATGGTAGCTCACAACTTGAGAAAAGAGCTAGCCACATTTGTGATATACTCCAAAAAGACTAATCAAGTTACAATTAAGATTCCTCGTAATTGCTTCTATTTTTCTACTTTCATTTCGCATAAATGCAAGATAACTAACTGCACTTATAGCATCAAATAGGCAAGTTTGTCAGCACACAAAATTAAAGATGCAAAACATGAAACAATGGACTACACTAAAATGTTAAGGGATGCAACTATATATAATTAAGCAAACTATAAATAGAATACATAAGGACTTAAATTAAAAATTGTCGGATCATAATCAAGGAAATTTTCTCACCTAAGCTATCTAGTATTTCAAACAAAAAAAAGAATAATTAGACAATATTATGGTCATACACGGCGTCTCCTCCCTCATCAAACTTCTTGCGTCTCAATTTTCTCTTTAATAAACTCAAAAAAAAATGATGCATGTCATCATGAGTAAAGAAATATTAATTACTTGGTTGACAAGATTCCTTTTATTCATTTAATAACAGAAATAATAAATAAAGCAGTGTATGTTTTTTTCAAATCTAGTCGTTTTTACTTGGTAGGTACGGTAATTATAATAATCCTGGTCCATTTAGTAAATTACATGACCAACTTCTCTCTTGGTCAACTAGTGCCAATAACAGTATGACCATGTGAATGCCTGGGGGATAATCTATAGTTGTCAATATTTCAGTAAGACATGGAACCTAAAAAGTATTGAGCACAAGCTGTAAGGAACTAAAACGCTTTACAAACCTATAAGTGATGAATTCATGCTTAACATAATGGCTACCCACTATTCATTTTCGCATCCATCATCATTATTATGACATTCACTACGGTTTTAGGTCTAGGGTTCCAGTGTACTGGACTGGACACGATACAGACACGTGTCTACTTTTGGCCACATGTTACAATTGTATATGGTACAATATATGCTTTAGCAAATCAAGGCTTTACAAATCCTATATTGAATAAAAATGCAGAACCTTACCAATAAAGTTAGTTGATCAAGTGCCTTGGTATTGTATCAAAATTCAGATCAGAACACAAGTAAAAGCATATGTAGCTAGTAATAATATGACACCCTTTTCAAACTAACCATGACATAAATGTCAATGAATCTTCACCACAGTTTGTTTGAGTCAATCATATTAGTACCGTCTCCCCCCACTGCCTGAAATCAGTGGACCTTAGATGGGGTTGAGATTAGTTATGGCTCAGGCTATTGAAGGAGAGAGAGAGTGTGTAGGTGTAGCTAGCTCCCTTAATTACCCTCTAAGTCCCTCAGGTATTACTTCCTTAACGGATATGTCTACACCTACGTGATATATGGTATAAGACAATCTATAGCCTTTTGTAAAAGTCTGACTTCTTTGGAGTCATTAAGGACATTTAAATGATTCAATTTAGGTCTCAAGGGCTTATACTTTCAGATGTAACATGGATTTTTGATACTGATTGATCTTTTTTTTTTTTTTTTTGATAATATAAAAAAGGGATTCGCAGGTGCGGTCATTGTCCCGGCCCAGTTGAACCCGAATTTGACATGATGTGAGACACATCTGGACAATAATGGGGCTTACCACTACTCGAACCCACAACTCCCGGACCCGCAGGTGTGATGGGTCACGAGAATTTCCTACCATTAAGTCACCTCCCCAGACGGCAGTGGTGGGATTCGAACCCCTGTCCACATAGTTAGCACCTAAGGTACTAACCATTGAGCCAAGGGGTTGATTCCCTTGATACTGATTGATCTTGAAACAAAACTTCTTAGTATATATATTTTTAAATAAACTAGTATTATAGTATGTGCTCTGCACATGGAACCTTTTTAGTGATTATATATCTTAGTAGAAACCATGGGTTGGCATACAAGGGTTCCTTTCATTTTTTATTCTACTTGTTCTTGTGTGCCATCTATAGGATTACAACAAGACTAAACTGGGCCTACCTTGCCCACTACCATACATACCAGCCCTTAACCATGTTATGAGTTGGACAAAGCATTAATAAGTTAAAATGTATGTAGCATCAGTGTCATAGTACTCAAGAATGGGGCAAAGGTCAAGCCACAGTTTGGGCCACAACACAAGGATTAGGCAATTTTTATTTTTTTGGGAGTTTCTCATTGTAGCAACAACATCCTTGAACCAATCATAAAAGCAGTGCTTTTTGTTTGTTTTTGTTTTTGGTACTAAAAAGCAGTGTATTTTCTTTAAACAGAAGGAAGAGCATATTCATCAAACAACTTTAAGATCTATCCAATTCTGTACACAACCCCAATGTTGTGGGTTCTTCACACCACTTTCATACACAAACAATAATCTCTCCATCTACAAGAAACCAGAGTAAAAATGGAAGAAAAAAAAATGAAATAAAAATAAAAATTGAAGGATTACTTCGTTACTACCCCCACCAACCCCCTCTTCTCCAATGCCCATGTAGGCTTACCCAAGAATTCAATGAGTTGGAAAAATTGTAAGAATTACCCTCACTTCATATTAATCCCCCACTTTAGATCCTTAAAATGAATCACTTGTTTGGTTATGTACGCTGATACCCTCGGCTGTTTGATCTTGAATCCGGATTATCACTCCGGTCAGTGTCAGATAATTCCTTTTGGGACTCTATCTCCATGCTGCCTGCCTGAGTTCTTCGATGCCTTCGATCCTGTAAAGTATAGAGAAAAAACTTTATTTTTAAAACTCAGTCAGGGAACATCTCTCATATCAAGTTTCTCCTCATTCCTCAACAAAGGGGTCAGAATCAGATGTCCAGCATTTGATGAGCCCTTTTTCAATGGGAGGAGAACCTTGCTTGACCATCAAGGAAAATTAGCATTGACATATGAGCTTAGGAAAGTAAAATTATTTAGAGCAGCAGGAAACAAAATGTGAGATGAATAGAAAATTGGTTGGTGTAGGGAGCTTGGCCACTTGGAATGTCTAAAGATGAAAGACTGTCAATGATCGAATTTATAGAGTGAAATTGCATTTCCACGCCATAAAGTAGAGACGAAAATATTATTTATAACAAATAAGAGGTAAGAATTTGATCGAATTCAATTCATCATAAAAACAAAGAAATGAATGAAAGGGAAGGGGCCAGGAAAAAAAAAAAGAGCAACTCTTTTTTCTTTTTTCTTTTGCTCTTCGAGCACCTGACTATTCCCTGGATGTAATGTAGTCCCTCGTCCACACACACCAAGTAATTACAAGGGAGGAATCCCTTGGGAGTAGCCCCAAGATACTGGCTATAGGTTTCCAACTCAGACCTCATGAGGCCTTAGGAACCACTAGGCCAACCCCTTGGGGTTGCAACTCATTAGAAGATTGAACTAGTCTGATCATGCAAAAAGAAAGAGTCTGATCATGCAAAAAGAAAGAACAATAACTGCACCAATAAGAAGTGATGTTGTAGGAAAATGTGTGCAGATTTCAATATAGGACTTCACCAGCAATCAAATATGATATTACTAAAATTACAAAAAAGATTTCCTAATTATTCAAATTGCTGTCCAACAGATAATATTGGTCATGCCACAGAAAAGAAATCAGAAACTAACCTCTCTTGGTATGGGATACTCTTCAGATTCAAGCATGCGGACAACCTGGCTCATCTTAGGTCTTTTCTCAGAATCTGGATCAACACACCTCAAAGCAGTTAAAAGAGCACGTTTAAGGGCTCTTGTTGATGGCCTTACTTCAATATTTGGGTCTACCACTTCTTCTGATCGCCTACTTCCAACCATCATTTTCAGCCAATCAACCAGATTTACCTGCAAGTATTGCAACTCACATTTATAAAAGAAAAACTAACAAATATTTCCTTTAAAAGTTCAAAGGAGCACCGAGCAAAATTCTTTTCTCATATTATCATACACAGACGCTTTCTAATTGTCTTGAAGATAGGATCAAGGAAGACAACAATGATAAAAACATCGAAAGATTGGCTGCAATGGTTTGTTGGAAGAAATGGGAGGAATTTTAAGGTTTATGACAAAACATGTCGCAGACTTGATGCAATGTCATTAGCCTTGGAGCCTGCAGGAGAGTTTAAGTGTCACAGATAGGAAAGGTACTTATGAGGAAACAGGCTAAAGCGAGGATTAAAAGCATAAAGTTTTGTTACAGGCAGAAACTTTTGGCGGGGTCCCCTTTTACAGCTAAAATAATTGTCAACTTTTGTACAGATAACTGATAAAGACAGTAACAGGGGAGGCATTAAGGTGAATGCCTCCCCATGAATATAACAGCATATTAATAGGCTATTCAAAGAAGTGAAGGGACTCATAAAATAAAAAATAGGTTGGAGGCCATGGTAGTTCCTGCAGTAGTTACAAGACAGGTGGGGTCTTGCCAAGGCTGCATCCTGAGGGGAATGATCTGGTTTGAAGAAACTATTTCCAGTATGACAACAATTGGCTCCAATATTGCAAGATTTATAATTGAATGCCAATGTGACTTTAAAAGGCTCTTGGGTATAGAAATTATCCTCTTTGATACATTGAATTCTTACTTTTTTCCCCTCTCTATTTAAAAAATTTGCCTTCATTTTTTTTTGGGATAAGTAATAAAAAAAATTTAAAAGAAAGAAAGTGTATTGCTTTTAAGTTTTCACATTTGAAAAAATAACAACTACAAGGAATCATTCCACAGACTGGGTGACTTTACTCAATAGGTCAACAAAATATCAGAAATAATTTAGTTTTCCAACACAGAACCAGAAAGTACAACGAAAAACGGAACCAAAATGCAACATGGAGTTAAAAGCAACTATAAGGAGACGGGTAAAAGAAGACCTGAGGTTGTCCTCACTACAAGAAATTTGATCTTTAGTGACGACACAAAATCGTCGCTAATATTCTAAAAGTTGTCGCTAATTTTGATTAGCAACGACTTTGTTGTTGCTAATCGTCATTGCTATTGCTCCGTCACTATTAGAAATTCAGCAACGATATTCTGTCATTGCTATTATACTACCAACAGCGACGACATTTTTCGTCGCTAATAGTGAATATTGTCGTTGCAAATAACTTACGAACATTAGTGAATAAGTCGTCGCTGAAATGTTACTATTTGCGACGATAAATATGTCGTCACTAATATGCTTATAGGTACAAATTAAGTCGTCGCTAAAATGTTACTATTTGCGACGATAAATATGTCGTCGCTAATATGCTTTATAGGTACAAATTGTCGTCGCTATTTACTTTTTACATTTTTTTTATTTTAGTTTTCATTTTGATTTTTACATGAATACTAAAAACACATTCATATATCGTCATACAACTATCCAATAAATAAATAGTTATAAAATCATTACATCTATTAAATTGACACATAGAAAAATATAAAAAACAATACTCAAGTTCAATCTATCATATACAAAGTTTAAATTCCACACTCAATTCCCAATCACATTTAAACATATTGCCTTATCAACTAACTAATTAAATGTCCTCATCTGGATATATAGACTTTAAACTTGTTGCATTGAGATGAATTTTCCCAAGATATGTGGGTCATGACACGAAACATTTCTTCTTCCTGAAGTAAGAAACAAAACTCAATATAAAGGTTACCAAAATATATAAACATATTCATAAATAACCTTATAACTTACTAAAAGCTCATATCACATATCTCTTACCTGATAGCTAAACGGAGAGATTAGGCCTGGAGGAGCTTAGTTCTCGGTGTTCTCTTTACCTAAACCAAGGATTTGAGTTTATTACTAACAACTCAAGAATTCTTAACCCACCTCCAAGAGGTTCCCAAACACAAACACATCATTCACTATTTCATAAAATAACAATAAAACAAAGATTACATGGCTCATATATATCCTTTAATACTAAATTATCTAAATCATAAAACTAAGGAAAATAAAAATTCACCCAAGTAGTATACACACCAAATAGTATAAAAAATAATTTACAACTCAAATCACTTACCCAATTGCAAGAATAAATTCATTAAAGTTTCATTATTTTCATGCACTTGGGATACTGTCTCTTTACAGGGCAGTCTTATTATAAATTACATTTTACCAACCAAATCATTTTAAATACCATGAGATTTCATAATGACATCCTAATATAAGTATACTATATATATATAAATGTTCAACTCAAAATGATGTCTGTACAATTTATAAAAATTACAACAAGTCAGTGTACTCAAATAATTTCTGACAGATTCATGATTCTAAAAGAAAATTTAAAACTCTTTCAATATCAACTCAAATGTTGTAATTCTTGATTCTAAACTCAAGCCATGTGTGTTAGGTTTCATTATATTCCTCATTTACATTCAGATTTCACATATTCAATTTACTACCCATTTTATAAACATCAAACACAGAATCTGTCCAAATGACAGACTTGAACAACTTTCTTATAAATTCTCAAAACGTGTCCAAATGGCCATATCTTCATGTGAAATTAAATACCCACATACTAGACATATAATAAAGTATTCCTCAACAAACCGTTTCCAAAATTACTTTATATAAAAATCCCAGAATTTCATACAACTTTCTGCTCACTGCAGAAAACAGAAACAGAGGGTATTCTTCATCAAGAACTTAAAAAATTTTCACCCATGGCCACACATATATTCATGAACCAAGAACAATATCAAACCCATAAACAAACTATACAATTTCAGAAATATCCATAAACAAAACTCAAAGATTAAAGCTTCCATAGCAAAAACCCCAAAATAATATCACAAATCAAACATCTTTGAACCTACTTGTTTTTAGTTTTGAAACTCATCAACCCTTACCTTATTAATTCTTGATCTTGATTTTGCTTTCAAGTAGTGATTTCCCCAAATAAATTACAAATTTTCTTGAGAAGAAAGTGTAGAGAGTTTCGGTGAAGAAGTGAGGAATAGAGAGGATGAGAACCAAAACAGAAAATTCCCTCAAATCATTCACATAGATAATAGCACATGTATATATTCCCCACAACCCACATAGAAATTCACACACAAAACCCAAAACAAATAGAATTTGTGAAGGGTCCGTGACCCAATTTCACACATTTAGAACTTGGTTCTAAATACTCTTCGCGAGTCAATTTTCGGTTAAAAAATAAGATTTGCTTCAACAATACACCAATTATTCTCAAATTTTCCAAATTTACTCTATATTATAAGAAAAATGTTTTTCATGAAGGGTCCGTAACCCAACTCATAGTTGTTTAGAACTTGGTTCTAAATGGTTTCCGCGAGTCAATTTTCGGTTAAAAGATAAGATTTGCATCAACAATGCACCAATTACACTCAAAATTTCCAGATTTACTCTAAATTATAAGACAAATGTTTTTCATGAAGGGTCCGTGACCCAATTCAAAGCCGTTTAGAACTTGGTTCTAAATGGTCTCCGTGAGTTAATTTTCGGTTATAAAATGAGATTTGCATCTACAATGCACAAATAACTCTCAAAATTTCCAGATTTACTCTAAATAATGAGACAAATGTTTTTCACGAAGGGTCCGTGACCCAATTCTAAAAAAATCACAAGGTGCCACATGGAGGTCAAAATTGCATCAAGCATGGTCATCTAAACATATTTTGTTCCTAAATTGCACAAATCATCCTAAAATTGTTTTAGATTCATTCTAAATGGTAAAATAAACATTTTTTATGAAGGGTCCATGACCAAATTCTTCACCATTTGGAATTTGCTTCCAAAGGGACATTTCATCAAACACTTGATAGACAACTTTACATATTACACTACACATAAGTTTTCTTTACAAATCCATTTTTCCTACATACATTTATAGATTTTATACACACAATCTATACTCTAAACATATTTCAATAACATTATAAAACAACAACAACACAAACCCATTACAAATTGGAGTATGAAAACACAAAACATGCAAAAATCAATTCCAAAACACACCAAATACCCATACATCCGAAAATTGCATGAATAAATCTAAAAAAAAATTCAGATTTGAGTGTTTGATACTACATACCTCACTTCTAGCACCATTAGAAAAAAAAAATGTCACTTGTTTTGAAGAAAGCAATCATCCGGGTTGAATGTTGTCATGAATCTCCTATTTTTTGGCCTATTTGACCTTGAGGAAGAAGATGAAGCCATCAAGGGTAAGTCTGAAATTTCAAGGGGAAAACACTAAAAATGTAGTTCTTGGTGAGAAGGAAGAAGAATAGTAGAAGAGATTTCAAGAAGGGAAGAAGATTTGGAGAGAAATCACAAAAGGGGGAAAACTTAGGTTTTCTCTCTTTTCTCTCTATATGACTTTTTTTTAATGCTTTAAACTATGATTAAAATAAATACTAAAATTTAGGATTTTAAAAATGGTCACATATTAGCGACGACACACAATATCGTCGCTATAAAGAACTTATAGCGACGATTTACAATGTCGTCGCTAAACGGTTAATAAATTAATATAAAATTCTATATGTTATTATTATTTTTGTTACATGTTAGCGACGACACACAAAATCGTTGCTATAATGTGTTTATAACGACGATTCAAAATCTCGTCGCTAAACGTTTAATAACTTAATATAAAATCTTATATGTTATTATTTTTTTGTCACATATCAGCGACGACACACAAAATCGTCGCTAAATAAAATATATTAGCGACAAAAATAATCGTCGCTGATATAAAATCATATTTGTTATTATTATTTTTGCCACATTTTTGCGATGACACACAATGTCATCGCAAATAAATAACAATTAACGATGATTATTGTCGTCGCTGATATTAAAAATTAATTTACAACGCCAATCTCGTCGCTAAAAAGTAAATATTTGTTGCAAATAGATCTCCCATTTTAAGATCCATCGTATTAACAACGACCTATAGCGACGACTTAAAATGTCGTTGCTATTGTTAATTTGTTTTGAAAATTAGCGATGACAATAATTTTTCGTTGCTAATGCTTACTTATTAGCAACGATTTTTAGGTCGTCGCTGAAATTTTGGTCGCTAAAGGCTAAATTTCTTGTAGTGCCTGCAATAAGTTGCATTCCTGATATCTATATCTAATGAGAGATCCAAATCATGAAACCTCAACTTATATCAGCATCCACTAATCAGTTACTAGTACAATTAAAAAGAATAGCATCAAGTGCCTCTATGATTCATAGATAACAACGATTCAGTGTCTTTTAAGCGGTTAAAAGACATATATACTAGTGAAGAATAATTTATTCCATACCTCATGGGCAGGACGACCATAGTCCACTGGATCTCTTCCAGTAATGGCTTCTAAGAGCAGAACCCCGAAGCTGTAAACATCACTCTTTTCATTCAAAAGGCCAGTATTTGCATATTCAGGAGCAACGTATCTGCACATTTTTGAAGAAGCAGAGGTGGTGGGAGAATGAATATGAAAATGATTATTCCAACACAAACTGTCTAGAAGTAAATTGAAACAATCTTAAAACAGGGAAATCAGATTTTTTATGGAATAGAAGAATTATTTACCCAAAAGTTCCCATGACTCGAGTTGTGACGTGACTTTTACCAGAACCCAGCAACTTGGCTAGACCAAAATCAGATACCTTGGCATTGAATTCATTGTCAATCAATATGTTGCTTGACTTGATATCCCAATGCACCACTTTTGGCTCAATGGCCTCATGCAAGTAGGCAAGACTGCAACAAGTACGCCACATTAAATGTGAACTAGAGTGCCGGAATCTGGGAATGATGAAAATAAACAAACTTACGCTTTAGCTGTGCCAAGAAGAACCTTCACGCGGGCCTCCCAAGTAAGATATCCGCAACCAATGCATTCATTCTGGCTATCATATGTCAATGTCTTTCAGGAAACAACAGTGCTCTCCTATGTTCACCGGCATTGCCGTCCTCTGGCCACCATTTGTTGCTGACCGTCAGTACCTCCAGCGTCTATCTCGCATATGCCATCCTTGAGCCTCTGTACTGTAGTTGACGTTCACTACTATCTCGCACATTCCAATTTACATTGTGTCCTATCCATTCTACATTCGATCTAGTCATTCATGGTCATTGTTTCCTTCACAAGGTTACATTCTAAATTCAAGACATTTTCAAGCTTTCACCTTGAGTTTGAGGTGATGTTAAAATATATTATGACATTACCATAAATACATAGACCATGATATTGTGGAATTCCATGGGCTACCTTGGTTGTGTACTAACACGGGCTACTGTGGTTTTAGGATTACTATATTAAGCCCAACCCTAATATATTCTTATATCTACCCTACATTGGTTTCATTTAACATACAATTTAATATAGCAAAGATATAGCCGCTTAGGGTTTCCGGACATATGCCGTCAGGTCAAACCATGTTAATTCACTTACTTTCCACTTTCTCTTTCTCCATTGTTTTATTTTATTCTTTCTATTTTAAAATTTTAGGATATACATAGGTATTTCTTTGAGCTTTTCTTGGTCTTTTTTATAGTTATTCTACTGATTTGCATTGCAAGTATTGTGAGAGCATGAAACCTTGAGAGATTGGTTTAGATTCCCTGAAAGAGCCTTTAAAAGGGAGGTCTTCCCACAACCCGGGGGACCAAGCAGTAGAGTTATCCTGCAAGAAAGATAAGGCAATTTAAACATAGTTTTAGTCCCATCAAAGCAAAATTTTCAGTTCTCTCTATTAAAATTTTCTGAAGAGTTTGTTAAAGTCATGGAAATGAACTGTAGATATAGTTTATATTGATCCATGTCATGTACATACACACACAGAGAGAAACAGTAAAGACTTTATATAACTTATCTCATCTGGTAAAAGATATAATTTGAGCTTTAACAATCACAATTTGATTTACCTGAATCTTTATTTTTTCTCTTCAAATGCTATGAATTTTTTTATAAATATTTTCTTTAAACTTCTAATGATAATGTTTATTATTCAGATTATAGAGCTTTTAAGAAGCAACATTTCAGAGTGCAGCTAAGATGAGAATCATCAGAAGAGGTTGATAAGCACATGAAAGGATAGAGCAAAAAAGGACTGCATCCATGACAAGTTTTTTTTTTTTTTTTTTTTTTAAGATATGATTTAAGATTTTAAATCTATATTGTCTGCTTCATGATAATTGTTCTTTACCATCAAGTTAAGATACCTATTGATTCTCTTTTGGTGTAGGCAATATTCTAACTTAGGTTCCCCAATTGAGATAACTCGAACCCACTTCGAGGTAGAAGTTAGGATCAAAATGAAAACTCAATAGATTAGTGGTTCATTAGGGGGGGAAGAAAAAAAAAAAGATGACCATTATTGAGAATTGACATGGTCCAAGTTTAAGGCACAAGGAAAATGAGAAAGACTAAAATAAAAAATAAAAAATAAAGTTGAGATATACATTTTGCCCTTGAAATTTGGTTGAAGTTTGTTTTTTTCCCCAAAAAAATTTTAAAAAATTTCTAATTTCATCCTGAAAAGTTAGGTATCCATTTTGTTCTTCCATCCACATATGCTACCATTTCGTTTGTCACATATACAATTCCTTGACAACAAATGGGAGAAATGATAAAACCGATACCTTTTAAGTTTTTTAGGGATGAAACTATACCTTTAAAAATTCAGCAGACGAAAATTGAATTTTTATCAAATTTCAATGGACCAAATAAAAAAGGGTAAAGCTATTGGAGAACATAAGGAGGCATGCAATGCAACAAAAGGCAGCATAAATATTAATACTTTAAAACCCAAATCAGAAAGTTGACCTTTAAGAAATCTTAGTAGAGTGTAATTAAGCATAGTTGACTTAGATAAAGCTACCTTCTTGGCTTTTGTAAACACTGTAGAAAATATGGAATCAGTTTCCATATCTGCTGCATAATCTGCATAATCGGCTCCTCCATAAATTCTAACAGCTGGTGTCCTTAATAGTTGCTGCCAATCATGCTTGCTTATGTTACTCCACAATTTAGTCCATTAGCTATATATCTACTGTTATATTGCTGTAAATATCCACTGATTAAGCATGTAATTCTCCTATATATATCAATACAAAATCTCTCTCTACCTCACCTTGAGATAGAGTTTCTCAATTTGTCTTTATGGTATCAGAGCTATTGGTGAGATAGAGAGATTATTATTTTTTTTTTTTCTTTGCATCAGCAATGTCTTCTACCTCAATCCAAATAGATGAGTACCCTTACCCAGTGACACAAAATGTCGCTAATTTTGTGTCACTTAAACTCTCATCCACAAACTTCCTCCTTTGGAAGACTCAAATGTTGAACATCCTTGAAAGCTATGATCTTCAAGGTTTCATTACTTGTGAGACTAAACCACCACCGCAATTTGTAGCTGTTGAAGAGTCTGGGGCACAGTCAAATAAACTCAATCCCAACTTCATCAAATGGCGAAAGACAGACCGCTTAGTAAAGGGATGGCTGACAGCCACCCTCTCAGAAGAGGTTTTTGGCATTGTTGTGGGACTCGATACTGCTATCGAGGTCTGGAATGCCTTAGTTCATGCTTTTGCTCATGTTTCATCAGATCGAACCCTTGCACTCAAGCAGCGACTCACCTCAATGAATCGAGGCATCGATACCCTGGCAGAATACCTACGTAGATTCAAGGCTGTCTGTGATGATCTTGCTGCCATAGGAAAGCCTGTACCAAATCATAAGAAGTCATGGTGGCTCCTTAACGGTCTTGGCAAAGGCTACGAAATGTTCACCACCACTATGCTTCGGCCACCAATTCCACCTTACTCAAAGATTGTTACCTTGTTGGAGAGTCACTCCGAGAGACATCAACTTGATACACAAACACAAGCTGCACCTCAGATGGCCTTCTATAATCAACATTCAAACAAAAACAAGAAACATAATGGAAGTTCAAACTCCTTCAATTCCAAAGGACGTGGTTTTTCCCAAGGACATTCATTTGGTTCAAGGAAACCAGATCAACAAAATGCACGACCCTAAGGTGAAAATCAATCTTTCAGATCCAACAATAAGGATGAAGCTCCTATATGTCAGATCTGCAACAAACGAAATCATACAGCCCTCAAATGCTTCAATCGTTTCAACCATTCCTTCACACTTGAAATCATACCACAAGAACTTGCAGCTTTTACCATTGCTGACAACTAGGACTCTGAGTGGTTCCCAGACACTGGCGCCACTAATCACATCACTGGAAACCCAAGTAATCTCCACTCTTTGACACCTTATACTGGTTAAGATGGAGTAATGGTTGGAAATGGAGACATCTTACAAATCACTCATGTTGGCCAAGCAAACATTGAGTCTGGTAACAAATCTTTACAACTCAATGATGTTCTATTGGTTCCTGATATAAAGAAAGATTTAATATCTGTAAGTAAACTTACATCTTATCTTCCACTTAAGTTTGAATTTGATGGAGATGGTTTTGTGATTAAGGACAAGTCAACCAACCGAGTAGTAGCAAGGGGGACTAAGAAGGATGGGTTGTATGCACTTGTTGGAGAATCTAAAGATGGATCTTATGCAAAAGCATTCTTTTCTTCTCGATTTAGACGTGTTGACAATGAATGTTGGCATCAACGCCTGGGCCACCCTCATCAAAGGGTTGTCGATCATCTTCGTATCAAGAACTTCATCTCTCTTGATCTTCAAAACAAGTTCTCTACAATCTGTACTAGTTGTCAAATGGGAAAGTCATGCAGACTTCCTTTCTTGTTTGTTGAACATGAAATAAAAATTCCATTTCATAAGATTCATTGTGATCTATGGGGACCGGCCCCTGTTAGGTCCAGAGAACAATTTCGATTTTACGTAATTTTCATTAATGACTATACACATTTCACTTGATTTTATCCTATGCGCAGGAAATCTGATTTAACTAGCTGCTTTGATCATTTTTATAAGTATGTAAGTTGTCAGTTCAATGCAAAGATCCATATTTTCCAAAGTGATGAAGGAGGTGAATTTGGAAGTGGAGAGACATCACCGAACTTGGTCTCACAATGATGTTCCATGCACACTTACCACCCAGATTTTGGACTGAGTGTTTCTCCACTGCAGTGCACTTGATCAATCGTCTACCTTCACCAACACTTGATATGGAATCACCATTCTTCAGGCTTTATGGTAGACAACCTGACTATTCATCACTTCGTGTGTTAGGTTGTAAATGCTTCCCATATCTTGGAGATTATAGGAGTAACAAGTTGGAACCCAAGTCTCTCCCACGTGTCTTCATTGGTTACAGCACCAAGCACAAAGGATACAAATGCTTTTACCCCCCTACTGGACGAATTTACATCTCACGTCATGTTGTGTTTGATGAGAAAATCTTACCATTCTCTACACCAGCACAACTATATGACACTAATCCAATTGAAGGGGAGCTCAGTACCTTCTCTGATTGGGAGGAATCCTCACTTCCAAAACAAATGACTAATGTATTTCCTATTTCAAGTTTTGCACCACCAACAACAAATCACATGGACTGCCAGCAAGATTCCATTGCCTTGCCAACCTTAACAGAACCAGAAACACCATCACCTCTAAGAGAGACACAACTCTCAGCACCACCCATTCAACCCCTACAAAACTCCCCTCACCACATAGAAATGCCCTCTCAGTCAACATTGTCGGACCTAGTTCAAACCCATTCTCACACTACATCAAATACAAGCTTTGTTCCTCCCTATATAGAACAAAGCAACCCCCCACCAGCACCATTTGTCCCCATTCCAAACCATCACCCCATGGTGACTCGCTCCAAACAAGCAGAAAATACAAGCTTTGTTCCTCCCTTTATAGAGCAAAGCAACCCCCCACCAGAACCATTTGTCCCCACTCCAAACAATCACCCCATGGTGACTCACTCCAAACAAGGGATTCAACGTCCAAATCCCAAGTACCTTGACCTCAATACAAAACAAGTCACCCATGACATACCAACTGAGCCAAGATCAATTACATCTGCTAAACGGCACATTGGCTAGGTTGCTGCAATGGATGAAGAACTTTCTGCCTTACATGCCAATCATACATGGAGTTTGGTACCCCATCAACCCAATATGAATGTCATTAGGTGTAAATGGGTTTACAAAGCCAAATTGAAACCAGATGGCTCCCTAGACTGACTCAAAGCAAGGCTAGTGGCTAAAGGATTTAGCCAAGTTGATGGTATTGATTTCTCTAAAACATTTTCTCCTGTGATTAAACCTGCCAGTATCCGTCTTGTGCTCACAATTGCAGTTGTTAAAGGTTGGGATATTAGGCAAATTGATGTCAAAAATGCATTTCTTCATAGTTCACTCTCCACACCTGTTTATATGCATCAACCTCCTGGGTATATTGATCCAAAACACCCAACACATGTCTACCAACTCAATCGTGCTCTATATGGTCTCAAACAAGTGTCTCGAGCTTGGTTCGATCAACTTAGCACATTTCTCCTCAGCCTTGGATTTCATTCTAGCATCTCTGATCCTAGCCTCTTCATTTTTCACTCACGGCATGGTATTCTTATCTTACTCTTGTACGTTGATGATATGGTGATCACTAGTAATGACCCTACTCGCATCAAGTGGCTCATTACACAATTGGGTCAAGAGTTTCCCATCAAGGACTTGGGATTTATTCATCATTTTCTTGGTATTGAAGCTCACTACACCAATAATAGTCTCTTTCTTTGTCAAACCCGATATGCATAGGACATTCTACACCGTGCTTCTATGCAGTCAACCAGACCAATCTCTACTCCCATGCTTGAGAAAGGCTGGCACTTACCATTTACTGATGGCCCCTATCCGAATCCATCTCATTACAGAAGTCTCGTGGGAGCTCTTCAATATTTAACATTCACTAGACCAGACCTATCCTATAGTGTCAACTTTGCTTGCCAGTTCATGCATTCGCCTACAATGGCCCATTACAAGTTGGTGAAACGCATACTGCATTATGTTCGTGGCACCACTAGCCTTAGGATCATCATTCATGCATCAAGCACCCTTGATTTGTACGGCTTTTCTGATGCAGATTGGGCTGGTTGCCCAACGACCAGGCGATCCACAACTGGCTTTTATACCTTACTTGGCAGCAACTGCATTTCTTGGAGTGCTAAGAAACAGCCCACAGTGGCCCATTCTAGTGCAGAGGCTGAATACCGAGCTATGGCCTCCACTGCAGCAGAATTGACTTGGTTATCCTTCCTTCTTCGTGATCTTGGTATCTCAATTTCACGTCTTTCTATTTTACATTGTGATAATCTAAGTGCATTACACATGACCATAAACCCTATCTTCCATGGTCGTACAAAGCACATTGAATTAAATTATCATTATGTACGTGAAAGAGTGGCTCTTGGTGCACTTGAAACTCGCTTTGTTCCTTCCAACCACCAATTGGCAGACATTTTCACCAAGCCTCTCTCCAAGGCATTATTCCTTGATTTAAGACTCAAACTGGGCCTTCTTTTTGACCCTCGGCACAGTTTGCGGGGGAGTGTAAACACTGCAGAAAATATGGAATCAATTTCCATATCTGTTGCAGAAATATCTACTGCATAATCGGCTCCTCCATAAATTCTAACAGCTGGTGTCCTTAACAGTTGCTGCCAACCATGCTTGCTTATGTTACTCCACAATTTAGTCCATTAGCTGTATATCTACTGTTACATTGCTATAAATATCCACTGATTAAGCAAGTAATTCTCCTATATATATCAATACAAAATCTCTCTTTACCTCACCTTGAGATAGAGTTTCTCAATTTGTCTTTAGACATAACCTATATCGATTACCCAAAAAGAAAAGAAAAAAAAAAAAAAAAAACCTATATCAATATTGCAGAGACAGAGCAACAACAGGCAACAGCAGGCTTAGTGTAGCACATGGATCAAGTATATGATCCTATGTTATTAACTCATCGTGAAATTTTATTATTAAAAAAAAAACACTCGCTGTAAATTCATTGTACAACCAATCATTTTTGTTATGTATGCTCAAATATCAAAAGTGATTTTTATAATTTATCAATATAGTCAAACACGGAACCTAAATTTAAATATGAAAATGGCCAAAGTATAAACTAAAAATAAAAAATGGCATAAAAAGTAATAGAACTCATATCCAAGACAAATATTATTGGGTTTGCAAACTGGTAATTAATGATATTTGGACAAAATTTACCTCCAACCCGGTTTGAAGGAATCCTCTTTCAACCTACTTCGTGGCAAGTAAATAGACCATCCACATGTGTATTTTAAAAAGTCACATGACTCATTAAAAATGTCATGTAACTAAAAATATACGTGGGTGGTCTATTTACTTGACACGTAGTAAGTTGGAGGAGGATTCATACAAACTGGATTGAAGTTAAACTATTTTCATAATATTTTAACTAAAAAATTATTAATGTTGCTAATTAAAAAAGCCAACACAAAAACACATTCACGGCCTGCCAAGTCTTCATAGTCCACATATAAAACAATAGTGAGTTAAAAGATTAAAATTTTAACTAAACTAATAAAGGGATAGGTGTTTCTTTGTTTTTCTTTAAAAAAAAAATTCACTGTTCTGTACTTATTCCACTTTTTTTTTAATACTTAGGTCGAATTACTTGTTCTACTTTCAGTCATCAAAAAAAAAAAGTTCAACGTTATTCTTAAAAAACAAAAAACAAAAAAAACTTTGACCAGTGAGTATTTTTTGAGTCACTTTCCCTTTGCATTCACACTTGTTATTTCAGTCAACAAAGAGAGAGAAAAAAAAAAAAGAAGAAGAGAAAGAGTACCAGTCACCAGCGGCAGATCGACAACGGCGCTGCAACAGGTAAGGTGAATGGGTGATACTGATTTGGGATTTTTTATTTGGGTAAGCAGATTATATGTGTCTATTTGTAATTTTATTTGGGTGATGGGGCTAAGTATATATAAATAAAAAAATCTGATAGGGGCAACGGCTTGGTCTAATCACCCGAGTTTGCTCTCAAGCTTTTGAGGAGCTTCTCGTGATTTCATCAACTAACCAGTTATCCATCAAATTTTCAGTTCCAAGTATGGCTCATGCTCTAGTTTCTGATGCCTTCGTTTCTGCTATCGTGGAGGAGCTTTAATTGGTCCAATCATTGAGTCAGAGTTTACTTTGATTGCAAATGTTAAGGAAGAAATCCAAAAGATTGATTCCAACCTCCGTACCATCCAGGCAGTGCTCAATGATGCAGGGAAAAGGCGAGTGAAGGAGGAAGCTGTGAAGCTTTGGTTAGATAAGCTCAAAGAAGTGTGCTCCGAGATGAAAAAGTTGTTGAATGAGTGGGCCATGATCAGAGCACAACCACAACAACAAGAAGAAGCTGAAAGTAGTACTGCTACGTGGACGGTATGGCGCCTCTTCAACTTTAACTTCTCAGTTGCTAGTCTTTTTCAGCATCGTGATTATGCTTATAAGATAAAAGAAATTCATAAGAATTTCGATGAGATTATGAGAGAGAGAGAGAGGTATGGATTGGTATTGGCCACCGGAGAAGTAGAGCGGCCAAAAACTACATCCTTTGTTGATGTGTCTGAAATTCAGGGTTTCGACGAGTTTAGGGATGAACTAGTGAGCATCCTATTGGGCAACGGTGATGAAGAAGAAGGTAGCCCCTATGTCACCTCCATAGTAGGCATGGGCAGTTCTGGAAAGACAGCTCTTGCCCAGGTAGCCTTCAATGATAATGAGGTGCAAGCTCATTTCCACATAAAAATTTGGATTTGTGTTTCTGATCATTTTGACCAGTGCAATGTTGCCAGAGAAATCCTTGAATCTCTTGCAGGTCAATCACCTAACATGACTACATTGCAAAGTTTATTGAATGAAATTTGTTATCAAATTCAAGGAAGGAAGTTCTTTATTGTATTTGATGATGTGTGGACTGAAGACTCTACAATGTGGGATCCAGTCAGAATTGCACTCAAACATGGTGCCAATGTCCGTAGAATTCTAGTCACCACATGTAAACAAACAGTTGCGGAGATGATGAGACGTGCGCACATGATCAATTTGCCTTCACGGCAGTCTTAAAATACAAAGCTTGGGAAACTTAGTAAATGTACATGAGGTCAAGAATGCACGGTGCAAGAAGATGTACCTCCGTGATTTGTATTAGTTTTGAATGTCTTAAAAGTCACATCCACACGGGAACCACAATGTCTCTTATTTGTACTACTGATGTTGGCGCATTTTAACATGAATTGATCAATAAAATGTAAAATTTCTTACAATTGTTCTATTTACTTAGATTAAAGTGGGCTGACCGGCTGAGAAATTTTTTTTTTACCCTTATTTAAAATTTTTCTATATATATAATTTATTTATATACTATAAAAAAAAAAAAAAAAAAAAAAAAAAAAAATCTGATAGGGGCAACAGTCCCTGCCCTGCCCAACCCTTTATAGGTTCGTCTCTGTAAAGAATTGAGATCTGATGTAATCGTTTTTAATTGGTGAGATGAAAAATTATAAAGTAACTTTTGTTGGTTCAAATATATTAAAAAAATGTTAAAAAGTTAAAAAATTAAATTTGCCATTGTATGGCTGAGATCAAAAATCACTTTTCAATTGACGACTAAGATCAAAACAATTGCATAGCAATTGCATGTGATCTCTATCCTTGAGTAACACCTACACGGCTACACCTATAAATAAACCCATTTTGCACCATGATATTACCCTTGTGAAGCTAAATGGTTTGCAAGAGAGGATAAGATAGGACTTTTGCATGTGTATATGAGTCACATAATATTCTCCTTGTCCTTGTGAAGCTGGATGGTTTGCTAGAGAGGATAAGACACAGGGGTGGCCCTGAGCAAAGGCGAGGTGGGCGACCGCCCTAGGCTTCACCTCAAAATTAGGCCTCATCCAAAAAAAATTTAAGGCCTTTATTGAAAGGCCTCAATATATTTATATATTCAAAAATTAAAAAGGCCTATATATTGAAAACAAGTCTTTAAATTAAGTTTAATAATAATTTATTTCTTTAACCCAAATATATATGAGAACAATTTTTTGTATTTATTTGATGTGAAGAAGCTAACTTTACTAAATTATGATAATTTGAAAAAATATTATGTTAATCTTGAACGTTTTTTAAAACCTGATAATTTTTTTGATTTTGATGGTATTGATTTATTTTCAGACTTAAAAGTCTTACAAGAGATTTTACCAAAAAGAAAAAAAAAGCGACAAATACACTTAATTTTATCAAGGAATTGAATTGTTTCAAATGCATCTATTGCATATAGAATATTATTGACTATACTTGTTACAGTCGCATCCGTTGAAAGAAATTTTTCAAAGTTAAAATTATAAAAATCTTACTTGCAATCAACTATGTCACAAGAAAGATTACTATTGAACAATATTTGTTAGAAAATATTGAATATAAAAGTTTAATTAGTAATTTTGTAGCAAAAACCGTATGTAGAGTAATTTTTCAATGATTTTTTTTTTTTTTTAAAGATAGAAGGCCTCATTTTTTTACACCGCCCCAGGCCTCATAATTCCCAGGGCCGGCCCTGATAAGACATGACTTTTCTCCTCTATACTTTTCCATGTGTATATGAGCCATATAATATATATGAATAGGTACTCTCTCCTCTTATATGAATGTGGATCCACCATAAATTTAATTAATATAAGCCACAATTCATGTGAGATGAAAGGTATGCATTTATTGTGTCGCGGGAGTTCTGAACAGTTACTCATACTCAAACTAAAAAAAAAAAAAAAAGACTAAAGTCCACTTTTGGCCACCTAACTTAAGGGGTGTTTTCATTTTGGCCCTCTAACTTCAAAAATTTTCATTTGGGTCCGGTACGTTTGATTTGTTTTCAAATAAGTTTTTCCATCCATCACAGTTAGCATTCTCTCCGTTAAGTGCCACGTGTCATTCAACTCAGCATCTTTTATTATTATTTAATTCAATTTCAGCATTTTTAATTAAAAAAATAAATTTGAATTTCTGAAAAATAAATTGTTAATAATAAAATGAAATTTAAAGATTTTTTTTTTCTCCTTCGAAAAACCTGATCGTCTCTCTCATCTTGCAAAATATCTTTCTCTCTTTCTCATGTTGATGCAGTGCTGGAGCTAACGGTGATGGTGGCAATCTCATTCCAAATTCATTATTTTCTTAACCAGATCTAAGACCAAGATCCAAGAAAACAAAACACACAAACACACTTTAAAATCTAAATTCTTTTCTTTTCATCATCTTTCCTCATTTTTTCTTTTTTTTTTCTTCCTGTGGAACAAATACTAACAGTACATCAAGCTGACCATCATCGCCATCGAACCATGAAGAAAGTGATAAAACAACAACTTCAGCAACAACAACATCAAAAAAAAGAAAAGTCGATTGCCTGCCGCCTGTCACCCTCCTCCGACCGCACATCACCCACCTCTCAACACCCCACGCCGCCCACCACCGGCTTCCCATTGCTCAACCCCACCTATAATTGTTTGTTTTTAATTTTAAAATCAGCCTTAGATTTGGATATTTTGGCTCTGATTTTGGAATTTGGGTTTGAGTTAGCTTAGCAATTCTAAAGAAGTCATCAATAGGAAACGATATGATTTTATATTTGCTGATAAGGTAGTCATCACTCCTTTAAAATCATCAAATATTAATTCAAAATTCCAAGAAAAGAGGTGTGTTATTTCATATTTGTTCATTTCTTTAAAATTCCATTTTTTTCGTTGAAATTCTTCCTGTGAAGTATCCGTGAAATTTTTTTTTGGATAGCCACGAACTTTCCCAAGAATTTCTTGGAACCTCTTTATACGAAAATGTAGATCTTAGTCTCAGATTCCATGTCGTGCACAGGGAAACCAAAACGATGCACAGTTGTACTAGCCCTACTCTCTATCCTTTTTATTTTCTTGACATGATCCTGCCTCTTAGCTGATTGCCCATATTTTTGCTGGAATTGCCGGTCGATCTGGTGTGGAGAGATGTGGAGATTCGATCTGGTGTGGAGAAATTAGAAAGAAAAAAAGAAAAAGAAAAAGGAAGAAATAAAAAGTATTTGTTTTTTATTTTTTTTTTTTTTTTTTTTTTTTAATAAAAAATTGGTAATTGAATTAAATAATATTAAAAAATTGGCTGAGGTGGCAATTAACAGAATTTGAGTAACTGTGATGGATGGAAAGACGCATTTGAGAATGAATCAAACGTAAGGGGTTTAAATGAAAACTTTTGAAGTTAGGGAGTCGAAATGAAAATGTCATTTAAGTTAAGGGGCTAAAAGTGAACTTCAGTAAAAAAAAAAAAAAATTCAAATTCAAATAGCAGTACCTTCGATCTATTTAATCCTTTCATCAACCAGTTACCATCTACTCTTACAGTTTCTTGTGTTATCCATCAAATTTCCATTTACAAGTATGGGTGAATATATTTTTTGTGTTCTTGCGGACAAGCTTCCTTCAATGCTTAGTTCAATCTTTAATTCAAAGTTCAAGACGCCTGCAAGAGTTAAGGAAGCAGTCCGACACCTTGAAAGCAATTTCTGCAGCATCCAGGCTGTGATCAACGATGTGGAGACAAGGAAAGTGAAGGAGGAAGCTGTGAAGGTTTGGTTAGATAAGTTCAAAGACATATATCCTACGAGATAGATGACGTGTTGGATGAGTGGAACACTTACATGATCGAAGCAGATATTGAGAAAGCTGAAAGTTTTTTTACTAGGAAGAGAAAGGTATTGCTCTTGATCAACAACTTTATTCCTTTTGGTCATATTTCTCATAAGATAAAAGAACTTAATAGAAAATTAGATGTGATTGAGAGAGAGAGAGAGATGTACAAGTTTGTATTGACTAGGGGCAATGAAGAAGTTGAGAGACCAAAAACCACTTCCATTGTTGATGTGTCTGAAACCCTAGGTCGTGATAAGGTTAAAGATGATCTAGTGAGCATCTTATTGGGCAAGGGTACTGAAAAAGAAAGAAGCCCCCATGTTATCTCTTTGGTGGGTATGGGCGGTATTGGAAAAACGACTCTTGCCCAACTAGCATACAATGATCCTGAGGTGAAGGCCCATTTTGAGATAAGAATTTGGGTTTGTGTTTCTCAACCTTTTGATCAATGTAGGATTGCCAAAGAAATCCTTGAATCTATTGAATGTCAATCAACTAACACGTTTTCATTTCAAATTCTAATAAATAGAATTTGTGATGAAGTTAGGGGGAAAGGGTTCTTTCTTGTCTTAGATGATGTTTGGACTGAAGACTCCACATTGTGGGAGCCATTTAGACTTGCACTAAAATATGGTGCCCCATGTAGTAGAATTCTAGTCACCACACGTAAAAATATAGTTGCGGAGATGATGGAAAGTACATGCATGATCAATTTGGAGGTGTTGTCTGACAAAGATTGTTGGTTGATGTTTAGTAAAATAGCATTTTATGATAAAGATCTTGAGCAACATAAGCAATTAGAAGACCTTGGTAGGCAAATAGCAAAAAAGTGCAAAGGCTTGCCGCTTGCTGCAAAGACTCTAGGGAGCCTCATGCGCTTTAAGAAAAGTAGAGAACAATGGAAGCATGTTTTGGATTGCAATTTGTGGGAATTAGAAGAAGTTGAAAGAAGTCTTTTTGCATCGTTGTTATTGAGTTATTATGATTTACCCTCACCATTGAAACGGTGTTTCTCATTTTGTGCTATCTTTCCGAAAGATTATGTCTTTTATATTGATGAGTTGGTCTTTATGTGGATGGCACAGGGATATATTGACTCAAAAGATAGTAGGGAGATGGAAATCATAGCAAGAGAGTACTTCAACAATTTAGCCATACTCTCTTTTTTCCAAAATTTTGAGAAAACTGCAGATGATGGCAAGATAGTAAGGTGTCAAATGCATGACATAGTGCATGACTTTGCACAGCTAATGACACAAAATGAATGCTTCATAATCAATACAGACATAAAGTTGGGATCAGATTATAAAAAAGCTCGCCATTTGCGTTTAAAAATTCTAGAAGAGGCCCAATTTCCTATGTCCATTTATAGTGCAAAAAATCTGCGCACCCTCATTTTGGAATATCGAAGTGATTATAATTTATCCAATTTATTCCAATATTTTAGGTGCTTACGTGCATTAACTTTGAATTGCCTAGATGGTATGATAAATGAAGTTTCGGGTGAACTCAAAAATCTCATACATTTGAGGTATCTCAATTTACTTAATTATGGTGCAGACCAATTGCCTGAAACCATCTGCAATCTATTCAATTTACAAATTTTAAAGATTACTATTAGTAGTAATACGTTCAAGATATTACCGCGAGGGATGGGTAGACTAATTAACTTAAGACATCTTATTTTGGATGTCTTGGATGAACGTTATCCTATCAGACAGTTAAAGTTTCCAAGAGGGTTTGGGCGTTTGATTTCTCTTAGAAGATTAAGTCATTTCTTTGTAAGTGGTAAGGATGATACCAGAGGATGTAAACTTGAAGAATTAAAAAATTTGAACCACCTTCAAGGGGATCTTGAAATAGGAGGGTTAGGGAATGTAGTAGATGTAGATGAGGCTGAGAATGCACAACTCGAGAAGAAAATACACCTCCGTACTTTGGTACTAAATTTTGACGGAAAGAATGATAGAAGAATGGAGAATGATGTATTACTTTTGAATGCCTTAGAGCCACCTCCAAACTTGGAATATTTAAATATTAGTCAATACCAGGGCACCACAATGTCTCCTAAGTGGATGATGTCTTTGACCCAATTGAAAACGCTTAAGCTCTGGCATTGCATGGACTTAGAGTGCTTGCCTTCTCCTTTGGGGAAGCTTCCGTTTCTCAAATCATTGGACATATGGAAAGCTCATAGTGTGAAAAAGGTGGGTGTTGAATTTTTGGGAATAGAATCCAAAAACATAATTGAAATATTTCCAAATTTGAAATCTCTCATATTTGAGGATTTGGAAGAGTGGGAAGAATGGATTGGGATTGGAGGAATGAGAGGAGAAGAGGAAAACTTTACTATAATGCCACGTCTTCAAGAGTTGACAATCTATTACTGCCCAAAGTTAAAGTCTCTGCCGGAATTCCTTCGTACAACTCCATTGAAGAAATTGATGATCACTCTCACTACCAATCAAATTCTCAGAGAACGTTGCCAAAGAGAGACAGGAGAGGACTGGCCCAAGATTTCCCACATCCCAAACATCATAATTGATTATAAGTATGTGCAAAGAGACGGTAAAGAAGTGACTGAGAGGTAACTTCTTCTTTTGCTTCTGCTTCTTTTATTTTTGCACAATGAATTAAAACTAGCGTTGGTTGATGAATTTAACAAATTTCCATTAATTTAAATTAGGCGATTTATATTGTGGTTGCTTAGATTCAGTTATCTTGTTTGATGGTTTCAATAATTATAAATAAAGAAAATAGGTTGGAATTTCAGTTAGAGTAATCAAATGAACATGCCACCAAATCTCACTTATTTGCATATAAAGAAAACAACTCCAATGTCCAACTCTTTCTAATTCATTTTTACGATTTAATATTTATATGGGTCTATCTCATTTTCTTGATTTTGGCTATATATGTATATGTAAGACTAATCTCAAATAACTCATATGGTTTTCTTTTGGGAATGTAGTGGAAACCAAAAAATCTTGGTGTGTAGGAGCGAATTTCCTTCTTGGCTTGATTCGGCATCGCAAGTTTGAACCAGTCATGACTCACGGGTAACTTCTTCTTCTGCTTCATTTCTTCTGTCATTTGGCTGAAATATCAATTAGGTTGCGTTTGGATATTTAGATTTTAAATAATTTGAAATGCCTTGATTCCAAATACATTGATTTTAAAATTTATTGTTTGGTTCCATTTTATACCAAGGAGGATTTGAAATTCAGAATTTTAAAATCTAATTATCTCTCAAAAACTCCCACCAAAGAAATTAATAGCAACTTTGGTAGAGAAATTTATTAGATTTTCGCCAAAATCACTAAGAATTTGACACAAATGATTCAATCTGGTTCGCCCACTATTTGCAACATTACAGGGATGTGTGAATGTATGGAAGATTATCTATTTGAAAAGAAAAAAAATACCAAAATGAATGTTACTGAAATTTTACTTGTAAATTTTTATTATTTGCATATGGACTTGTTCTTTAATAATTCTCTTTTTATTTTTTTTAGTAGGATTTTTCCTGTGTTGAAACTTAATACCATCCTACATCTCATTTTATTATGCTTTTACAAGTGATGCAGAAAATCCATATAACATAAGAAAAAATCACTTGCCAAGTGGTGATATGTGACAAAAGAAAAAATCATTGCCAATTTTTTATTTATTTCTTATGTTCTCTTTCACTGGAAGGTATATCCACATATTCTTATTAATCTTCTGTCACGTGTTTTTATTTTTTATACGGTTTTGTCTAAAAACCTCATGGTAAATATTTATTTATGTGGGGAAGCGTATTTTGTGCTCGAGAAAATTTCACATGGATGCAATCTTCTATTCTAAATTTTGAAGGCTTGAAAGTATAGTTGCTAATAATCAAGCTTTAATGTTATTTTACAGGTTTAAGAGTTCGAATCCAGATGCAAGTAGGTTTCTTGTCTTAGTGATTAAAGTGTTTCATGTCAATGAAGATGGCGAAGAATGGGATGCTTCCACTTAGGCCAGAGGGCAAATTTGATAGATACATTTTGTTTGTTGGAATCCATAGTTACCAATTTTGAAAGCAGACATTTTGTTTGTTGTCCTCATTTCAACCAGACATCAAATTCTAGTATGTGGAGAAGCATATTTTGAGCTTGAGCAAATTTTCACACATGGATGCACTTTTGACAAAGACCTACAGAAGAAGCTCCTTCATTTCTTTGCGATAGTATAGCCTGCATATCGTATTACACATGAAAGGTTAGGTAGGTACTTGACCTATTGCAACTTATGCAACCTTCTATTCTTGCTTTTGAGGGCCTGAAAGTATAGTTGCTAATCATCAAGCTTTAATGTTACAGGTTTAGAAGTTTGAATCCAGATGCACATAGTTTTCTTGTTTTAGTGATGTGTTTCATGTCAATGATGAGTGGGATGAGTGGGATGTTATCACCAAGGGCAGAGGGTATAATTCGATAGATATATGTTGTTTGTTGTAAACCATAGTTACCGATTTCTGAAACGACATCATAACAAAGTGGAGAGGAGACCAGTCCGAAAATTTCCTGAATTCATCATCGGTATGTGCAAAAAGATATGAATTGAAGCCATTCAAATTTTGGTTTTTTCTTCTATTTTTTCATACTGTAGTGCATTTGTTTTTCGTTCCATGGTCAATAATTATTGTTTCCAACCTAATGAGGGCCCATGAATTTTTGCTCTCATGTAATCTATACATCATGAAGAATGCTTCTTGCTCTTTGGGCCTCATTCAATCCTTACATCTTAACATGGCATCATGGTTTTCTTTAGTAATCAATCTGATTTAGGACATGTGAAAAGAAATCTATGTAATTAACCAGTATCATCTGTACATAATCATTTATTTTTCTTTTTCGACGCTCAAAAATTATTATTATTTCATTCTATGAGTAATATTAGAAGTTAGATCTTGGTGTGATGGCAAGGTCCCTCCGCCCTAGCACTGTGTCGTGGGTTCAAGTATGATCCTCCTCAAAATTAGGGGTAAGGTTGTTTACCAACCAATTTAGCAGACTAGGCAAAACCTGGAGTCTTGTGCAGTGGTACGACCATTTCTACGAGTAATAGTACTATAAGCCCTCGAGGCTTCAAAATGTTTTTGTTAATCATCATGTTTTAAAGTTATATGCTTAGGTACTTTTAATAAGGTTATGTACTTGCTAGTTATGAAGTTATTAAGTAATATTGTATGCTTGTTGCTTGTCTTACATGGAAGAGTGTGAAGTACATGAGGTGACCATCAGGCAAGAAGAAGAAGCTACAAATACCTTGGTTTATTAGTTGGATTATGTACTCTTCTACTTTACGGTATATCTCTATATTTCTATTTAAGCATCAATCTGTTTTTCCTTATCATTTCTCAATCCATAATAACCTCGTGCTAAATATTTAATTGTCTTTTGGGGTCATTTGAACCAGATCCTAATATTTGGGGAGGTACATTTTGTGATGAAGCAAATTTCCACACATGGATGCAAATTTGGGAAAGGGCCACAGAGGAAATGCCTTTATCATTTCATAATGGCAGCAATTAAGTGTAACATGGCACATTTTCCAAACTTCTTCAAATTAATAATATTTGTTACCTTGAATAACCCCTAAATCCCAGCCAAAAGAAACAATCTGCACTTTACAAGGGACCTTTGAGGATGGAGAAAGGATGTTCAAAGAGCACTTGATGATGCCAACAAGGATTTTGAACTAGCAAGGAAGTAAGTTTTCCCTTTTTACACTATATCTTGTCTCTTGCTTGATGGGGCTGTTACTTCGGATCAGACAGAGATAGGTGATGGCCTAGTTAATTTTTACAATCAGATTTTCATGGATGATGAAGTCAGGCAGCCCTTATTGGATGGGCTATCATTCTCAACCATTGATGAGGCAGATTGTGCTGCCCTCGATAGGCCGTTTGCTGAGGAAGAGATGGCTGGGGTTGTTCATAATATGGCGGGTGATAAGGCCCCAGGGCCAGACGGTTTTTCTATGGCTTTCTTCCAGAGTTGTTGGGACATTGTTAAGTGCGATGTGATGGCTGTTCTTCATGAGTTTCATGCTCATGGGCATTTTGAAAAAAGCATGAATGTGACATTCATTGCCTTAATCCCCAAAAAGCCTGGAGCATTGGAATGTAAGGACTTTAGACCCATCAGCCTTGTCACTGGCATTTATAAGATCATAGTTAAAGTCTTGGCAAACAGATTGAGACTGGTATTGGAGAAGTTGGTGTATCCATCCCAAAATGCTTTTATTAGGGGTCACCAGATTCTGGATTCTGTGTTGATTGCTAATGAGAGTCTTGATAGTAGGTTGAAATCCGGCATCCCAGGAGTTGTTTGCAAGCTAGACCTGGAAAAGGCTTATGATCATGTCAACTGGAATTTTTTGATCTATATGTTGCGCAGGTGTGGATTTAGTGATAGATGGCGTCGCTGGATCTTTACTTGTATCTCATCTGTTCGCTTCTCTATTTTGGTGAATGGCAGTCCCAGAGGCTTTTTCCATAGTTCTCGGGGTCTTCGTCAGGGTGATCCATTGTCTCCTCTTTTGTTTCTCCTGGTTATGGAGGCTTTGAGTAGAATGCTAACAAAGGCTGTGGAAAGGGGGTTCATTTCTGGATTTTCTGTTGGCAATTCGACTGAGAACTCGGTTACTATTTCCCACCTTCTCTTTGCTGATGATACTTTAATCATGTGTGGGGCTGACCCAGTTCAGCTATGGCATTTGCGGGGGGTGTTCATCTGGTTTCAGGCCATTTCAGTGTTAAAGGTTAACCTGAGCAAATTCGAGTTGGTTCTGGTCGATAATGTGCCCAATGTTACAGAGTTGGCAAGTATTTTGGGATGCAGAATCTCAGCTTTTCCACTCACTTATTTGGGGCTGCCTCTTGGGGCCACTTTCAAACGAAAGACAATTTTGGAATTCGGTGATGGAAAGGATGGAAAAGTGTCTAGCAGGGTGGAAAAAGCTCTATCTCTCTAAGGGGGGCCGCCTCACACTCATCAAGAGCACCTTATCTAGTCTCCCTTCCTATTATCTTTCATTATTTCCTCTCCCTATGGAGGTAGCTCGGCGCCTTGAGAAGTTACAAAGAGATTTTCTTTGGGGCGGTATGAGGGATGAACCTAAATTTCACTTGGTAAATTGGCATTAGATTTGTTCTCCTATTCAATATGGAGGGCTGGGCATTCGTAGGTTGTCGGTTTTCAACAAGGCTCTTTTAGGGAAGTGGTTGTGGAGATATGCTGTGGAAAGTGATGCTTTATGGCATCAGGTTGTGGATAGTAAGTATGGCAGCCAATGGGGGGGATGGTGCTCCAATCGGGTCAGCGAACCCCATGGGGTCGGTTTGTGGAAGTGCATAAGGGCTGGTTGGGACTCCTTTGTGAAATATACCTCCTTTGAAGTTGGTGATGGGTCTAGGATCAAATTCTGGTATGATTCTTGGTGCAGGGATCACCCTTTGAGGGTGCAATTCCCAGAATTATTCCACTTGGCTTGTGCCCCTGAGGCTTCTGTTGCAGACCATCTTTGTTTCATCGGTTCTACCCATCATTGGGATATTGCATTCAGCAGGCAGGTTCATGACTGGGAGTTGGAGACAGTTGCTTCTTTCATGGAGCTCCTTTACTCTTGTTCTATTCGTCAAGGTCATCTAGATTCTTTATGCTGGAGGCCTTCTAGTCAAAAGATTTTCCAGGTTCGCTCTTATTATTCTATTTTGCTCAATCCTAGCCGTATCTCTTTCCCTTGGAGGAGTGTGTGGAAAGCCAAGGTTCCAACCAGAGTTGCTTTCTTCTCTTGGACTGCAACGTTGGGTAGGATTCTCACTATAGACAATCTACGGAAAAGAAGGGTTCTCATTATTGACTGGTGTTGCATGTGCAAGTCTAATGGCGAATCTGTTAACCATTTGCTCCTGCACTGCCCGCTTGCTCAGGATCTCTGGAATCTGGTTTTTACTTTATTTGGGGTTTCTTGGGTAATGCCCAAGGGAGTGGAAGATTTGTTTGCTTGCTGGTCTGGTATAAGGGGAAATCTGGCTTCTGGAGCTATTTGGAAGGTTGTCCCTCATTGCCTCATGTGGTGCTTATGGCAAGAGAGAAATTCCCGAACTTTTTTTGGGGAGGAGCAGTCAGTTCCTATGCTTAAGTTTTCTTTTTTGCAAACTCCTTTCGAGTGGTTGAAGGCTTCTCATTTAATTTCTGCCCATTCTGTAGCAGAAATGCTTGATATTTGTTCTGCTTAAGCCTTCTCTTTTTTCCAGCTTTGTAAATCCCATTGTATTCTTTTTCCCTCTTTTTAATGAAATACTTATTTATCAAAAAAAAAAATGTTTTCTCTTTTTACAGACAAATATTGCTCTATTGCCTTATTTGTATTTCTATCTGGCATGCAACTATTTAATTTCTTCTTTCTATACATAATCTGTTGGTGTGGTTGTCACTCATGATTCAGATCACAGGTGAAGCTCATTAAGCTATGCACAACCCGTGGTTGAAGTTATAAGCATGAACAATGGTGTTGAGCACTATAGTGTTGAAGGTTTGCATTTTTCCTTTTATTTATTTTTTAATTTATTTATTTTTTTATCTCAACCTCTCACATTTTGTAAAATTTTGCCAACTATCACTGTGTTGTCTTTCAGCTCAATCTATATAATTTAAAATTGCAAGAGTGATCTTAATAAATCCAGCGCACAGAATAATTTAGTATAATATTCAGTATGTTGTACTCCTTATTGAGAATTTGCTAGAATTGGTGGGTGGGGAATTAAAACCCTAGATTGATCTTTGAATTGAGTTTAGAAGAGCTTACACATTGCAAGTGTCATTGCTCTTATCTAGAAAAACACAATAGAAGAAGGAGCTACAAATACCTTGGCTGTAGTTAGATTATGTACTCTTCTATTGTACTGTATGTCTCGATATCTCTGCTTAATCATCTTTTTGTTTTTCCTTATCATTTTCTCCACCCATAATAACCTCATGCTAAATATTTAACTTTCTTTTGGCCTCATTTGAACCACATATCAAATCCTAATATTTCAGGAAGTGTAACATGGCGCATATTCCTGAGTAATTGGTGGCAGATGAAAGATGAGCTAGGTAGTTGACTACTTTTCAACTTATGTAATTTTATCCTTATATTTTGGAGTTTGCTAATTTTCAAAAAAGTGGTGTTACATTTTTAGGAGATTGAATACAAAGGCGTATAGATTTCTTGTTCTAGTGACTTGAAGAGTTTCATGCCATGGAAGAAGGCGGAGAGTGGGTTGTTACCACTTACTACTAGGAGTGGAGGGGATGAGTTTCGTTGGTAGTTGACCAATTTGGAATGACATTCAAAAATTGACATACCCAAGTTAGTCACTAATATGTGAAAAAAGAAAAGAAAAAGAAGGCAATGAAGCCATATTCACTCTGGGCAATTCAATTCTAATTCGCCTATAGGTAATTTTATATTCTTTTTTCTCTTATTCTGATGCTATTGCATTTGCTTTTTAATCCATGGTCAATAGCTTTTATTTCAAACCCGTAAGGGCCTAGGAATGTTTGGTCTCTTTCATTTAGAACATCATGCAAAATGTTCTGTTCTCTTTTGGCCTCATTCAATCTCAACATCATGCAAAAGGCTTTATGTACAAAAGTTTCATTACTTATTTAAAAAAAAAAAAGTACAAAAGCTCTGTTATCACTTCAAAGATGCTGCAAACAAGCTCAACCTGTAATCTGATTTTCTTTAGTAGTCCATCTGGTTTGGTGACATAGGAAAAGCAAACTAGTAATTCTTCAGTAAACCTTTACTCGGCCTTCCATCTATTATTTTGAATGATTGAAACCTTTTTTATGCAAATGTAATAATTTTCTTTAAGAAGAAAGATGGAAGCCCTCATAGCTTGAACCTGTACTTGCTAATCATCTTGTCTTAATGTTATAGCATTACATACTTGCTATTTATCAAGTTCCTAAGTCAATATATTATTTTGTGCTTTTTCTTTGTCTTAGAGGCATAAGTGTTTCATGGCATGGAAGAATGCAATGTGTGGGAAGTGACCACCAGTAGATATGAAGATGTTGCAAATACCTTGGCTTCGTTAGTTGGGTTAAGTAACAATCACGGTCTCTTTTCTGGAACAACATTCTTGGTAGTTAATCAAATTTCTTATTGGTATGTTGTGAATTCTCTCTGCTTTCAAGGAGTTTCCTCCTCGGTTTGGTTTACTTCCTTCAAGATATAGCCAACTAAAGAACACTAGACAAATATATATACGCAATTCCATTTGCTTCTCTCTGAATTAATAGTTGATTTTCCAATCAAAACTCACCACAGCATTGTATCTATCATTGCCTTTTGCTTTTCACAATCTTTAGAACTAAAATTGAAGATATGCTTGCAATTTGAATTTTAAGTATTACATAGACTAATTGTGCATCACAATAAGGCCAAACCGTAGCAAGAGTACAAGTCTGATTTCTTTGGGCCCATGGCAAAAAAATAATATGAAGATTTAGCATAAACAGAAAATATGCTTAGTTACATCAATGTAATGTAGTGGACTTGCATATTATTAGTTGCTTAGCATTTGTCTAATTAGCTTATCTTGATATTTTTTCTAAATATTGAAAAGAAAGTTCCTTAAAACTGGGTTGTAATCTTATATTGATTCCTTTTGTTAAGCAAATAATTACGAGTTGGAGCATTTTATACTTTCTAGATAAAGAATAAAACTTAGTGAAAGAGGCAATTGGCTTTCATATTTTGCTACTACAAAATCTGTAGAGGAAAATGGGTAATGGGAAACAATGCAAAGCCAACAAATACTGGTTGTT
>OU015761.1:2321443-2370709 GCA_907173295.1 Fagus sylvatica
ATTATAAAGAAAGACATTCCAAGAAATATATATCATTTCAAGTTAATTCAAAATATAAACAAAGAAAAAGAAATAACCAACAAAAATTAATTGAAGCAGCAAATAGCCAAATATAATAACAATTGTATAGGTCACACAACATGTATGCTAGTTGCCTAGTTGCAAGAGAATGGAATTCTATATCTTATTGGTCAAATTAAAGCAGTGAAAGTATATGCTCCCTCTCACTTAAACAAATTGCTTTAATAAGATATGAAATTCTCACTGCTTTAATTGATCCTTTTTTTTTTTTTTGGTGTGTGCTAAATAATCAATTTATTACTCAGACACAACAAAAGAATCAGATTAAATTGGTCTAATATAAAGAGAGCTTAGCAGTTTGTAAAATATTAAGGAAAATGTTCTTTATTAATTTTCCCACCATCAACTAATCAAAATGCCGACAAAGAATAAATTCTTTCAATACTCAAATGAGTCTTATCCAAACATTTTAAAGGAATAACCATCCATGATATAAAATAAAGGGAGAAAGCTTGAATGCTGATTCCTTGTCTTCTTTTAAAGATTTCCCACCTCCTATAAATCATTTTATTTATTTCTTGATCAATAAATCTAATTACACAAAAATTTAAAAACAGAATACATAACCAATTGTAAATTGGTACAAAATAAAGTGTTGTTACTACAATCAAAACTTATCACATTAGCAAGTTTTGAAAAAGATTGTGAAAACTTTTATATTTCTATCATTACTCTTTTTTCTATTTAACGTTTGCCAAGCTCTTTTCTCCCTTATTTTTTCAAATATAATAAGATGGGTAAATAATGTGGGGGTGTTATTTCCACACCCTTCTTTGATATTTCCATACCATTAGTACAGAAATAACAAAAAGTGAAATGGAATATAAACATAAAATGTTTCTCAAGATTTTCAACGAGTACCAAACACTAGAAATTATTTCTAGAATTATAAACAAACACACGAAAATGAGTCAGTTTTTCAAAAAATATTTTTTATTTATTCCCTTGACTTTTATGCTAGTGACCTCACAAAAGTTTTATGATCAGTCCTTCTTTGCTCGAATTAGGATTGTTTTTTAAATATTGGTGCTGGAATTAATTTGTATAAATAAATGGATTGAATATTGATGGTCCACAATACTTTGTTTTTTAACTTGGTCAATCATCTTAATTTGTTCAGTCGGATTTCTTAAATACATTGGTTTGTCATATGTAACTTTGTAATGTATTGAATATTGATGGTCCAAATATTGGGCTTGGATATATAACAATGAACCTTTTTTGTTCATCAACTACTTCAAAGCTGGTCCCAATAATGGGCTTTTTGTTGATGACCTGTTGACAACCTTTATATATTATAGGTTCTTAGGTTCAATCTAAAGTGGCCCATCAAGAAGTTTGGGCTTTTTTTTTTGCCTGCTGATAGAAGTTTAGATGTGGGCCTGCATGCTACTAAGCCCTGAAGTCTTACAAATTACATGGGATAGAAAAGAGCAATGTTGTTCTTGCAAGGATGTCAATGTCATTGAGTTGCGAAGTTTAGATGATATGAACTTGAAATGCTCATCAAAGGATAATGGATGTAGTTTCAGTTTGTAAACTTTTTATATTATAAGAACGTATTTTTATGAACTATATTTTACATTTTTTTAGGGATATTATGGAATGAATATGAATTTTTATGTTTTATTTTCCATTTATGAGATACTTTATGTTAAAAAAACATATTTGTCGCAAAAAAAAAAATGAATCCATTAGTATCAAAATGATTTCTATTAATTTGTAAATATCTCAAGGGGGAGAGTCATTTACCCATAAACCTCAAAAGATGAGAGTGTCATTTCATTCATGGCTTGGGTAAAAAAATTTATAAAAAAAATTAAATATTTTGTTAGCGAAATCAAAGTTTGAGAGGGTATAAACTTTAGTACAAAACTATGTGAAAAAATCAAACAAAACAAAAAGAAAAAGAAAATCGTGATTTTGGTTCTTTTGAATATCATCCCGACCAGCCCTCCTAAAAATGAGGAGAAAAGGAAAAAGAAAACAATTAGTCATACGCACAGCTGTTTGTGAACATTGTTCTATCTCATTTAATTACTTCTTTTTTTTTTTTTTTTTTTTTCTTTTTCTTTTTCTTTTTTTATACCAATCACATTGTTCTATCTCAACAATTGTTTGTGTTTGTGTCACATACTTATTATTGCAAAAATAATGTACTCATAGGCACAAAATAATTAAAAGTGATTATATGGTGAAAGCTTATCCTTGCTATTTCCAATCAACCGAGCCACTACATTTAGCAGCTAAGGATAACAATGAAAGCAAAAGCCACCTAACCAATGAGTCAAAAAGCAAAAGCACCATAATCATTTAGTTCAGTAAAATAATTTAAAGAATCCCCGAATACAGATTTTTTAGTCATTAAAGTGACATGTTTCCTTGAATAAAAAAAGTGACCAGTTTCCATGAATCCACTACCTCAAAAGCTTGAGGGCGATTATCAATGAAATCCACTTGGTACAAGATCAGTTCACACTGTAGGTATAAGCCTATTTTCTTATAAGTGCACAACCAAAAAAAGATATACTAGAAACAAGAATCTTACCCAAGTAATGGACTAAGGCCTACAACTATCTAATTTATATTTTAACGTGTCCCCTCAAACTTAATGCAAATGATGATGCACAAAGCGGCAATTGATCTCAATATGGTTGGTGTGCTTGTGAAACACGTTATTGTGAACAATATGAATGGAACTCCGGTTGTCACAATAGGTAAGTGAGGTAGTATATTGAGGTGCACCAAGGTCTTGCAGTAACTAACATAACCAAAGAAGCTGAGAGGAAATTTTGTTGTCATAATAAACCATCCGCATTCCATAAATGATTTGAGGAACGAAAACTTCCCTAACACTATGTTTGAGAGTTTTAAAAGAATCGAATGGAAAATTCATTAAAGAATGAAATAGAATGTAATGGAACATGACGTTTTTTTTTTTAGTGTGTTTGGGAATTTATAAAATGGGGTTTTGAAATGAAAGAAATATATAATTTTACTGTTATATCATTCACAATTTATATGTTTCTTCTCAAAATTGGAATAAAAATGGTATATCACTTCCATTTTATTGAAGGAATGGGTGTTCCTCTCACATTTGGGTGGAATGCTTGGGAGGGGATTAAATGGAATGAACATTACCTCATAACCATTTCATTCCTTCCTATTAAACTTTCAAACCGGGGAATGGATGAAAGATTCTTTGAAAAATCATTTTCAATCCATTCCATATATTCCTTTCCTCTCTTCCAAGCAGATTGTAAAGGAGGCAAAAACTCTAACTTTGAATAGGCTCGAAGAAAAAAAACATTTTCAATTTGGTCAAGGACATGGTCCAATTAGGAGACATTTTGGTTCCCTAGTACCCATTAATGGATAAATATTTCTAGTCTCAAGGTGACTCTAAGACATTCAGAACTAATACAACACACAGAGGTATATCTTCCTCTTGAGGTGTGCTTTCTGGGTGAGTACATCTACCATGTTTCCCAACCTTGTACTTGAAGACTCCCATTAGATGGTTTTATGCAATTTGGGCGCCTCAAGAAACAGAACACATTTGTCTCAATAATAAACACTTTGAATCCATATTAATTTGACATATAGCAAAATGGTTGACTCAAGATTATTTAGGCCCCAATACTTCTTTCAATTGCAATATTATATCATTTGGTTATTAATGATTAGACAATTGAAATCTAATAAAGGCGTCTGCTTAAACAAATAAATTTTGCCTTTTGACACTAGTAATTTCCGAGCTTGAATACATGTCCCTATAATAACAAACTTGATTACTTGTCATTCACCTTCAAATGACAAAAGATATAGATAAAGCCAGTTGCCTAGTTTTCTATTCATATATCACCACTTAATATTGTCACTTCTCACACATTCATGACATGTTATTTTCAGGATGTTGATTGGAAGCCTCATCTATTAGCCTTTTTGCTTCTATGAATTAATTATAGAGATTTGTAAACAAGGACAAAGCTTCAGGGAGGAGAGAAAGGGAGCTTTATTGTTCTGCCATATGCCCATATAGAGTACCATTCAACTATCTTGCACCAGAATACACTGCTATATGAGGTGCATCCTTGCTTAACAATTGTCACCAGTAGAACCTATGCTTCTCCAATAGATTTAAACTGCATATGTAGCTTTACAAACAAGGTAAATTCAGGATGAATGGGAGAAAATAGAAAAACATACTTGTTGGTACGAAATTCTTGTTTTCCTTAATACATGATTAGGAAATTCACAAATATAAATTCTTTGTATCATCCATTTCAATGTAGATATTTAATTATATGCCAACTCAATTTTAAAACCAAATAAGTTTGTTAGATATGTTGCAATGTCAAATCTCTTTCTAATATCTGTAGTTGTTCATATCAATCAAATAAGTTTTTCTCATATGCCTTTGACAATCACAACCATCAACACGCTTAACATGAAATTATATGTCGTGCATACAGATTATCATATAATCATGACAAATTACACACACATATATTAAAAAAATTAATAAAGAAAAACGCACCAACATCAATAGTCATTAAGAGACATTGTGGTGCCCTTAGTACACATAAATGGATAAAGATTCTAATACAAATCACAGAGGTATCTCTTCTTCTTGAGTTGTGCATTGATTCACGACTTCATCATGTGCATTTACCAAGTTTCCCAAGCATTGTATTTTAAGACTCTCATGAAGGTGATTCAATATGATCATTAGACAATACCCCCATATCGATCATGGGCGCACTTCTCATCATCTCCGCAACTCTATTTTTACGTGTGGTGACTAGAATTCTACTGCCTTGGGCACCATTTCTAAGTGCAAGTCTGAACGGCTCCCAAATTGTGGATTCTTCAGTCCACACATCATCCAAGACAAGAAAGAACTTCTTTCCCCCAATTTTATCACAAATTCCATCCAATAAACTTTGCAATGTAGTCATATTAGGTGATTGGCCTTCAACAGATTCAATGATTGCTTTGGCAACCCTACATTGATCGAAAGGATCAGAAACACAAACCCACATTTTTATATCAAAATGGGCTTGCACCTCATGATCATTATAGGCTAGTTGTGCAAGAGTTGTTTTCCCAGTACTGCCCATACCTACTAAGGAGATGACATGGGGATGGAGGGTTCTTTCTTCTTCATTACCCTTGCCCAATAGTATGCTCACTAGTTTATCCCTAACCTCATCACGACCACGAATTTCAGACACATCAACAAAGGATGTAGTTTTTGGTCGCTCTACTTCTCCAATGGCTCTAGTCAAATCAAACCCGTACATCTCTCTCTCTTTGATAATCTCATCTAAATTTTCATTAAGTTCTTTTATCTTATAAGCAAAATCACGATGCTGAAAAATACTAGGAACTGAGAAATTAAAGTTGAAGAAGGACCATACCTTCCTCCTCTTAGCAGTACTAGTTTCAGCTTTTTCTTCTTCTTTTTCTTTTTTCTCATTCAACACGTTGTTTATCTTGTTGTATACGTCTTTGAGCTTTTCTAACCAAAGCTTCACAGCTTCCTCCTTCACTTGCCTTTTCTCTGCATCGTTGAGAATTGCCTGGATTATAGGCAATTTGCTTTCAAGCTTTCTGACTCCTTCATCAACATTTGCAATCAAACTGAACTCTGAATCAATGGATGGACCAAGCTGCTCCGCTATAGTAGAAAGTAGAGGATGAGCCATACTTGGAAATGGGAATTAATTTGATGGATAATTGGTTGATGAAAGCAAAGGAGAAACCAAATGAACAAATTGTTGATCTGGTCAATGAAGTCCACGCGGTGTTGATCTGTCTTTTTCTTTGTTGATGGGACATTTGAACCCAATCCGAAGCTTCCTGGTGGAAAAACATTGGTTAAGGAAATGCTCCCTGCTACATTTTATTATTTAATCTATTTGAAAATAAATTAATTTGTATACGTTTTTATGTTTTTTAAAATTATTATTATATTTTTTTATTAATTAAGGGAATATATAAAAACTTAAGTATCCATATGTAAAAGCCGAAGGTAAGCGATAATACTAGAAATGGAAATAAAGGAACATTTCCATAAAACATAGTCTTCAGCTTGTGCTCTCCCCAAAGTGGCCTGGTTTTGTAAACACATGCTTAACTTGTGTGTGAGGGATCACCTGCAAGAGAGACTTGCAATCATCCACAATCGGATTGAAGCTAAAGGTGAAGTTTAAAGGAAGAATTAATAAAGGAGGTTAGAACTAGAGCATTTAAGTCAATAATAACATTAACATTATAAAAAAAAAAAATAGTAATAACATTAAAATCCTTGTTTTAGTGGAGTGTGAGTGTGACCGAACCTCTACCCTTACAAGTTTGGGTTACCTTACGCCACACAGGATACATCTTCTTGAGTAGAACCCCATAGAAAGTTTCTATTTGGTGTATCCGACGTATCACAAACTTTAGATGGTACCATTGTTATACTTTAATGTATAATATTTAATTGATTTAATAAAAAAATTCTTGATTTAAAATGTTTAAAGAACATTAATTGTGATTAATATTATTTAAATGATGATTACACATGACCTAAAGGATGATTAATACTAAATCTTTGCAAGATCTTTGCAAGGTCTATTTCATCGTCTTTTCAGCAAGTTAGACGTTACACATGTACACACTCCACCTTGAGGGGGAGTATTAGACAAGTCTGAAAATCCTCTCCTTCACTTGTAGCCTTGTAATTTTGGGATTTGTCAAATATTTTGTCAAAATCAATTGTAAGAATATTATGTAAAGTTCTTTGTACAGAGGAAACAAGTAGACAATTTCTTTGTTTCCCAATCATTTCTTGCACAGAGTATACAACAAAGTTTCAAGAGATTTGAGAAAATCATGAGCTTTGATCATGTTCAATACTACTGCAAATAAAAAAAATAAATAAAAATAGGTACTGGTGTATACAATTTACAATAGAATACTTCACATGCTCTGCAATGCAATTGAATCTCCTCTTTACAAACTCCTCAAATGTCCCATGACAAGTACAAATCAAACTTTCAGGGCATAACACCTTTATTTGTCATTTAGGCTTTGATTATTTGATTATGAGTACACACAGAAGCGCAACACTCATGAACAAGTTAAATATATCAACAACATGCTGCTAAAGCCACCTTGTTGATTTAACTTTTACCAAATTGGCTGACTTTTTTTTGCAAATTGGCTGATTCAATCTTTGGGTATTAATGATAAAAATATGAGATTTAACAAAAGTATCTAATCATACAAATAAATTTAGCCTCTAACGACAAACCTGATAGGCTGATAACAAGTCATTCACATTCAAGGAACAAAAAGATATGGAAAGAAGAATTTACAGCTATACATAAATCCAGTTGCCTAGTTTCTTATTCATATGTCACCGCTTGACATTTGTTACTTCTTGACATCCATGACATGTTACATTCACGATGTTGACTGGAGGCTCATCTATTAGTATTTTTGCGTCTTTGAAATGAGTATAAGGCTTTGTAAACAAGGACAAAGCTTCTGGGAGGAGAGAAAGGGAGCTTTGTTGTTCTGCCATGTAGATCTTTGCTATTCAGCTATCTTGCACCAGAAAACACTGCTATTTGAGGTGCATCCTTTGCTTAACAATTGTCACCAGTATAAACTACGCTTCTCCAATAGGTTTAGACTGCATAAGTAATTTTACAAACAAGGTCAAATCAGGACGAAGGGGAGAAAATAGAAAAACATAATTATGAGCATAGCTTAAGAAATAAAAAATTTCAATTATAGGTTTATTACGGCAAATCCAATGGAATGTTTTACTTTGAAGCCACAAACTCAGCAAATAGTATAGGCAATTGGACTGCAAAAGAAAGACGTGATAACTAAACAACAATGGTCTTTATGAACATAATCACCATCAATTGTGATGTTTCCAAACAATAGAGAACAACTTAAAATTTAAGTTTTAAATTTATTTGCAAATACCAAACATTGCAACCGGTTGGTGAATGAAATTTCTTTTTTCATCCCAATGGAGTAAAAAACAGAAAAAAAGAAAAAGAAAAGCATTTTACAGCCAATAACACATAGAACAGGGAAAAAAAAATGAGAAAAGCAAATGAACGTTGCTATTTCAATTTGAAGGCATTTTTGTATCTTGAGTACAAAACAGACAATGGTATAGTACATAACTCTGAATATATCCTTTTTTTTTTAAACTTCAATTCTGTTGCCAAAACTTTGATGGTACAATTGCTTCGAAATTTTAATATATTTAAAGGTCATATTGAGTCCCTTCCAAATTATATGTTCAAGTCAAAGAAAAAAAAAAAATTGAAACTTCAATTTAAGCAAGATGATGGGGGAGAACATAGACTCACCACTATATTGCACAACACCATTCGCCATGCTTAAGCACAAGTTGCTCTACTAGCTTAATGAGCCTTGTCTATGATTTGAATCATAGCAATAGATTAATGTAGCCAAAAGATAGAAGAAACTAAACAATTGCCTGCCAAATAGAGAACCTAATATGGCATCAGATCAATATTTGAAGTACAAATCTGAGAAAATTGGTCATTGGAAATATTAAAATGTTAAATGGGAAGACTTACTTCCTTGGCAATTCAGAATCCTTGCTTGCATCTCCAAGTGCTCGCTGAACTTCCTTTTTCTACCCTTAGAGCTCCCATGTAAAGTGTGGATTGTTTCTTGTGGCTCCCTTGTAGACTACCCTTCTATTGAGAAAAGAGCAATGACACTTAGTGGCTTTTCTAAACTCAATTCAAAGATATTGGGGTTTTGATTCAACCAATTCTAGCAAATTCTCAATAATGTAAATATTACTAAGTGGAAGTGAAAGCAACAGAATAGCACTTCCCTTGCTAGAAGTAAAGCAAGTTTACAACAGTGCAAAGAATCTTTCAGTATATAATTTTAGCACACAACAAAATTCTCCAAGAAATGGTTAGAATGAGCTATATAACTACCAATTTGTTTCTTGTGGCTGGGAAGGGGATCACAATCATTAGGTACTTTTAATCAATGACAAAATAATGATCTAAAATAAATATCAAGTCTAGTAGCCTAACCTCTATTTCAAGGAGATATAACACGTTAAGAGGAATTTTGAAGTCTAAGCATCATGAGCTATATATGAGCAATCATTGTTTTTTTTTGGATGTCTGGTAGGAGTGCAGGACCGATTATTTCCTCCAATCCTCCACGAAAATGTCAATTCCTATAGGAGGCTTTACTACTACAATGTATTAGATGATGAAAACCCACTAACAAGCATCAAAATTAGAAGAAAAGAAACAACTTTTTTTTACTCCGAATCAAGATGAGGAGCATAAATAAAAGCCAAGAAAATATAATTCTAATTCCTAAGACAAGACAGAGCTATCAAAGACTTTACAAAAAGGAGAAGAAGCAAAAAGTATGGATTTGACAATCAAACAAACAGAACGGAAGGTAAGCTAAGGGAAAAATGTATCATATACCATATTTTGAGAGCCATTATCTTCCTCACTTTCCTTTGTGAATGGTAGTGTCAAGCTCATATCCTTCCTCAACTGAATCCTTGAACTCCCTGATGGGGTTTTCTCTTTGAAATTGATCTCATATTCCTCACCCATTGTAATTTATCTGTCGGTATGGCAGCTTACCATAATCATTCAAGTGATATTGACCGCTACCAAGATCCTAGTCCACACAACTAGTAACTTGCCTTGCACAACACTGTTAAACAGGCAATTCAAGAAGGCCTTTCCCAATAACTCTATGCATAATTTCATTAAAAAGAAAAAAACTGAGAAAATTTGAAGTACAAATCTGAGAAAATTGGTCATTGGAAATATTGAAATGTTAAATGGGAAGACTTACTTCATTGGCAATTCAGAATCCTTGCTTGCATCTCCAAGTGCTCACTGAACTTCCCTTTTCTACCTTTAGAGCTCCCATGTAAAGTGTGGATTGTTTCTTGTGGCTGGATTAGGGATCCCTTGTAAACTACTCTTCTATTGTGCTTTTCTAGAAAAGAGCAATGACACTTGCAATGTGTAAGCTTTTCTAAACTCAATTCAAAGATCAATATGGGGTTTTGATTCCCCCCACCCACCAATTCTAGCAAATTATCAATAAGGAGTACACCATACTGAATATTATACTAAATTTTTCTGTGTGCTAGATGTAAGACCACTATTGCAATTTAACATTATATGGAATGGAGCCAAAAGGAAAAACATTAATATTTGGAAAAATTTTACAAAATGTGAGAGGCTGAGATAAATCAACATTTAAAACTTAGATAACCACACGGTGGAATGATGTTGAACAATTTTATTGTAATAGTATAGATATTCATAATAATGATTACACCACAATCTTCATTTAGAAAGTATACAATGCTCCAACTCATAATTATTTTCTTAACAAAAGGAATCAACATAAGATTACAACACATTTTTAAGGAACTTTCTTTTCAATAGTTAGAAAAGATATCAAGGTAAGCTAAAGTGCTTCAGAAGGCTAATTAGACAAATGCTAAGCAACTAATAATATTCAAGTCCGATACTTTACATTGATGTAACTAAGCATATTTTCTGTTTATACTAAATCTTCATATTAGTTTTTTGCCATGGGCCCAAAGATATCAGACTTGTACTCTTGCTACGGTTTGGCCTTATTGTGGTCTGTATAATACTTAAAATTAGATTCTTCAATTTTAGGTGGAAAGTAAAGCCAATGATAGATACAATGCTGTGGTGAGTTTTGATTGGAAAATCGACTATTAATTCTAAGAGAGAAGCAAATGGAATTGAGTATATATATTTGTCTAGTGTTCTGTAGTTGCCTTTATCTTAAAGAAAATAAACTGAACAGTGGAGGAAACTCCTAGAAAGCAGAGAGAATTCACAACAAAGCAAAAAGAAGTTAATCAAATACCAAGAATGTTGTTCCAGAAAAGTAACCGTGATTGTTACTTAACCCAACTAATGAAGCCAAGGTATTTGCAACATCTTCATATCTACTGGTGGTCAATTCCCAGTTCCCACACTTTGCATTCTTCCAAGAAACACTTATGCATCTAAGACAAAATAATTTATTGACTTAGGAACTTGATAAATAGTAAGTATGTAACGCTATAACATATGGACAAGATGATTAGCAAGTACAGGTTTAAGCTAAGAGGGCTTCCATCTTTCTTCTTAATGAAAATTATTACATGTTACATAAAAAAGGTTTCAATCATTCAAAAAAATAGATGGAAGGCTGAGTAAAGGTGTTACTGAAAAATTAACTAGTTTTCTTTCATGTCACCAAACCAGATGGACTACTAAAGATAATCAGATTACAGGTTAAGCTTGTTTGCAGCATCTTTGAAGTGATAACAGGGCATTTGTACTTTTTTTTTTTAATAAGTAATGAACCTTTTGTACATAAAGCCTTTTGCATGATGTTTCCTAGATTGAATGAGGCCAAATGAGAACAGAACGATTTGCATGATGTTATAAATGAAAGAGACCAAACATTCCTAGGCCCTTAAGGGTTGGAAATAAAACTTATTGACCATGGATTAAAAGGCAAAGGAAATAGCATCAGAATAAGAGAAAAAAGAATATAAAGTTACCTATAGGCGAATCAGAATTGAATTGCCCAGAGCGAAATATGGCTTCATTGCTTTCTTCTTCTTCTTCGTTTTTTTTTTATTTTTTATTTTTCACATATTAGTGACTAACTTGGGTATGTCCATTTTTTAATGTCATTCCAAATTTAGCAACTACCAACGAAAAAAATAGAGGCATTTCTCGGCTCGTCCCCTCGACTCGTAGTGGTTACAACACCACTCTTCGCCTTCTTCCATGGCATGAAACTCTTCAATTGGTAGGACAAGAAATCTATACGCCTTTGTATTCAAACTCCTAAATCTGTATCACTAAACTTTGAAAATTAGCAAACAAAATTTCAAACTCTAAAACAGAAGGATTGAATTTACATTAGTTGAAAATTAGTCAACTACCTAGCTCGTCTTTCATCTGCAACCAATTACTCAGGAATATGTGCCATGTTACACTACCTTGATGTCATTATGAAATGATGAAGGAGTTTCTTTTGTGGCCCTTTCTCAATCTCATGTGCATCCATGTGTGAAAATTTGCTTCATCAGTACTTCCTGAAATATTAGGATTTGATATGTGGTTCAAATGAGGCCGAAAGAAAGTTAAATATTTAGCATGAGGTTATTATGGACGGAGAAAATGATAGGGAAAAACAAAAAGATGATTAAGTAGAAATATTAAGAAATACCGTACAATAGAAGAGTATGTAATTCAACTACAACCAAGATATTTATAAGAGCAATGACACTTGCAATGTGTAAGCTCTTCTAAACTCAATTCAAAGATCAATATGGGGTTTTGATTCCTCACCCACCAATTCTAGTAAATTCTCAATAAGGAGTACAACATACTAAATATTATACTAGTTTTTTCTGTGTGCTGGATTTAAGATCATTCTTGCAATTTAAAATTATATGGATTGACCCGAAAGTGACGACAGTGATATTTGGCAAAATTTTACAAAATGTGCGAGGTTGAGATGAATCAGCAATTCATGATGTCTAAAATGGAAGAGGTGGATATTCCGTTGATATTGACAAACGATATAGAAAAAAGATGTTTTGACTGGACCTCTTAATCCCCTATAACTTGCTACTAATTAACTAGATAACCACATGGTGGAATGGTGTTTAGCAATTTTATAGTAGTAATGATTACACAAATAGGTTATGAGGAAAAAAACCAAAGGAAAAGAAATGCAAACCTTCAAAGTAAGCCAGATGATGAGGAGAAAACAGAGGACATTAAAGGCTACAACAGATGAATTTCGAGGTCAATCTTTGAGATCATCATCACTATTAAACTCAACACTATAGTGCCGAACACCATTGTCCATGCTTATAACTTCAACCACGGGCTGTGCCTAGCTTAATGAGCTTCACCTGTGATCTGAATCATGAGTGACAATCACACCAACAGATTAATGTACAGAAAGAAGAAATTAAATAGTTGCATGCCATATAAAGTAACTAATAAGGCATTAGAGCAATATTTGAAGGAAAATTTCTAGAAAATTTGGTCATTGGCACTATCTATTATATAAACTAATAGGTGAAGCTGAGAGATTTTTTTTTGTCTTCTCCCAAACTTGCCACATCAGATTTACCTATTCCCACATGATTCCAAATCTCATGTCCCATTTTCCTTTTTATTTTGTTGGACTTTTATGATCCGGCCCACTTTTCTTTTTATTTTGTTGGACTTTTATTATTTTAACGTTTTTCAGCTTTATAGTTTTGACACTTCAGGTTTTTTTTTTTTTTTTAATCTTCACCGTTTACTCCTATACCCTAAGTTTTCTCTCTCATCCCACCTTTTCTCTTCTCTCTGCCTCACCTCCGCCCCCATCATCTTCAGGCGTTGAACTCCCCCCATCTTCCCCTATGTGATTTTTTGACTTCCCCATTAAATCCAATCGCCGTTTCACCCCCCTCCAACCCTCTCTCTTTTGACTCTTCCTCTCCCCGTCGTTAATTCCCTCTATTGCTGCCCCTCATTAAAATCGTAGAGGTTTTCTATTAAAACCCACCTTCTCTCTTCGATTTTCTCATGCTCGAAGCCTTCCCCATCTCTCAACAGTGAATTATCGGTGGGCAGCCTTCTTGAAGCTGCTAAAACTAAGAATTCAGATCTTTCGAGTCCAGAAAGCTGGAGATCAGTGTTCATGATACCAGGGGTGCTCTGCATCATCAGCTCCCTTGGATTTTTATTCCTCTCAACTGGGGAGAGGATTTTCGACTGAGGTAAGCTTATTGTAATTGTCACAAAGCTCATTACTACCATTTTTTTATGGAAATATATCTGCTCACAGAGCCCTTCAATACCTGTTTCAGCATACAATTATGCACATGAATGGTATATATAAAAGTGTGTAAATTAAACCCATAAAGTGAAGTGTTCAGCATTGAGTAGATTAACTATTAGAAAAATCAATTACATGGAGCTCAATTGCCCATGCTTTTCTGATCTCTACTATACAAATTGAGCAGGCTTAGCTTAGGCACATGTAAGATTTTCTTTTTTTCAACATGTTCAAGTGTAGTTTGACACCATACAGAAAATCAAGGTGCAATTAGTGGAGCTGTAAACCTGGGCAACCATATTGGTGAATCAGATTGTTAATTGTACAATCCCCTTAATCTTAAGATGGGCTATGGGTCGTGGGTCTCGGTCAACAGTGAATTATCGGTGGGCAGCCGTGGACTATGTTTGTGAGTTTTTCTTTTTTAAATTTGGGAATTGTTGATTAGTTTGTAGATTTTGGTAGGGATTTTTTTAAAGAGACTTTTAAGTGTTGATTTAGTCGTTTAGCATGTTGGTTTTTTCTACAAATTGCTATATCTCCTAGGTGTTCGACCAAAGTCTTCTAAGAGGATCTTTGATTTCCTCTGTAGAAAAAAGGTGAAATCATTAAAAGGTATCCATATACCTCGGATACATTTATAACAGATTGTGTCTTCTCTCTTACCAGGTCCATATGATGATGCAATTACTGATAAGTTCAGAAAATGATGGAATTCTTTGTCCCATTCCTCAGGTACCCTTTATACTCTGCTTCAGTTACTCTCCATGGTGGCGCAATGGTAAGCTTCAAATTTGAAGCACTTTATTCAGAAGCTTAAGATTGGTTGTATTCAACTGCTAAGTGAACGTATTTGTTTTTATTTTTTTGTAAGCATAGATTTAACATTGACCTGATTTTGGTAGCTTGGAAATTGAAAAATTGAAAATTGATTTTTTCATTCAATGTTGAAGTATGGTCATTTAACAAGAGAATAAGATTATTGCAACCACTTATTAATTAAATTTGTATCATATTTGTGGTTTGTTAGTTTAATTTTAGGATTATGTTAGTTAGACCTTTAAAAAGCTTATTTCAAGTTCTCAGCCTCCAAAGACAAAGAAAGCAGTGCTCAGCAGGTTAGTTCTGAGTCTGCCAAGTTTGAATAAAAAGAAAAGGCACAGCATGAGTTCTAAGGCAAACATCTTAAGCAGAAATGTCCAACTAGCAAAAAACCGAACCATGCATAGTACTTCTCACTAGGTAGTAGAAGCACCATTGCACGTTTAACTAAATATCCGATTGGAGGCCAACTTCTAGGAGTGACAGCTCCCCAGTGCCAATATTCTTTCCCTGCAATGCAATAACCTGTGTGATTATATTTATCGTGTAAATACAAGAACAACTAAAGTGAATTGCCTTAGTGGTGTTGGAAATGTTTCTTGATGCATAATACTACCTCTTCATGCTCCCAGAGTTTCAGAAATATTAATTAACATGAAAAGTTGTTCCTTAGCTTAGGTTTTAATACGTACACTTTCCATTGATGTGCTGCCTGGAATTATAGGATTGATGTATCCAGTGGGCGCACCCTCAAGAAGTGTTTTGGTGCTGTATTGAATGCACTGCAATGCGTAAATGGATGTACCATGTGGCCACAGGGTGAATTCATCATTTTAGTACATTCAAGAATTTGTTGATCAAGTATATATATATATAAAAAAAAAAAAAGAATCTGTTGGTCAGGTGAAGGTCAAATGTACTATGAGACCAACCGGTACAATTCCCCTAATCTTTTACAAGTTTGGATAATTTGACATGGTTGTAATGCATGCTTAATATGTGTAATAATTTTACAGGGAGTGAAAAATAGTTTGCCAAGTATCTCTATTGAACACCTAGATCCAACTTAGATAATCTGCCTTCCTTGATTTACCTGGGCACATACTTCATTTTAAATGAATCATATGAAACAATATTGATTAATTTATTTTGGAAGTTGTTGAATACAAAGCTGAATTTGGAACAATTCATGTATTGTGCTTTTCAGATAGACTTTTTCAATTTAGATTTTGTTGAATATAAGCTTGCAACATGTCATTTGGGCTCTACAACATAGCTCTTGGTGAGATTTTCTTGAGGTTGGTCTGTATTTTTTATGTTTGTAATTTTCCTATCAAATTTAATGCTAAAATATGTCTAAACTTCTTGGATGATTGTAGTTTTTTCTTAGCTTCATTAATTTCTTTGGATGAAGAACAAGTACTAAGAGGAAGAACATGAATGCAAGAACAACCATGTTTCTCCACCAAATTGCTTCAAAGGACATTCTCACCGTTCACTTTAAGCTACATGTTTTTTTAATTACTAGAAAATGTTTGACTCCATGTACTTCCGTTTTTAAGGAATATTTTGGTTTGAAACTCCGTATATAATGAGATTTTCATAATATCCAAAGTTGAGATTCCATGTGCCTTTTTTGGTGATTGTGATATAAAAAATCTTGGAGTAAATTGTCCAAGAACAAGTTTCTGAATATTTTGTAGTTTTAAGAATTCTCCACTAATCTTTCTTTGGCAAGGTAAGTCACCTTGATTGTCCAGTCACAACAAAAAAAATTTGGTGAACAACAATTTTTTTTTTTAATTCACTTATGTCTATTTTTTCTTATGAATGATTTCATCAATAAAAAAAAAAAAAAAAAAAAGGTTCATGAGGGGCAAACATACCTCATTACAAGTATGGCTCATGAGGAGAAAACATATTACGAAACCCATTTGCCATTTTAGCTCCCCTTTTTTTTATTTTTTATTAGATAATATGCGAATTTAACGACAATGGAAAACAACTACTCTTATCAATACTTAACCAACCAAATGGAAAGCATCTACTACAAAATTGTCGAAGGATCCTTCGTCATACTACTTTAGGAACAAAAAAATTCCGTCTATCCAACAAACAAGAATGCAATAAGGAGGGAGTTGGTCATTGGGACCGTGATTTTCCATACCCTTATGGAAATGATGAATTATATGTCAAATGCAAGATGTGTTCAATCGACTTGGAAATTTATAAATTAGCAAATAAATTATGGTAGGATTTAATGTAACCTTATGTTATGTCTTGAATTAGAATGCTTTATAATGTGTCTGAATAATTCACTCTTTATAGCCCATTGCTTTTTTATTGGAGTTGTAATTTTTATTAACTACGTAAAATATAGATATGAATAGTCACTTTAACAAATACATTATTAAGGCGGACTATTGATTTTCCCATATGAAAAAAAAATCCGCGAATCGCGCGGGTCCCACGACTAGTTAGTATGTAAAAAGGGAAAACTTACTTCCTTGACAGTTCAAAATCCTTGCTGGCATCGTCAACTGCTCTTTGAACATCCTTTCTCCATCCTCAGAGGTCCCTTGTAAAGGGGGGATTTTTTCTTTTGGCTTAGATTTAGGGGTTATTCAAGCTCTTTTCTCTATGCAAATGACTGAGCTTTGGTGACGTGGTCATTTGATTGGTGTAACTAAACAAGTTGAAGGAATGAGAGATGAGGAAAATGTCGACCCATAGCCAAGATTATGTCCAAACCCACCGACGAACCTAAACTGAGAGATGGGGAAGGCTTCGAGCATGAGAAAATTGAAGAGAGAAGGTGGGTTTTAATGGGGAAGTCAAAAAATCACACAGGGGAAGATGGGGGAGTTTAACGCCTGAAGATGAGTGGGCGTAGGTGAGGCAGAGAGAAGAGAAAAGGTGGGATGAGAGAGAAAACTTTGGGTATAATTAAATGGTGAAGATTAAAAAAAACTAAACTGAAGCGTCAAAACTAAGAAGCCAAAAAACGTAAAAATACTAAAAGCCCAACAAAATAAAAAGAAATGTAGGCCGGATTTAGAATGTTATGGGAGAGTTGAGAGGGCATGAGATGTGGATTGTTGTGTGAATGGTAAATCAAACGTGGCATATTTTGAGAGAAAGTTAAAATCTCAATTATTAGTTTATACTAATCATAAATCTGTGCGACGCACAAAAAAAATATTGAAAATAAAATCTAAAAAAACTCAAGTCTGATTAGATAGGGGAAAGAAATTGGGTAATTGTTAGGACAATTTTACAACATGTCATTCAAATACGTTATATATTACAAACTGTTAGGCTTTACAATCATAATCAATTGCAAATGGAGGCTTTTAACAAAGATAAACATAATGTACAATTTGATAATAAAACATAATTAGGGGGTCAAAATGAAAATTTTTGAAATTAGGGAGCCAATATAAAAACACTCCCTAAGTTAGGGGGCAAAAGTTCACTTTAGTCTTGAATATATGCATTTACTATTTCTGTGTGTATGGCATGTATGAACAGACACAATTAAATGATGATTACACATGACCTAAAGGATGATTAATACTAAATCTTTGCAAGATCTTTGCAAGGTCTATTTCATTGTCTTTTCAGCAAGTTAGACGTTGCACATGTACACACTCCACCTTGAGGGGGAGTATTAGACAAGTCTGAAAATCTTCTCCTTCACTTGTAGCCTTGTAATTTTGGGATTTGTTAAATGTTTTGTCAAAATTAATTGTAAGAATATTATGTAAAGTTCTTTTTACAGAGGAAACAAGTAGACAAATTCTTTGTTTCCCAATCATTTCTTGCACAGAGTATACAACAAAGTTTCAAGAGATTTGAGAAAATCATGAGCTTTGATCATGTTCAATACTACTGCAAATAAAAAAAATAAAAAAATAAAAATAGGTACTGGTGTATACAATTTACAATAGAATACTTCACATGCTCTGCAATGCAATTGAATCTCCTCTTTACAAACTCCTCAAATGTCTCATGACAAGTACAAATCAAACTTCAGGGCATAACACCTTCAAGGACCACTCCTTTATTTGTCATTTAGGCTTTGATTATTTGATTATGAGTCCACACAGAAGCGCAACACTCATGAACAAGTTAAATATATCAACAACATGCTGCTAAAGCCACCTTGTTGATTTAACTTTTACCAAATTGGCTGATTCAATCTTTGGGTATTAATGATAAAAAATATGAGATTTAACAAAAGTATCTAATCATACAAATAAATTTAGCCTCTAACGACAAACCTGATAGGCTGATAACAAGTCATTCACATTCAAGGAACAAAAAGATATGGAAAGAAGAATTTACAGCTATACATAAATCCAGTTGCCTAGTTTCTTATTCATATGTCACCGCTTGACATTTGTTACTTCTTGACATCCATGACATGTTACATTCACGATGTTGACTGGAGGCTCATCTATTAGTATTTTTGCGTCTTTGAAATGAGTATAAGGCTTTGTAAACAAGGACAAAGCTTCTGGGAGGAGAGAAAGGGAGCTTTGTTGTTCTGCCATGTAGATCTTTGCTATTCAGCTATCTTGCACCAGAAAACACTGCTATTTGAGGTGCATCCTTTGCTTAACAATTGTCACCAGTATAAACTACGCTTCTCCAATAGGTTTAGACTGCATAAGTAATTTTACAAACAAGGTCAAATCAGGACGAAGGGGAGAAAATAGAAAAACATAATTATGAGCATAGCTTAAGAAATAAAAAATTTCAATTATAGGTTTATTACGGCAAATCCAATGGAATGTTTTACTTTGAAGCCACAAACTCAGCAAATAGTATAGGCAATTGGACTGCAAAAGAAAGACGTGATAACTAAACAACAATGGTCTTTATGAACATAATCACCATCAATTGTGATGTTTCCAAACAATAGATAGAAAACAACTTAAAAGTTAAGTTTTAAATTTATTTGCAAATACCAAACATTGCAACTGGTTTTAAATTTATTTGCAAATACCTAACATTGCAACTGGTTGGCAAATTAAATTTTTTTTCTTCATCCCAACGGAGTAAAAAAAAAAGAAGAAGCATTTTACAGTCAATAACACATATAACAGGAAAAAAAAAAAAAAAAAAAAAAAAGAGAGAAAGGCAAATGAAAGTTGCTATTTCAATTTGAAGGCATTTTTGTATCTTTAGTACAAAAAAGACAATGGTAATGTACATAACTCTGAATATATCCTTCTTTTAACTTCAATTCTCTTGCCAGGAACTCTGATGGTACAATTTCTCGGAAATTTTAATATATTTAAAGGTCATATTGAGTCCCTTTCAAATTATATGTTCAAGTCAAAGGAAAAAAAAAAAATTGAAACTTCAATTTAAGCCAGATGATGGGGGAGAACATAGACTCACCACTATATTGCACAACACCATTCGCCATGCTTAAGCACAAGTTGCTCTACTAGCTTAATGAGCCTTGTCTATGATTTGAATCATAGCAATAGATTAATGTAGCCAAAAGATAGAAGAAACTAAACAATTGCCTGCCAAATAGAGAACCTAATATGGCATCAGATCAATATTTGAAGTACAAATCTGAGAAAATTGGTCATTGGAAATATTAAAATGTTAAATGGGAAGACTTACTTCCTTGGCAATTCAGAATCCTTGCTTGCATCTCCAAGTGCTCGCTGAACTTCCTTTTTCTACCCTTAGAGCTCCCATGTAAAGTGTGGATTGTTTCTTGTGGCAGGGTTAGAGCTCCCTTGTAGACTACCCTTCTATTGTGCTTTTCTAGAAAAGAGCAATGACACTTGCAATGTGTAAGCTTTTCTAAACTCAATTCAAAGATCAATATGGGGTTTTGATTCCCCACCCACCAATTCTAGCAAATTCTCAATAAGGAAACACCATACTGAATATTACACTAAATGTTTTTGTGTGCTGGATGTAAGACCTTTAGTGCAATTTAACATTATATGGAATGGAGCCAAAAGGAAAAACAGTAATATTTGGAAAATTTTTAAAAATCAGCATTTAAAAAGTAGATAACCACACGGTGGAATGATGTTGAACAATTTTATTGTAATAATATAGATATTCGTAATAATGATTACACAAATCCGTGCACACACGTTTACATACATATATGTATATATTATATTGTTCTACCTCTTAGATAACATGAAAAAGCTAACAGAACAGCACTCAGAGGTCCCTTGCTAAGTGGAAGTGAAAGCAGAGGACATTAAGGCTACAACAGATGCAATTGGAGGTTAATCTTTCAGAACATCACTATAAAACTCAACGTTATAGCACACAACAAAATTCTCCAAGCTTATAACTTCAACCATGGGCTGTGCCTAGCTTAATGAGCTTGATGAGTGGCAACCATACCAATAGTTGCATGCTAGATAGAGAACTTAATAAGGCATCAGAGCAATATTTGAAGGACAAATTCGAGAAAATTTGATCATTGCCAAAACTAGTATGTAATAGGGGAAAACTTACTTCCGTGGCAGTTTAAAATCCTTTCTTGCACCCCCAAGTGCTCGCTGAACATCCTTTCTCTGTCCTCAAAGGTCCCTTGTAAAGTGGGGATTGTTTCTTGTGGCTGGGATTTAGGGGATATTCAAGGTAACAAGCATCATTAGAAGTAAGAAGTTTGTAAAGAAGTATATAATTTTTGAAATGGTTAGAATTATATACTTTTAATCACAATGGACAAAATGATAATGATCTAAAATAAATATCAAGTCTAGTAGCCTAACCTCTATTTCAAGGAGATATAACACGTTAAGAGGAATTTCGAAGTCTAAGCATCATGACCTATATATGAGCAATCAAAACAGTAGTCAGGACCGATTATTTCCTCCACCAGAATGTCAATTCCTATAGTAGACTTTACTACTACAATGTATTAGATGATGAAAACCCACTAACAAGCATCAAAATCAGAAGAAAAGAAGCAACTTTTTTTTACTCCGAATCAAGATGAGGAGCATAAAAAAAAAAAGCCAAGAAAATATAATTCTAATTCCTAAGACAAAACAGAGCTATCAAAGACTTTACAAAAAGGAGAAGAAGCAAAAAGTATGGATTTGACAATCAAACAAACAGAACGGAAGGTAAGCTAAGGGAAAAATGTATCATATACCATATTTTGAGAGCCATTATCTTCCTCACTTTCCTTTGTGAATGGTAGTGTCAAGCTCATATCCTTCCTCAACTGAATCCTTGAACTCCCTGATGGGGTTTTCTCTTTGAAATTGATCTCATCTTCCTCACCTGTCGTAAGTTATCTGTCGGTATGGCAGCTTCCATAATCATTCAAGTGATATTGACCGCACCAAGATCCTAGCCACACAACTAGTAACTTGCCTTGCACAACACTGTTAAACAGGCAATTCATGAAGGCCTTTCCCAATAACTCTATACTAAATTTTATTCTTTATTAAGAAAGTATACAATGCTCCAACTCGTAATTCTTTTCTTAACAAAAGGAATCAATATAAGATTACAACCCAGTTTTAAGGAACTTTCTTTTCAATAGCTAGAAAAATATCAAGGTAAGCTAAAGTGCTTCAGAAGGCTATTTAGACAAATGCTAAGCAACTAATAATATTCAAGTCCGATTTACATTGATGTAACTAAGCATATTTCTGTTTATGCTAAATCTTCATATTAAATTTTTGCCATGGGCCCAAAGAAATAAGACTTGTATTGTGATGTACAATTAGTCTGTATAATACTTAAAATTCAAATTGCAAGCATATCTTCAATTTTAGTTCTAAAGATTGGTGGACAAGCAAAAGGCAATGATAGATACAATGTTGTGGTGCATTTGATTGGAAAATCAACTACTAATTAAGAGATAAAAGCAAATGGAATTGAGTACATATATTTGTCCAGTGTTCGTAATTACCTCTGTCTTGAAGGAAATAAACTGAACTGTGGAGGAAATTCCTTGAGTGAGACATGAAACACTTATGAAGCCAATGTATTTGTACATCTTCATATCTACTGGTGGTTGCTTGCCACGCTATGCAATCTTCCATGCCATGAAAAACTTGTGCATATGAGACAAAGAAAAAGCACAAAATATTGACTTAGGAACTTGATAAATAGCAACTACATAACCCTATAACATTAAGACTAGATGATTAGCAAGTATAGGATCAAGCTATGAGGGCTTCCCCCTTTCTTCTTAAAAAGAATTATTACTTGTTGATTGAAAAAAGGTTTCAAGCATTCATAATTATGGATGGAAGGCTGAATAAAGGTGTTAAGAAAAAAATCACTAGTTTGCTTTTCATGTCATTAAACCAGATGGACTACTAAAGAAAACCAGATTACAGGTTATATAAGTTGTTTGCAGCATCTTTGAAGTGATTCCACGGCATTTGTACTTTTTTTTTTTAATAAGTAATGGGGCTTTTTTAAATAAAGCCTCTTGCATGATGTTTCCTCTGCCCCTCATCCTGTTTTTTTTTGTACTTTTAGAGGATGGCTGTTTTGTATCTTAGCTTTTGTTTTCTGTTTTCTGCTGGTTCTTAATAAAATCTTTCTTTCCATAAAAGGAAAAAAAATAAAAATAAAAAAAGTTATTGACCATAGATTAAAAAGAAAATGCAATAGCATCAAAATAAGAGAAAGAATAATATAAAGTTACCTATAGGCGAATCAGAATTGAACTGCCCAGAGCGAACCATAGTAATATGGCTTCATTGCCTTCTTCTTCTTTTTTGCACATATTAGTGACTAACTTGGGTATGACCATTTTGAATGTCATTCCAAATTGGGCAACTTACCAACGAAAATAAAAACAGGTATTTCTTAGCTCGTCCCCTCTACTCCTAGTGGTAACATCCCACTCTTCCCTTTTTCCATAGCACAAAACTCTTCAATCTCAAGGACTTGAAATCTATACGCCTTTGTATTCAATCTCCTAAATCTGTAACACTAAACCTTGAAAATTAGCAACCTAAATTTTTAACCCTAAAACATAAGGATAGTATTTACATAAATTGAAAATTGGTCAACTACCTAGCTCACCTTTCATCTTCCACCAATTACTCAGGAAAATATGCCATGTTACATTTCCTTGTTGCCATTATGAGATAAAGGAGTTTCGTCCGTGGCCCTTTCTCAATCTCAAATGTGCATCCATGTGCGAAACTTTGCTTCATCAGAAAATGTACTTCCCCAAATATTAGGATCTGATATTTGGTTCAAATGAAGCCAAAAGAAAGTTAAATATTTAGCAAGAGATTATTATGGATGGAGAAAATGATAAGAAAAGGCAGACAGATGATTAAGTAGAAATATCGAGATATACCATACATTAGAAGAGTACATAATCCAACTAATAAAGCCAAGGTATTTGTAGCTTCTTCTTGTCTGTTGGTCACCTCTGTACTTCATGCTCTTCCATGTAAGACAAGCAACAAGCAACAAGCAACAAGCATACAATATTAATTAATAAAGAAAACCAGAATGATTACTAAATCAGATTGATTACTAAAGAAAACCAGAATTACAGGTTAAGATGTTAGGTTTGAATGAGGCCTAAACAACAAGAAGCATTCTTCATGATGTATAGACTACATGAGAGCAAAATTTCATGAGCCCTCCTCAATAGGTTGGAAACAAAAATTATCGGAACAAAAAAAATTGCCACTACAGCATGAAAAAGAAGAAGAAAAAACCAAAAGTACGAATGGCTTCAATTCATATCTTTTTGCACATACCGATGATGAATTTCAGGAATTTTCGGACTGGTCCAGCCTTCTCGTCTCCACTTTTTTATGATGTCGTTTAAGAAATTGGTAACTATGGTTTTCAACAAACAACATATATCTATCAAATTATCCCCTCTGCCCTTGGTGTTAACATCCCCCTCTCCCCCCTCTTCATTGATATGAAACACATCATTAAGACAAGAAATCTACGTGCATCTGAATTCAAACTTTTAAACCTGCAACATTAAAGTTTGATGATTAGCAACAAGCCCTCAAAAGTAAGGATAGAAGGTTGCATAAGTTGCAATTTGGTCAAGTAACTACCTAACCTTTCATGTGTCATAACGATATGCAATCATTAAGCCTACTGCACTAAATGTAAATAGTAAAATCAAAAGTAAGAGTTGCAGTAATTCATTCATTTTGTGTATAACGATATGCAAGCCCTCAAAATGTACTAGTAAAATTTCAGTAACATTCATTTTGGTATATTTTTTCTTTTCAAATAGATAATCTGCCATACATTCAAACATCCCTGTAATGTTGCAAATAGTGGGTAAGGCAGGTTGAACCATTGGTGTTAGTGTCTGTGATTGTGGCGAAAATCTGATAAATTTTGCTATTAATTTCTGTGGTGGGAGTTTTTGAGAGACAATTAATTGAAATTTCATTCAAATGACAGAAGAAATAATATAGCAGTGAACTTTGTCGATAGACTTGAGACACACACACAATAATATTCTTCTTTGTTAAAGTTCAAATCAATGTAGATAGTACCTCAATCAGTTTATAGAGTCACTCAAAAGATTTATGGAGATTTAAGAAACTAAGATAACCTATCAAAAAACTCTGAAATTTACTTAAAAAGCAAATGTAGTAGTATCAGAGGAAGAAAAAGAAGAATATAAAGTTACCTCCTTGTCAAACTCTTCTTCATCAGACTCTTCTTCGTCATCCACCACACAGGTTGTCACGCCACGAACCCAAAGCATGAGCTCGACACATGACAACCACCACACACCTATAAGACGTGCCTTACAAGTGTGCCAGGCCTTACAAATAGATTCTAAAAATAATTTCCTTGATATAAAATCTCCAAATTAACATAATAACCAGTAAGTTCAAATGAATTAAATCCATGCATTGCTATTTCAAATCCTAATAAGCAAAAGTCTATCACATAAAGTCCCTAATCAACAAATAAGAAATACTAATATTATCCATGCCTAGAAGTCCTTCTCACACAACTCCTCCGCAACGTCCGAGCTAGCTAATCCACAGAATCTGAAATGGGAAAGAAAGGGGGTAAGTCGGGAAGCCCAGTAAATAACCAATATCCTTATCCAGTCGGATCAAACACACATTTGTTAAAAACAGATATACATAGGTACTACAAAATTCTCAAACGATTGTTTTGACAAAGCATTTGGTTTAGTTCACAAAATAAAATATATTATTTTATTTGCAAATAGCAAATTAAACATATTCATAAATAATTACAGATACAAATATAGAATCAAATACAGATTCAGATTCAGATTCAGATTCGGATACAGATATAGATATAAATACATATACTAAACAGTCTTTAGTGCCTACGGCCACATTATCCTTGTGACAAGGCCCAAAAACTACACATAGGTCGGTGGCAAACCCCAGAATGAAACTAGTTTCGGTACCAACGAATATCCCCATTGGCAGGGCCCAGAACATAGTCAGACTGAAAGGTTTCAAATATAAAAACACATTTAAAATATATTTGAATTCCAAAACATAGTGATTTTCAAACCTTATTCAATTACGTATAGAAACAAATCAATTTAACAAATATGCTGTATAAAGATTCTTGTAACATATAATCACATGCTTGATCCGAATTTTTGAAGTAAACAATACTTTACAAATACAATGATTTTTCTTATATTTCGAAACAAAATTGATTTTGGCATAATAGAATAATAAACTATAATAATAAGTTCGCAAATAAGAATATTTAATATATAAAATTGAGAAAATACTAGTTAAGGATAAAGGTTACTTACTTCTTGCAAGTAAAAGATAATGTAATCCTTTCTATCTTCTCTTTTCAAATCTCACAAATCAGATCCTAATCAATTATATAATAATCAAAATACATTAATTGACATAAACAATGCTATTTACTTAACAATTGATTTATTCACTAGACTGCCTAATATTGGCCTAAATAGTTCTCCATGCTTTCACGTCAATAGCCATGAGATGACAAGTTTTATTATTTTTATTTTTCAAAGGCCATTAACTGACTTAGATAACTAAGGAAACATAAGTTACTATCTCACCACTAGCCTTTTGCCCCACCACATCAGTGTGCTAATAGCCTAGGTGTTACATATCTTCTTCTTCTTCTTCCTTTTTCTTTTCTTTTTTTTTTTTTTTTTTTTTTACTGCGTGTACAGTAGGCCTAATGGCTTGTACTGTACATTAACCCATTACTTTCACTTTAACAGACTAGGACTTGGTGGTTATCTCTTATATATATATATATATATATTTTTTTTTTTCTTCTTTCACTATCAGATTGACTATATGCAAAGCCTATGTCCATTCATCATGACCTATAGCCAACCTACTTTTTTCTTTTTCAATGACCACACCTGAAGCCTATATATTGTACTTTTAAAAACTCCTCATCACGTCTACAAGTGTGACGTGATCACCTTTTCTTTTTCTCCTTTGAAATCTGATTTCTTGCACTACCATCTACTAGGAACGGTTTTCACCGAAACTGAGATCTAAGATCTACGTTATTATTCTAGAGCTAGCCGATTCTGATATACATGTTACTAATTAAAATTTACATATTAACCTAAGATCTACTACCAGTTACTAACTAGCAAAACCAATTCATATTTCAATGACAATTTATTCTAAAGGAAAAGTATTGAGACTCTTACCTTTCTTTTCTTGAATTTCTTTGAAGTTTTGCCGTCAAGTTTTTTTTTTAGGTATTCAATAAAGTTATAACTCTATTTATACCCTAATATTGCTAGGGTTACAACTTATTTATTTTATTTCTACAAACTTCTTAAATAATTGATTTATTTGTATTTTTACCCCACAATTAAAATTACTAGGTTACCCACTTAAACAAAAACTCTTTTTCTATTATCATGTGGGTTACAGGTATTACATTCTTCCCCCCTAAAAAAAAGTTTACTCCTCTAAACTTGATGTACATGACTCCTTAAAGAGATAAGGGTATTTCTCCCTTATTTCCTCCTCTAGCTCCCATGTGGCCTCCCTCTCAGAATGGTTCCTCCACTGTACCTTAACGTATTGTATGATGCAACGTCTCAATTCTTTCTCCTTTCTATCTACAATTCTTACAGGTTGTTCTTCATACGTTAAGTCCTCCCTTAGCTGCAAAGGTTCATATGCCACCACATGGTTGCGGTCTGGAACATATTTCCTCAACATTGAGACATGAAAAACATTATGTACCCCTGCCAACATAGGGGGTAGGGCAAGTCTATAAGCCACTTTGCCTACTCGGTCTAGAACTTCAAAGGGGCCTATAAATCAAGGACTCAGCTTGCCCTTGATACCAAATCTCATAACACCTTTGGTAGGAGACACTCTTAAGAACACATGATCACCCACTAGATACTCCAATTTTCTCCTCCTAGTATCTGCATAGCTTTTCTGCCTACTCTGAGCTGAACGAAGTCGCTCTCTGATCAACTGAATTTTATCCACAGTGTGCTGAACAATCTCTGGCCCCAATATTTTCCTTTCACCAATGTCATCCCAACATATTGGAGATCTACACTTCCTTCCGTACAAAGCCTCATAAGGTGCCATTTGGATACTTGCCTGGTAGCTATTATTGTAGGCAAACTCCACCAATGGTAGGTGTCCCTCCCATGAACCCTTTAAATCAATGGCACACACCCTTAACATATCCTCTAGTATCTGAATAGTCCTTTCAGATTGCCCATCTGTCTGAGGATGAAAGGCTGTGCTAAAATTCAAATTTGTTCCCATAGCCATATGTAATTTCTTCCAAAACTGAGATACAAATCTTCGATCCCTGTCTGACACAATAGTTACTGGAACTCCGTGCAATCTCACTATCTCATCAACATAAAGTTTTGCTAGCCTCTCCAATGACAAGCCAACCTTAATGGCTAGAAAGTGTGCAGATTTTGTTAAGCGATCTACAATCACCCAAATAGAATCATTACCGCTAGGAGTTCTTGGAAAGCCTGTTACAAAATCCATGCTAATGTGTTCCCACTTCCATTCAGGAATAGGAAGAGATTGTAGCAACCCTCCTGGCCTTTGGTGTTCAATCTTCACCTGTTGACACACCAAGCATCGTGCGACATATCCTGCAATTTCTCTTTTCATATTGTTCCACCAAAAGGTTCCCTTCAAATCCCTATACATCTTGGTGCCTCCTGGATGAACTGTGTACCCAGTATTATGTGCTTCACTTAAAATCTCCTCCTTAAGATCTGGGTCATTAGGCACACAAAGCCTATTGCCAAACCTCAAGGATCCATCCTCATGAATGCAAAACTCAAATTGTGTGCCTGACTCTACCATGAGCTTCATTTTCTGCAATTGTGGATCACCAGCTTGTGCAACCTTAATCCTCTCAACCAAGGTAGGTTGAACCCTAAGGTTTGCTAATTGATTCCCTATAGACTTCCCACTTAAGGCATCAGCTACCACATTAGCCTTTCCAGGGTGATATTTAATGGTTAGATCATAGTCTTTTATCACCTCCAACCACCTCCTCTATCTCATGTTCAACTCTTTCTGGGTGAAGATGTATTTAAGGCTCTTATGATCCGTAAATATCTCACACTGTACACCATAAAGGTAATGCCTCCAAATCTTCAAAGCGCTAGCCACATCTGCGCTTATACCCAAAAAGGACTAGTCAAGTTACAATTGGGGCTTCCTTGCAATTGTTAATAAAGCCCAGTTTGACCCAGTATATGCCCGATGTGGGACTCAACGCACATACACTTATTAGATTTTGGGGCATCACAATCTCCCTCGCTTAAATCCCTAACGTCCTCGTTAAGGGCCCATATGTCTGAGCCCACAATTTGTAACAACCCAAGGAAAGCGCGAGCCACATCTACGCTTATACCCCAAAAGGACTAGTCAAGTTACAATTGGGGCTTCCTTGCAATTGTTAATAAAGCCCAGTTCGACCCAGTATATGCCCGATGTGGGACTCAGCACACATACACTTATCAGATTTTGGGGCATCACACAGGCAATGAGTGAAATTTGGTTACATGTTCATTTGATTACTTTTAGAGTTACTAAAGGCAGGGAAGATATATTTAGAATCATACTGAATGTTGTAGAAAGTTTCCAAGGTGCCACTAACACCTCTTGATTCGGAAAAACTTATTATCTTTAAAAATGTGAAAAGAATAGAGTTATAACAAGTGATACCTTTGAAGCAGTAGACAATCGAGCTGCCCTGGTAATTACATTCTCTTTTGTTGGTGTTGTAGTTTCAGAGTCTACATAAGAATCTTGAACCCATCAAGCATTTTAATATACATCACAAGATAACCAAATATAAGCCACCACAATATAAATTGCTTAATTCAAATCACTGACAATTTGATAAATTCATCTAACCTACATTACGTTGTTACTAATTTTTTTTTCTGTGGGAATTTCTGGTTGATTATGAGAATTTTTTATTGATATTTTGTGCAAAATAAAAGAAGCCCAAGGATAAGAAGAAGTTACCTCTCAGTAATTGACAAGATAATCGAATCTAAGCAACCAGATGCTACGATAAATTCATCAACCTACGTTGCTATTAATTTAAGTGTATAAAATAATATATAAATCGCCTAATTCAAATTACCAGAACCTGATAAATTCATCCACCCACATGTTTATTAAAAAAAATTTCCCGTGGGAATTTTTGGCAGAAAAAGAGAAAATGTAATTAATATTTTTTGCAAAATAAAAGAAGTAGTCCAAAGAGGAGAAGTAGAAGAAGTTACCTCTGACTTAACTTCTTGACCGTCTCTTTGTACATACTTCCCATCAATCTTGATGTTTGGGATATGGGAAATCATGCGCCACTCCTCCCCTGTCCCTCTTTGCCAACGTGTTGTGTGAGTTGGATCGATCTCCAATTTCTTTAATGGAATTGTACGAAGGAAGTCCGGCAGCGAATTTAAGTATCGGCAATGGAGAATCACCAAGTGTTGAAGACGTGGCATAATAGTAATATTAGAGTCTTCCTCTTCTTCTCTCTTTCCTCTGATCCCAATCCATTCTTCCCACTGATTCAACAAATTAAATTCCAGAGATTTCAAATTTGGGAATATTTGCATGTTGTCTTCTTTCTTGTTTTCAGATTCTATTCCCAAAAATTCAACACCCACCTTTCTCAAACTATTAAACATTGTTATTTTTAATGATTCGAGGACTGGTAGCTTCCCCAAAGGAGGCAAATGCTCTAAGTTTTTGAAGCAATGGAGGCAAAGAGTTTTCAATTTGGTCAAAGACATCGTCCAATTAGGAGAAATTGTGGTGCCCTCGTACCACAAAATGGATAAATCTTTCAAGTTTGGAGGTGACTCTAAGGCATTCAGAATTGATACATCATGCTCTATTCTTCTATCATACCCTCCGGTAAATTGTAGTTTCAAAGTATGGAGGTGTATCTTCTTCTTGAGTTGTGCATTCTCTGCCTCACATGCATCGACCACATTCCCCAACCCTCTTATATCAAGACTCCCTTGAAGCTGGTTCAAATCTTTTAATTCTCCGAGTTTGCATCCATCTTTAGTACCACTTACATTGAAATGACTTAATCTTCTAAGAGAAGTCAATCTCCCAAACCCACTAGGATACTCTAACGGAAACACACCAACGTCCAAAATAAGATGTCTTAAATTAATTAGTTTACCTATCCCATGCAGAAATTTAAAGCGGCCATGAATCACATCACAAATCTTCAAAATTTGTAAATTGCATAGATTATAGATGGTTTTAGGCAATCCTTCTGCATCATCGTAATGAAGTAAATTGAGATACCTTAAATGTATGCAATTTTCGAACGTATCCAGAATTCTTTTGGATTGACAATTCAACGTTAATGATCGTAAACATCTAAAATGTTGGAATAAAGTGGATAATTTATAATCCCCTGGAACCTTAAGAGTGAGGGTGCGTAGATTTTTAGCGTTGTATATGGACACAGGAAATTGGCCTTCTTCTAATCTTTCCAAACGTAAATGGCGAGCATTTTTATAATCTAATCCCAACTTCGTGTCACTATTGATTGTGAAACATTCATTTTTTGTCATTAACTGTGCAAAGTCATGCACTATGTCATGCATTTTACACCCTCGTATCTGACCATCATCCTCATCTTTCTTAAAATCTTGGAAGAAAGAGCGTATGGCTAAATTTTCAAAGTATTCTCTTGCTATGATCTCCATATCTTCTTTTGAGTTAATATATCCTTGTGCCATCCACATTTCGACCAACTCATCACTAGAAAAGACATAATCTTTCGGATAGATAGCACAATATGAGAAACATTGTTTCAAAGGTGAGGGCAAATCATAATAACTCAATAACAATGGTGCAAAAAGATCTTTTTCAACAACTTTTTCAACGTCTTCTAATTCCCACAAATTGCTATCCAAAACATTTTCCCATTGTTCTCTACTTCTCTTAAAACGCATGAGACTCCCTATAGTCTTTGCAGCAAGTGGCAAGCCTTTGCACTTCTTAGCTATTTGCCTACCAAGGACTTCTAGTTCCTCACATTTCTCAGCATCCTTACCAGAAAATGCTATTTTACTAAACACCAACCAACAGTCTTTCTCAGACAACACCTCTAAATTGATCATGCGTGCACTAGTACTACCCATAATCTCTACAACTCTGATTTTACGTGTGGTGACTAGAATTCTACTGCCTTGGGCACCATTTTTGAGTGCAACTTTGAATGGCTTCCACAATGTGGCGTCTTCAGTCCACACATCATCTAAGACCAGCAAGAACTTCTTTCTCTCAATCAATTCACATATTTTTTCCAATAGACTTTGCAATTCAGTGCTGTTAGGGTGACCACCTCCAAAAGCTTCAAGGATTGCTTTGGCAACCCTACACTGATCAAAAGGTTCAGAAACACAAACCCATATTCTCTTCTCAAAATGGGACTTCACCTCTGGATCATTGTAGGCTAGTTGGGCAAGAGTGGTTTTTCCAATACCGCCCATGCCCACTAAGGAGATGACATGGGGGCTTCCTTCTTCTTCACTACCCCTGCCTAATAGGATGCTCACTAGATCACCTTTAACATTATCACGACCACATATTTCAGACACATCAAGAAAGGAGGTAGTTTTTGGTCGCTCAACTACTTCAATAGCCCCAGTCAATTCAAACCCGTACATCTCTCTCTCTTTGATAATCTCATCTAATTTTTCATTAAGTTCTTTTATCTTATGAGCAATGTCACGATGATGAAGAATTGAGAAATTAATGTTGGGGATGAGGGGCCATACCTTCCTCTTCTTAGCAGTACTAGTTTCAGCTTCTTCTTCTTCTTCTTCTTCTTTCGCAATAGCTGCTTTGATCATGGCAGTGTTCCACTCATCCAACACGTCGTCCATCTCGTAGGATACGTCTTTGAGCTTATCTAACCAAAGCTTCACAGCTTTCTCCTTCACTTGCCTTTTCTCTGCATCGTCGAGCACTGCCTGGATGGTGCGGAATTTTCTTTCAAGCTTTGGGATTTCTTCCTTAACACTTGCAGTCAACGTGAACTCTGAAGCAATGATTGAACCAAGCTGCTCCGTGATACCAGAAACAAGATTCAGAGCCATACTGGGAAATGGGAATTTGATGGATAACACAAGAGGAGACTACAACAAGAGTAGATGGTAACTGGTTGATGAAAGGAAAGGAGAAACCAAATAGAAAGTGTAGTAATATATGCTTAGTCCTCTTTCTTAACACTATCTCAAAAGCTTGAGGGCCAACCACTGATCTCTTCTCTTCAACCCACCAACAAGAAAGATGCTTTTCTTGACAAAGTCATCAACTTTTTTATTTTGTACTATAGTTCTTTTTCTTTTTCTTTGTCCTCCATGCATGGGACCCTGAAAAAAGTTATATAGGAACATTTGAACCCAATAGTGGAAAACCATTCAACTCTTCATATATTGGGATGTTACAAATTTCCTCCAATTATTCCATTATTCATAGGAGATAGACTTTTTTTTTTTGGTCCTAAATCTGATGGATATATATCCTCATTTGAGAAAGTCATCACCTCCTAGTAAAGTTTATAGAGATTTGCCTAGATCCTCCTATAGGAAAATGCATAAGGATGCAAATTATAAATCGAAGATTTGATCAATTACTTGTAACTTATATAAGTCATGACACATAATATATTTTAGATAGTTATCATAACTATAACGAAATTGTTAAATTGTTAAATCACATGAATTTTCAGTTATATATAGCGACTTTTGTGGTTGCTGCCATTTAAGTAAAAAATACTTGGAAATTTTGATTGATAAACAAAATTTTTGTGCTTGCTACCATTTTCTTATTAGTTGAAAATTAATAAAATTATTATTGGGAAGAAGTAATAATTTAAAAAACTGTGTATAAACAAATACGTTAATAAGCTAACGAAAAAAAAAAAAAATTAATCCACTACCTGAAGCAGCTAAAGAAAACAATAGTCAATAAAACCAAAACAATAAGTCTAGGGATACATAATTTTTCATAACTATTGACTATTAACGTAACCTAACATGATTAATGAATAATAAAAATGGTATTATGAAAAAAGTGATATCCATATCATTACACAAAAGATTCACGAAACCAATTTGGTGGAAAAAACAAAAGCATCATAATTGTTGCCCACATACATTAATCTCGGAAGCTTGAGGGCCAACTCTCTAGTCAATGACGTCTACACGGTACATGACCAGTTCACACTGATATCTTTCTCTTCAACCCACGGATTTCCCCACTTTTACAAAGTAATGAACTTTTTGATTTTGTACTCTATTTCATTTTCTTTTTCTTTGTCTTCCATGCATGGGACCTTGAAAAAAGTTATATAGGAAAATTTGAACCCAATAGTGGAAAACCATTAAAGTACTCTTCTTGGTAACGAAAACTTGAGAAATCCTTTTACTTTTCATATTTACAAATCAAACTTCACGGCATAAATCTTTCATGAACCAACCTAACAGGACCAACAACACTTGAATTTTAGCCATTTACACTTGATTATTTGATTACGAATTCACATAAAAGTACAAAATACGTGAACAACTTAAATATATAAACAACCTGCTGCTAAATCCACCTTGTTGATTTGACTTTCAGTAAATCGTCTAATTCAAGACTATTAAGACTCCAAAGCGTAATTCAGTTCCAATATTATATTTTTATTTTTATTTTATCGATCTTGAATTGAATTCCTAATATTTTGGAAGAATGATTGATCTAATGGAATATCAATATTAGTGCTTTTAACTCAATTCGAAAATGTTTCTTAATTTTGTAGGTGACATATGAGGTTCCCTATCTATTCATCCAAATGTAATGATTGTTACACATTTTAATTTCAGCCGCTACCCAATATGAAGAGAAGCTCCTAAATTCTTTCCTTTCTCAATAACTGTACATCTTCCCATTGAGTATCATTTTCAGTATGAAACTATATGTTGATGAATGAACCCGAGAAGTTTAAATCAGTGGATTGACCCGGTTGGTTGTTACTGTTGCAGCGGATACGAAAGTGGTGCTTATGGTTGTGTTATCTAGCTCCTATTCACTTCACAATATGGAGATATAGACAAGGAAATATTCTGTTGGTTGTTTTTATATTTCTTTATCCGATGGACCCATCCTGGAGGATATATTGGAGCTATTGAATTGAACCCAATCTTACTAGTGGAAAACCATTAAACTCTTCTTAGTAACGAAACTTTGGGAGATCCTTTCAATTTTCAATTGTTGTCAATTTGATCATTCCATCTAGTATTATCACATTGTGTCCTTAACTATCTTAAAAATGACGTGGTTTTGCTATTTTTGAACTTTTTAAATTATTAAATAAATAAAAAGATGAAATACAATTTATACATGCTAAGTTTATTCATTTGACATTCAGTACATTAATTTTAAAAATTATCATTTAGATCCTCTAACTTTCATAATACTATCATTTTAGTACTCCCGTCTATTTCATTAAACGATTGTCGTTAAATCTCTATAAAATAAAACAAAATAAATAAAAAATACATAATTGAAGAAAATCCCAACAAATGCAAAATCAAGAAGGAAAAAAAAAAGGAGAAAAAATCCTTATTCCACAATGTCACACTTCTCACTGGGTCTCCAATCTCTGGTCATTCACTCAAGTTTCTGAGTCATCCGGCAATAGTGGGCAAGAGAATTAAGAAAGAAATTGACAAGCATAATGAAATAATGAATGTCTTTATCCTTGTTGAGCAAAACAATGACATTGGAGTGTCTTGTGACCAAGTAAATAACTTAGCAAAATTTGAGCTTGACTCAAAATTGTACGTGTGAAGACTTGAATTCGCAAGCATAATGAATGTTTTTATCCTTGATAAGTAAAACATTGACATTGGAGTGTCTCGTGACCAAGTAAATTACTTAGTAAAATTTGATCTTGACTCAAAATCGTAAGCCTGAAAGAATTGAATTGGCAAGCATAATGAATGTCTTTATTTTATATTTGTTGTGCTATTTTGTTGAATCTTTAAAATTCTAAGTTTATTTTTGCAAGTTATTGTTTCCCATAGATTAGCTTTATTAATTAGCATTGTAGTTTGACAATAAGTTATTTTTGCTTTCATGCATATTTGTAGTTTAAGAAGCCTTTTAAATTGTACTGATTCCATTGATAACTGTTACTTCTCATCAACAATCGAAGTAGTGTAACGTAGCAATCTTTAGCATCGATAGAAAGAAAAAGTCCTCTTGATTGAGGAAACATCGAACCACATTCCTTTTTATCACGAGAAAGATCTAAAAGCAGTGAATATCTAAGAAAGGTTATCGATACATTAGTTATTGCATTGATCTTAGACCCGAGCCATACTTGGAGATCAAAATTTTGATTGATAACACAAGAGACCAAAAGAGTAGATGGTAGTTAATTTCCATCCAGCTTCACAAGGATAAATATTATGTGGCTCATATACACATGGAAAAGTCTAGAGGAGAAAAGTCATGTCTTATCCTCTCTAGCAAACCCTCCAGCTTCACAAGGAGAATATATATTATGTGGCTCATATACACATGGAAAAGTCTAGAGGAGAAAAGTCATGTCTTATCTTCTCTAGCAAACCATCCAGCTTCACAAGGATAAATATTATGTGGTTCATATACACATGGAAAAGTCTAGAGGGCAAAAGTCCTATATGGGAAACTTCTTGATCAATTTCCTAGACATTCAATCCTTGTCTGTTTTATGATTTGTTACGTTCCACCATTGTATGTTAACCACATTATGTTGATTGTCTCTAGTTATGCAGCTTTGACATTACACTTCTATGTTGAAATATTGTAGTAAACCCACAAATTACTCTTATTTTTCCTTTATTTACATTACTGCAGTTAACAACTCCCTTAGTCATGATTTAACAATATATTATCACTGGAAGGAGTTTTGAAAAGATCTGAATTTCTTTACTTATTTTTCAGAAATAACCAGCAAGATTATCAAATTATCCTTGGTTAAATGTACTCTTAATTGCTTAACAGTATTACCATATGTTGCGATGGAACAAACTGTTATGTATCAGGAAAGATTTGCATGGATGTATTCCAGGTGGGCTTGTCCAATTGCAATGGAACTAATTGAGTTGATTATAAAATTGATTCATAAGTCAACCCTAATTTTTATTTTATCAATCTTGAATTGAATTCCTAATATTTTGGAAAAATGATTGATCTAATGGAATATTAATATTAGTGCTTTTAACTCAATTCGAAAATGTTTCTTAATTTTGTAGGTGACATATTAGGTTCCCTATCTATTCATCCAAATGTAATGGTTGTTACAAATTTTAAATTCAGCCTTACCCAATATCAAGAGAAGCTCCTAAATTCTTTCCCTTTCTCAATAACTGTACATCTTCCCATTGAGTATCATTTTCAGTATGAAACTATATGTTGATGAATGAACCCGAGAGGAAATTATTGCATTTGGACAAACCACATCAGTTGCAAGGAAATTATTGCATTTGGACAAACCACATAGTTGCTGCCTATTTATTCAAGATTGCTTTGGGTATCACCATGACATGTCTCTGCCTGTGGTAGTTGTTCTCATAGTATATGATATACCCGTTAGTTATTTCTACCCTGTTTGCATATTGCATAGGACGGTTGAACTTCCAGCGGCAATAATCTCTCTGGCTCTCTCCTACTCTCTAGGGGATGCCAATTTTGTAGACAGACAATAAGTCATATGTTTGTATGTAGTAATCAATGATTATATGAAAATTTGTTGTGTTTAGTAAGATCTATTGTAATTGATCAAGTTAAACACATAAGATCTGTTGCAATCAAGTTAAACACATATTATATCTGTACAGTATTTGAAGATAAGAAGGATTGTTAAACAAGAAGTTGTCTATGAACCAGCATTGCCTTGCCAAGATGCATCTCTTCCATTTTTTCACCATTAGATCTAAATTCTTCCTTTAAAACCCATGATTTTTTTTTAATTTAATTTATTCAAAAAAAGAAGTATACAAGCAGTATACAAACAAGACCCAACAGAAAAAAAGAAAAGAAAAAAAAGAGACATGCATACAAAAGACCACATAACAACCAGAAAAGCAATACCATGGCTCATTAAGTAACAGTAATAAAGTCCAGAAAGGTAATTGCAGAACAACATATAGTAACTCTAATAGGATTTAGTTGTGACAAAACAACTCTTCACGTATGATTTAAATTAAATAAATAATCCGAACATTAGTAAAATAAAAATCAAGCAAGCAATCAACCACAAAAGAGCGCACCAAATTTTACGTGGAAAACCCTCTAGTATAGAGGGAAAAACCACGGGACAAATCCGATCAATCCACTATAATAAATAGAGATTACAACACTTAAGTTTATGTCCACAACTTGAGTTCAACAGGAATTGGGAAAAATAAAATAATATTAAATTAAATCTCTAGGAATAAAATATAATCTCACTACAAAAAAAAAAAAAAAAAAAAAAAAAAAAACCTGGTCAAGTAACGACATCACCTCTCACGTTTCACCATGTGATGCGATATGCAAGCTCTACTGCCACTATGAAATGGTGAAGGAATTTGTACCGTAGCTCTTTCTCAAAAGTGCATCCATGTGTTGAAATTTGCTCTAGTACAAAATATGCTTCCCCCCACATATTAGGATTTGATGCCTGGTTTAAATCAAACCAACATAAACAAATATTTAGCATAAGGATTTGACATACAGAGAAAACCGTATGAAAACACATCTTTTTTTGAGGTAAGTATGGGAAAAATCATACGATAAGATGGTTTATAAGAATACGATGATATACCTTACAATAAAAGAGTACATAAGAAACAATAAATTTTCCAATTATCTCATCACAGATCACCAAATGGCAATGATTTTTTGATAAATTTATACCTAAAGTTCTAAGCAATAAGCGAGAGAGCCATCATAACATGAGGAAAATGTGCAAGGTTGAACGAAGAGATAAGGGTTGCTTCAACCCAGAAGGAAGAATCACAATGGTTGATAATATGCAGCATCGGATGCAAGTTGATATCTGTCTAAAGAGTGAACAATGATAGTTTCAAGCTATTCAGTTGCTCAAGGTCCCACGAGAGGACCTTGAAGCTAGTGCTGACGAGAATGCTATCAATTCCTGGAAGAGATTATACAAACCAATATTTGAGGAAATAGTAGTTTGCTTATTCTCAGGTCATAAATGATCTTGGAGATAGATTTGATAGTTATGAAAAATTATTTAGGGAGAATTTGTTCACAAAGGTTTAATATATTGGTGCATGTCAAATTCGCAACTTCCTATGTAAATTCCCAATTGAAAAACTACTCAGATGCTAAAGGTGCAAATGCAATGCAATGAAGACTAAGTGTGAAGCACAAGGTGAAGCATAACTCCTCTCAAAAACAGAGGATCATCTTCTAGCAAAATCAGGGTAGAGGCTGAATATATAGACAAGGTGGTCCAAGATCATAGAATAACCGAAATAAAATTCATGTTGGCAGCATCAATATTAGTGCATTTCATCACATAGCGTTCCCATCTTCATTCGAAGCATTATAAAGAAAGACATTCCAAGAAATATATATCATTTCAAGTTAATTCAAAATATAAACAAAGAAAAAGAAATAACCAACAAAAATTAATTGAAGCAGCAAATAGCCAAATATAATAACAATTGTATAGGTCACACAACATGTATGCTAGTTGCCTAGTTGCAAGAGAATGGAATTCTATATCTTATTGGTCAAATTAAAGCAGTGAAAGTATATGCTCCCTCTCACTTAAACAAATTGCTTTAATAAGATATGAAATTCTCACTGCTTTAATTGATCCTTTTTTCTTTTTTTTTGGTGTGTGCTAAATAATCAATTTATTACTCAGACACAACAAAAGAATCAGATTAAATTGGTCCAATATAAAGAGAGCTTAGCAGTTTGTAAAATATTAAGGAAAATGTTCTTTATTAATTTTCCCACCATCAACTAATCAAAATGCCGACTAAGAATAAATTCTTTCAAGACTCAAATGAGTCTTATCCAAACATTTTAAAGGAATAACCATCCATGATATAAAATAAAGGGAGAAAGCTTGAATGCTGATTCCTTGTCTTCTTTTAAAGATTTCCCACCTCCCATAAATCATTTTATTTATTTCTTGATCAATAAATCTAATTACACAAAAATTTAAAAACAGAATACATAACCAATTGTAAATTGGTACAAAATAAAGTGTTGTTACTACAATCAAAACTTATCACATTAGCAAGTTTTGAAAAAGATTGTGAAAACTTTTATATTTCTATCATTACTCTTTTTTCTATTTAACGTTTGCCAAGCTCTTTTCTCCCTTATTTTTTCAAATATAATAAGATGGGTAAATAATGTGGGGGTGTTATTTCCACACCCTTCTTTGATATTTCCATACCATTAGTACAGAAATAACAAAAAGTGAAATGGAATATAAACATAAAATGTTTCTCAAGATTTTCAACGAAGTACCAAACACTAGAAATTATTTCTAGAATTATAAACAAACACACGAAAATGAGTCAGTTTTTCAAAAAATATTTTCTAGAACATATTTTTTATTTATTCCCTTGACTTTTATGCTAGTGACCTCACAAAAGTTTTATGATCAGTCCTTCTTTGCTCGAATTAGGATTGTTTTTTAAATATTGGTGCTGGAATTAATTTGTATAAATAAATGGATTGAATATTGATGGTCCACAATAATTTGTTTTTTAACTTGGTCAATCATCTTAATTTGTTCAGTCGGATTTCTTAAATACATTGGTTTGTCATATGTAACTTTGTAATGTATTGAATATTGATGGTCCAAATATTGGGCTTGGATATATAACAATGAACCTTTTTTGTTCATCAACTACTTCAAAGCTGGTCCCAATAATGGGCTTTTTTGTTGATGACCTGTTGACAATCTTTATATATTATAGGTTCTTAGGTTCAATCTGGATAGATGATTCTAAAGTGGCCCATCAAGAAGTTTGGGCTTTTTTTTTGCCTGCTGATAGAAGTTTAGATGTGGGCCTGCATGCTACTAAGCCCTGAAGTCTTACAAATTACATGGGATAGAAAAGAGCAATATTGTTCTTGCAAGGATGTCAATGTCATTGAGTTGCGAAGTTTAGATGATATGAACTTGAAATGCTCATCAAAGGATAATGGATGTAGTTTCAGTTTGTAAACTTTTTATATTATAAGAACGTATTTTTATGAACTATATTTTACATTTTTTTAGGGATATTATGGAATGAATATTGAATTTTTATGTTTTATTTTCCATTTATGAGATACTTTATGTTAAAAAAACATGTTTGTCGCAAAAAAAATGAATCCATTAGTATCAAAATGATTTCTATTAATTTATAAATATCTCAAGGGGGAGTGTCATTTACCCATAAACCTCAAAAGATGAGAGTGTCATTTCATTCATGGCTTGGGTAAAAAAATTTATAAAAAAAATTAAATATTTTGTTAGCGAAATCAAAGTTTGAGAGGGTATAGGCTTAACTATTGCAATTATATAAAATTTCAAGAAGGGAATATCATTTACACAAATCATGTAAATCTTTGGAGGTGAGTATCATTTCATTTGATTTCAAGGAAGGATAATATAATTTATCACTTTTTTTTATAGGTACAACTACACTTTTGTCCTACTTATTTTTTAAATAAAATAAGCCAATAGAAATAAATTATACCAAACCAAACCAACACTCAAAAATCAAAATGTATGATGTAAGAGAGAGAAAAAAAATAAAATATAGTTTCTAAATATTAGTTAATTTATGAGACAAAAAGACGTACTTTTTTTTCTAAATTTCTTTTTTTAAAATAATGTATAATGGAGCTCTTAAACAAGTGGGAAATAAGTAATGACTAATGAGAGATTCCAATTGAATCATTTTTATTGAAATGGAATCTCTTAATTAAAAAGAAAGAAGAAGAAGGATTCTTAAAAGGCACCATTATTTTAATGTATTATCATCATCCAACTTTAAAAATAAAAAATAAAAAATCAGAAAGAGAAACTGCCCAACTTGACATTGCCTAGCATTTTTTCTTTGGGACAGTATTCTCATTTATCAAAATCAAAGATAAGCTTTAAGAATTTTACCAAAATAATATTTTTCTTGGACCACTTCCTGCTTATCTTGAGGACTCTCCCCAAGTCTCCATTTTTGGTGGCCTTTCGTTTGATTAGAAGGCGTCTCTAAACTTTAGTACAAAACTATTTGAAAAAATCAAACAAAACAAAAAGAAAAAGAAAATCGTGATTTTGATTCTTTTGAATATCATCCCGACCAGCCCTCCTAAAAATGAGGAGAAAAGGAAAAAGAAAACAATTAGTCATACGCACAGCTGTTTGTGAACATTGTTCTATCTCATTTAATTACTTCTTTTTTTTTTTTTCTTTTTCTTTTTTTTTTTATACCAATCACATTGTTCTATCTCAACAATTGTTTGTGTTTGTGTCACATACTTATTATTGCAAAAATAATGTACTCATAGGCACAAAATAATTAAAAGTGATTATATGGTGAAAGCTTATCCTTGCTATTTCCAATCAACCGAGCCACTACATTTAGCAGCTAAGGATAACAATGAAAGCAAAAGCCACCTAACCAATGAGTCAAAAAGCAAAAGCACCATAATCATTTAGTTCAGTAAAATAATTTAAAGAATCCCCGAATACAGATTTTTTAGTCATTAAAGTGACATGTTTCCTTGAATAAAAAAAGTGACCAGTTTCCATGAATCCACTACCTCAAAAGCTTGAGGGCGATTATCAATGAAATCCACTTGGTACAAGATCAGTTCACACTGTAGGTATAAGCCTATTTTCTTATAAGTGCACAACCAAAAAAAGATATACTGGAAACAAGAATCTTACCCAAGTAATGGACTAAGGCCTACAACTATCTAATTTATATTTTAACGTGTCCCCTCAAACTTAATGCAAATGATGATGCACAAAGCGGCAATTGATCTCAATATGGTTGGTGTGCTTGTGAAACACGTTATTGTGAACAATATGAATGGAACTCCGGTTGTCACAATAGGTAAGTGAGGTAGTATATTGAGGTGCACCAAGGTCTTGCAGTAACTAACATAACCAAAGAAGCTGAGAGGAAATTTTGTTGTCATAATAAACCATCCGCATTCCATAAATGATTTGAGGAACGAAAACTTCCCTAACACTATGTTTGAGAGTTTTAAAAGAATCGAATGGAAAATTCATTAAAGAATGAAATAGAATGTAATGGAACATGACGTTTTTTTTTTAGTGTGTTTGGGAATTTATAAAATGGGGTTTTGAAATGAAAGAAATATATAATTTTACTGTTATATCATTCACAATTTATATGTTTCTTCTCAAAAATTGGAATAAAAATGGTATATCACTTCCATTTTATTGAAGGAATGGGTGTGTTCCTCTCACATTTGGGTGGAATGCTTGGGAGGGGATTAAATGGAATGAACATTACCTCATAACCATTTCATTCCTTCCTATTAAACTTTCAAACCGGGGAATGGATGAAAGATTCTTTGAAAAATCATTTTCAATCCATTCCATATATTCCTTTCCTCTCTTCCAAGCAGATTGTAAAGGAGGCAAAAACTCTAACTTTGAATAGGCTCGAAGAAAAAAAACATTTTCAATTTGGTCAAGGACATGGTCCAATTAGGAGACATTTTGGTTCCCTAGTACCCATTAATGGATAAATATTTCTAGTCTCAAGGTGACTCTAAGACATTCAGAACTAATACAACACACAGAGGTATATCTTCCTCTTGAGGTGTGCTTTCTGGGTGAGTACATCTACCATGTTTCCCAACCTTGTACTTGAAGACTCCCATTAGATGGTTTTATGCAATTTGGGCGCCTCAAGAAACAGAACACATTTGTCTCAATAATAAACACTTTGAATCCATATTAATTTGACATATAGCAAAATGGTTGACTCAAGATTATTTAGGCTCCAATACTTGTTTCAATTGCAATATTATATCATTGGTTATTAATGATCAGACAATTGAAATCTAATAAAGGCGTCTGCTTAAACAAATAAATTTTGCCTTTTGACACTAGTAATTTCCGAGCTTGAATACATGTCCCTATAATAACAAACTTGATTACTTGTCATTCACCTTCAAATGACAAAAGATATAGATAAAGCCAGTTGCCTAGTTTTCTATTCATATATCATCACTTAATATTGTCACTTCTCACACATTCATGACATGTAACTTTCAGGATGTTGATTGGAAGCCTCATCTATTAGCCTTTTTGCTTCTATGAATTAATTATAAAGATTTGTAAACAAGGACAAAGCTTCAGGGAGGAGAGAAAGGGAGCTTTATTGTTCTGCCATATGCCCATATAGAGTACCATTCAACTATCTTGCACCAGAATACACTGCTATATGAGGTGCATCCTTGCTTAACAATTGTCACCAGTAGAACCTATGCTTCTCCAATAGATTTAAACTGCATATGTAGCTTTACAAACAAGGTAAATTCAGGATGAATGGGAGAAAATAGAAAAACATACTTGTTGGTACGAAATTCTTGTTTTCCTTAATACATGATTAGGAAATTCACAAATATAAATTCTTTGTATCATCCATTTCAATGTAGATATTTAATTATATGCCAACTCAATTTTAAAACCAAATAAGTTTGTTAGATATGTTGCAATGTCAAATCTCTTTCTAATATCTGTAGTTGTTCATATCAATCAAATAAGTTTTTCTCATATGCCTTTGACAATCACAACCATCAACACGCTTAACATGAAATTATATGTCGTGCATACAGATTATCATATAATCATGACAAATTACACACACACATATATTAAAAAAATTAATAAAGAAAAACGCACCAACATCAATAGTCATTAAGAGACATTGTGGTGCCCTTAGTACACATAAATGGATAAAGATTCTAATACAAATCACAGAGGTATCTCTCTTCTTCTTGAGTTGTGTGCATTGATTCACGACCTCATCATGTGCATTTACCAAGTTTCCCAAGCATTGTATTTTTAAGACTCTCATGAAGGTGATTCAATATGATCATTAGACAATACCCCCATATCGATCATGGGCGCACTTCTCATCATCTCCGCAACTCTATTTTTACGTGTGGTGACTAGAATTCTACTGCCTTGGGCACCATTTCTAAGTGCAAGTCTAAACGGCTCCCAAATTGTGGATTCTTCAGTCCACACATCATCCAAGACAAGAAAGAACTTCTTTCCCCCAATTTTATCACAAATTCCATCCAATAAACTTTGCAATGTAGTCATATTAGGTGATTGGCCTTCAACAGATTCAATGATTGCTTTTGGCAACCCTACATTTGATCGAAAGGATCAGAAACACAAACCCACACATTTTATATCTCAAAATGGGCTTGCACCTCATGATCATTATAGGCTAGTTGTGCAAGAGTTTGTTTTTCCAGTACTGCCCATACCTACTAAGGAGATGACTAAGGAGATGACATGATGGGATGGAGGGTTCTTTCTTCTTCATTACCCTTGCCCAATAGTATGCTCACTAGTTCATCCCTAACCTCATCACGACCACGAATTTCAGACACATCAACAAAGGATGTAGTTTTTGGTCGCTCTACTTCTCCAATGGCTCTAGTCAAATCAAACCCGTACATCTCTCTCTCTTTGATAATCTCATCTAAATTTTCATTAAGTTCTTTTATCTTATAAGCAAAACTACGATGCTGAAAAATACTAGGAACTGAGAAATTAAAGTTGAAGAAGGACCATACCTTCCTCCTCTTAGCAGTACTAGTTTCAGCTTTTTCTTCTTCTTCTTCTTCTTTTTCTTTTTTCTCATTCAACACGTTGTTTATCTTGTTGTATACGTCTTTGAGCTTTTCTAACCAAAGCTTCACAGCTTCCTCCTTCACTTGCCTTTTCTCTGCATCGTTGAGCATTGCCTGGATTGTAGGCAATTTGCTTTCAAGCTTTTTGACTCCTTCATCAACATTTGCAATCAAACTTAACTCTGAATCAATGGTTGGACCAAACTGCTCCGCTATAGTAGAAAGTAGAGGATGAGCCATACTTGGAAATGGGAATTAATTTGATGGATAATTGGTTGATGAAAGCAAAGGAGAAACCAAATGAACCAATTGTTGATCTGGTCAATGAAGTCCACGCGGTGTTGATCTGTCTTTTTCTTTGTTGATGGGACATTTGAACCCAATCCGATGCTTCCTGGTGGAAAAACACTAGTCAAGGAAATGCTTCCCTGCTACATTTTATTATTTAATCTATTTGAATAGTAATTATTAATTTGTATACGTTTTATGTTTTTTAAAATTATTATTATATTTTTTTAAAAAATAATAATAACATTAAAATCCTTATTTTAGTGGGGTGTGAGTGTGACCGAACCTCTACCCTTACAAGGTTGGGTTACCTTACGCCACACAAGATGCATCTTCCTGAGTAGAACCCATAGAAAGTTTCTATTTGGTGTATCCGACGTATCACAAACTTTAGATGGTACCATTGTTATACTTTAATGTATAATATTTAATTGATTTAATAAAAAAAATCTTGATTTAAAATGTTTAAAGAACATTAATTGTGATTAATATTATTTAAATGATGATTACACATGACCTAAAGGATGATTAATACTAAATCTTTGCAAGATCTTTTCAGCAAGTTAGACGTTGCACATGTACACACTCCACCTTGAGGGGAGTATTAGACAAGTCTGAAAATCTTCTCCTTCACTTGTAGCCTTGTAATTTTGGGATTTGTTAAATATTTTGTCAAAATCAATTGTAAGAATATTATGTAAAGTTCTTTGTACAGAGGAAACAAGTAGACAAATTTTCTTTGTTTCCCAATCATTTCTTGCACAGAGTATACAACAAAGTTTCAAGAGGTTTGAGAAAATCATGAGCTTTGATCATGTTCAATACTACTGCAAATGATAAAAAATAAAAATAAAAATAGGTACTGGTGTACTGGTGTATTACAATTTACAATAGAATACTTCACATGCTCTGCAATGCAATTGAATCTCCTCTTTACAAACTCCTCAAATGTCTCATGACAAGTACAAATCAAACTTCAGGGCATAACACCTTCAAGGACCACTCCTTTATTTGTCATTTAGGCTTTGATTATTTGATTATGAGTACACACAGAAGCGCAACACTCATGAACAAGTTAAATATATCAACAACATGCTGCTAAAGCCACCTTGTTGATTTAACTTTTACCAAATTGGCTGATTCAATCTTTGGGTATTAATGATAAAAAATATGAGATTTAACAAAAGTATCTAATCATACAAATAAATTTAGCCTCTAACGACAAACCTGATAGGCTGATAACAAGTCATTCACATTCAAGGAACAAAAAGATATGGAAAGAAGAATTTACAGCTATACATAAATCCAGTTGCCTAGTTTCTTATTCATATGTCACCGCTTGACATTTGTTACTTCTTGACATCCATGACATGTTACATTCACGATGTTGACTGGAGGCTCATCTATTAGTATTTTTGCGTCTTTGAAATGAGTATAAGGCTTTGTAAACAAGGACAAAGCTTCTGGGAGGAGAGAAAGGGAGCTTTGTTGTTCTGCCATGTAGATCTTTGCTATTCAGCTATCTTGCACCAGAAAACACTGCTATTTGAGGTGCATCCTTTGCTTAACAATTGTCACCAGTATAAACTACGCTTCTCCAATAGGTTTAGACTGCATAAGTAATTTTACAAACAAGGTCAAATCAGGACGAAGGGGAGAAAATAGAAAAACATAATTATGAGCATAGCTTAAGAAATAAAAAATTTCAATTATAGGTTTATTACGGCAAATCCAATGGAATGTTTTACTTTGAAGCCACAAACTCAGCAAATAGTATAGGCAATTGGACTGCGAAAGAAAGACGTGATAAATAAACAACAATGGTCTTTATGAACATAATCACCATCAATTGTGATGTTTCCAAACAATAGATAGAAAACAACTTAAAAGTTTAAGTTTTAAATTTATTTGCAAATACCTAACATTGCAACTGGTTGGCAAATTAAATTTTTTTTCTTCATCCCGACGGAGAAAAAAAATAAGAAGAAGCATTTTACAGTCAATAACACATATAACAGGAAGAAGGAAAAAAAAGAAAAGAAAAAAAAAGGCAAATGAAAGTTGCTATTTCAATTTGAAGGCATTTTTGTATCTTTAGTACAAAAAAGACAATGGTAATGTACATAACTCTGAATATATCCTTCTTTTAACTTCAATTCTCTTGCCAGGAACTCTGATGGTACAATTTCTTGAAAATTTTAATATATTTAAAGGTCATATTGAGTCCCTTTCAAATTATATGTTCAAGTCAAAGGAAAAAAAAAAAATTGAAACTTCAATTTAAGCCAGATGATGGGGGAGAACATAGACTCACCACTATATTGCACAAAAGACTTTACAAAAAGGAGAAGAAGCATTCAATCAAACAAACAGCGGAAGGTAAGCAAGGGAAAAATGTATCTTAATATTTTGAGAGCATTATCTTCCTCACTTTCCTTTGTGAGTTGCAAGCTCTACTAGCTTAATGAGGGGTTTTCCTTGTCTATATTCCTCACCCGATTTGAATCATAGCAATAGATTAATGTAGCAAAAGATAGAAGAAACTAAACAATTGCCTACCAAATAGAGAACCTAATATGGCATCAGATCAATATTTGAAGTACAAATCTGAGAAAATTGGTCATTGGAAATATTAAAATGTTAAATGGGAAGACTTACTTCCTTGGCAATTCAGAATCCTTTCTTGCTTGCATCTCCAAGTGCTCGCTGAACTTCCTTTTTC